>CM053265.1:54114899-54662314 GCA_028583415.1 Protea cynaroides
AAATCCGATTCTGAGTCATTTCTCACTATTCCTCCTCCGTTTCGACTCGTCTCTCCTCTCTGAGTTGCTACAGTGCTACTCTATTGTTTTGGATCGGTTTAACTCCGGGTTTCGACGTCCACGTCATCACTACAGGTATGTCTTCCCATTTTTACCTGTTTTTAGGTTTCCATTTCTAGGTTTTCGCACGTTTAACTTGTATTTTCCAAATTAAACTTTTTCCAACTGTAAAAATTCAATTTTTATTGGGGGCTTTTGTTATTGGTGTCTCGAGGAATGAAAGCCCTAAAAATTTTTTGAGTTTCATCGGTTGGTTATCGAGAAACTTGAAATTTTCTCTTTTTGCCCTAATTTATCGATATTTTTTATTTTTCTTGAATTTCTTCAAATTGGACGTCGTCAGTTAAAATTTCCTACTGCATGTGGGTTGTAGAATATGTTTAAACCTTCGTAAATCCTTATGCCCACTTGAATGGTGAGAAATGGGGCTTTATGGTCAACTTACGTCGTTATTATATCAAATTTCGGATTTTTATCCTATTAATTCCTTGTTTCCTTTCTCTTTCTTATTTGCAGATACTATGGCTCGTACCAAGGTACCCAGAGTGCGTGATCCACTTCGCTTCCATTCGAATGAAGCTGAGGCACAGTATGCTGACTATGCCCGTAAGAAAGTGGAAGGGGGTCACATGGTGAACTTGGCTGAGCTAGCCTTGTTCAATGTAGAGGGAGCATTTGGTGATATGGGGTGGCTCCCTGTCATCACATACGACGCGTGCACATGTCCAGATTTGGTGCGCCAGTTCTATTGTAATCTCCAGGTGGTGGGGAATTACAATGACATTGAGCATGGTCAGGAGTTGCGCATTACCAGTTACGTCAAGGGGGTGCACATTTTCTTTGATTATCGGCAGCTGGCCGATCTGTTGGGCATTCCCTATGATGGCCCCATGATGTACTGTGCGCCGGAGAGCCACAGTTTGTTGAGATGGAGATGAGGGCAGAGATCGACAACCAGTTGCTCCGTCCTGATCGTTGGTAGATGAGAGCTTGTTATCTACGTCCAGCTCCACGGGTCTTCTGTAAGATTATCCAGCATAATCTGATCCGGCAGAGTGGGCACTATGAGAGGGTGTCTCAGCTGACCCAGTTCCTGATATACAGTATATGCACTCGACAGCTGGTCTGCCTTCCATACATCATCATGCGGACGATGATTAGTGCTACATTGTCCGGTCATAGGGGTAATCTACCCTATGGACGCATGATTACAGTGTTCTTGACCCGTCTGCGGGGGTGGATCTGGTAGATGAGAAGATCCAGGAGAAGACCTTCTTGTCGCCTCTAGATTGGGAGGCTATCTGCAAGATGGGGTTGTGAGATGCTGAGGTTAGTGATGAGGAGAGGAACGCGATGGTGCGCCCTCACACTCGGGTTGAGATGGTTGATGCTGAGGCTGCTGCTGTTGCTGCTAGAGCTCGTGTGGATCCGGTCGACAATGACGACCGTATGTATATGGACGTCGACTCGATACCACCGCCTTCACCTACACATGCAGCTAGAGTTGGTACTTCTTCTGTGGCGGCTCCTGCACCTGAGGCTGGTCCTTCCCATTCGGCTGATCCTTCACTTCCACCTTCAGCCATGATGGAGATGCTACAGGAGATCAGGGATGCTCAGCGCAGATCTGATCTGAGGATGGATGAGCTGTTGGCTGCTTCGGCGCACATCGACGCGCAGATGGGAGAGCTTCAGAGGTGCGGTGTGCGACGATCAGAGGGATAGCCGGTCTCACGGCTAGTCTACGGACGACCCAGACACAGATAGCCTGGTTGACTAGAGTCTATGCTGAGGACTACGACAGAGACCGTGAGGCACCGCCTCCTCCTTCGCCTCCAGCTTCCTGAGTGTACTTTTATTATTTTTTTTCCTTGTATTACAGAGTAACTGTCCGGGTTGTGGACTGTACTCTGCTTTAGTTATGTATATACGTTTTGTTTCTCTCACTCATTGTATGTAACTTGTTTTTCCTTTAATAGATGTATTATTCTCTTTTTAAATTTGGTCTCAATCATCACTTGTGCTTAAAATGTGTTTGTATTACAACTTTTAATTTATCCTATCTCAGTTCACAATGGTCTTGAATGTGTGTCAGTTTGGCGGGCAAGGCCTGAGATGCTCTGATACCAAGTTATCACACCCCAATTCTGCACTAATCAGAATGATGTGATAAACCGCTAAATAATCAACGGTTCAACCAGGATCTCAAATAGGCTATCCCCGCGTTATCCAAACTTACGCACATCCGTAATCATAATCAGAGTAAATACACAATAGCGGAAATCTTATAAATAAATGAACTGAGAATCTATGTGATATTAAAATTTAAATAACAATTTATTCTGTATCAACCGAGACATAAATAAATATCAATACAAATCTTTAATAAATCCAAGTAAAGTAACCTATAAAATATTTAATCAAATACACACGAGTTGCACTCGCAAGAGGAGTCGTGTGTATCCACTTCAGCTTCAACTTCCATCGCTGCCACGTTCCCGTACGCAGACGCATTCATATAGTCTTCAACGGTATAACCTGTATCATCAACTAAAAATATTCGACGCCGAGGGATGAGCACACAACACGGCTCAGTGAGTAGCCAAAACAATGTAACAATACATATGCATGCAAAAAAAAAATCAATTTATATCTTTGGTCCGGTTTAAAATTTACAGTATGCAATAGAAAGGTTTAGGTAGCCAAAGGTCGCGTTTATTGACTCCGCCTCTATACACGAGTGTGTAACGTTACCCGAAGATCACGTTTATTGTCAACTCACATGCACCCAATCATGAACAGTATATAACAAAGGTTACGTTTATTGCTATATAGTGCCATACTAACACGTAAGCCCTTGTTGGCGAGGGCTGCAAACTGGGCTCGCAACTAACCAATCCTAATGCCAAACAGTGTATCCAAGGCCTCACCCCAGCATCCCTCAGAATTTATATAGAAATAGAGCTAAGGTCCCCCGGTAGAGTCAGAGACTACAAGGACCGAGACCACCTCCCCTGATACTCTACGACATAATCTGTATGCACATTACAAACATATTCGCATAGAATCAACCATAGCATAGGACTCAAGAAATAGGAAACAGTTTATTATTAACCAATTTAGTTTGGGGTTAAGGTTCCTCACCTTAGCTTGCTATAAGATACTTTTCTAAGCTTTAAAATCACCTTTACAATGTTATTATATTGCTAGAAGACCTAACAAAGTCGATAGAATTTAATTAGAATTAATTCCATATTTAAAAACTACTCTGTTAACTGAGGGTCGGAGGTAGGATCGATGCTAGGGTCGATGGGTCTATCGACCCTTTCCTCTTTCTGGACTTCTCGAATGCTGAGGGTCGATGGTCAGGAACACCTAGGGTCGGATGGTCATCGACCCTCGGTGCGACCCTTGGTGCACTTTGGTCCAATTCCCTCTTTTAATCCATTCATCGTGTTTGGGATCCTATGACTTGCTCTACATTCCATTCTACATTCATTCCATGGTCTGAAACCATGTATAACCCACCTAGATAGCTTTCACGCATTCTTCTATGGTTTTCCATGGAAACCTAACCATAGGTTGATGGTTTGGGTTTCTCCGAGATCACACTCTCAACAATAACTAACCTAAGGTCTGTAGAAACTCATGGAATTAGTATCCATACCTGAGAAGATTACTTTTTCTCTGAAACTCTTCTCCTTTTTGCTAAGTTCTCTTCCTTGCTTTTCTTCTTCCTCTTTTCCTTCTCTTCTCTTTCTCTCAATTCAATTAGGGTTATGAAAGGAGTGAAAGTGGCTTAGGAACGTCCTTTAAATAGAGTAGGAACATCCTAAATAAGTCCCTTTGAGATTAGGAAAGAATCCCAATCGAAAAATATAGAAATTTCTTAATTTCTATATTCGGCAGAAACCGAGGGTCGATGGGAGGGTCGATGATCCCGTCGACCCTAGGGTCTTAAGCTGTCCAACCCTCCCTCCAAAACCGAGGGTCTGACTTTCTGTTTTGGGAGGTCCGACCCTGCTTAGCTGGGTATGCGATCCTTCCCCTATTTTAAGTGTTTTTGGGTCGATTTGATACCTGGGATCTCGATCTCCTTCACGCCCTTGGTCCATTTGACTCGACCATGATGGGTAAACTTGGTTCAAGGTGGTAAGACCGGGTTAGATTGACACGGGTCTTACAAACCCTAATTTGGCATTTGTTGTGCTAGGCTTCAAATCTCTTGATTAAATTTTATCACTTTCATTCTTACCTTCTCGTGAATGTGGGTGTTTACATGCACATCCCCACACCTAATATGTCTTCTAGGTGTACAGATATGATAGTTCGACTAGAGTGTTGCAGAAATTAAATTATTGCCAACAATAAATATCATTTAAATATGGCAAGAAACAACATATATCATTTCAAATATAGCAATAAAGCATATGAATCAAAATGGCAAGCACGTGAAAGCATTGATCAAGCATCGATCATTCAACAATGTGATCAAGATCATATTTGATCGATTACTCAGATTTGATGTAATTGATCATCATCAATGTGATCAAGATCATATTTAATTGATGATTCAAATCCAATTAAAACATTCATGAGGTCAATCTAACCGTTCAAATTCAATTAAATCACTCAATAAGGTAATGCAACGGTTCAAATCACTCAAGATGGTAATCCAATCGTTCAGATCACTCAAAATCACTCACAATAAAGATTCAACGGTTCATATCACTCAAAATGATAATCTATCCATTCAAATCTATCATCAAGACAATCCAATGGTTTAGATTCATTTATATCATTCATGATCACGATCTAATGGTCTAGATTCAAATAAGATGCCCATGATCAATATCTAATGGTGTAGATTCAAATAAGATGCTCATGATCAATGGCTAGATTTTAATCACATCAAATTCCAAGATCAATGGCCAAGATTTCATCATGTGAAAACAACATCACATGGCCATATTCTTAATCACATTAAAATTCTAAATCAAAAGCCATTATCAATCTCATTAAAACTTCAAACATAAAGCCGGATCAATCTCATAAAATTTCAAGCATATGAGATCAATCGATTTCATCAATTTCCACATGTTCAGAGATCCAATTTCATCAAAATTCCAAACATATAGAGTCAATCAATTTCAATTTTCACAATCGGATCAATCTCATTCAATTTCCACAATCGGATCATTCTTATCAATTTCCACACGAGAGATCAATTCAATTTCATCTAAATTCTAACATGTGGGATCAATCAATTTCATCAAAATTCCAATAAAAATTTCACAATCGGATCAATTCATAAAAATTCCCACAATCGGATCAATCTTATCAATTTCCACACATATGCAATAATCAGATCAATTTCATCAATTTCCACACGATGAGATCAATTCAATTTCATCAAAATTCCAACATGTGGGATCAATCAATTTCATCAAAATTCCAATAAAAATCCTACAATCGGACCAATTCATAAAAATTCTCATAATCGGATCAAATTCAATTTCATCACATATGCCATAATCGGACCAATTTCAATCAAAATTCACAATGCCATATTCGGATCAATTTCATCAATTACCACACGCTGGAATCAATTTCATTCAAATTCCACACGATGGGATCAATTTCAATCAAAATTCAGATCTAACATATTATCAATTCATCACATAAAAATTCAGATCTAACATATGTATCAATTCATTAAATCTAACATATTATAGAGAGGAGGGTTTAATGACTGAGTGTAGGCTTGGTGTATTGGCTATGTACATTCAGTGAGAGATATGATGAACATATGGGACTGTGGCTTCAGATGATAGGATGATTTGGGTTATCGGTTTGGATCTGAAGTAGTAGCAGGTCGAGGCTACGATGATGGGATGATAGAAGGTCGTGGACCAGTCGCAGCAATGTGCAAGGTATGAGTTGCAGGTTTGTCAATGGAGAGGATGGGTTAGGTGCTTACCTTAAGTGGGCTCTTCCTCCCGCTTCTCCTCTCGATCCCTTCTTCTGGTTCTTCCCCTTCTCGGTTCACCTTTCTTCTCCTTCTATTCTTCTATTCTCTCTCCCCTATCCATCTCTCCTCTCTCTCACTTTCGCTTTTTTCTCCCTCACTTTCTCTTTTTTCTCTCCTCTCTCACCCTTTCTCTTTTTCCCTCTCTTTCTCTTTTTTTCTCTCCTCCTCTCTTGTTTTTTTTCCTCTTTTAGGGTCCTCTCCCGTGCTCTCTTTTCTCATGTTCTCCTCTTCTCTGATTTCCTTTTCTTTCCTTCTTTTTTCTTTCCTTTTGTTTTTTTTTTTTTTTTTTTTGTTTTTTTTTTTGTGTCGGCTTGAATCACCACCAACCCTTCTCCTTTTCTCCCTTTTTTCTTTCTGTTTTTAGAGTCCCCCGACTCTCTCTCTCCTCTTCTTCCCTTTTATTTTCTTTCCATTTTTTTCTTTCCTTTTGTTCCACGGCTCTCTCTCTCTCTCCTCTTTTTTCCTTTTATTTTCTTTCCATTTTTTTTCTTTACTTTTGTCCCACGGCTCTCTCTCTCCTCTTTTTTCCCTTTTATTTTCATTCCATTTTTTTCTTTCCTTTTGTCCCACAGCTCTCTCCCTCCTGATTTCTTTCTTTTATTTTCTTTCCTTAATATCAGGTCTCTCCCCTTGTCTTAATTGATCCTCCCTCGGCCAGCTTCTCTATATATATACAATATTATGTATTATATAATCATACGTAATATAATATATGGTATGATATACATACATACATATATATATATATATATATATATATATATATACCACCATGCATAGTATATGATACCCCATATATACTACGATGCATATTATAATGTACATACACACGTACGCATAACCTGGACTGATTGGGTTTGGACTAAACTGGTCAGGTCCGACTTGTGTTGACTGGGTTAAAATGATATGGGTTGAGCTGGGTTGGGCCAAGATTGGTTTTTCTCTCTCTATCATTTCATGGGTCATTTCCACTGCTATTCCGCATAAAATCTTTGGACAGCCTCTACCCCAAATTTTCTAGGTTCACTTTGTAGAACACTAAAAATGAGAATACTGGAGCTTGAATCACCTCATTTGGATATAAAATGACCAACTTATGAATTTCTGAAGTTTAAATAGGTCAATTCATGATAATTCGGCTAGCAACTCTGCATGGGATGCCTCAGAGACCTCTACCTAAAATCCTTCACGTCCACTTTGTAGAGCACAAAAAATGAGGAATAATGGCGCTGAAATCACCTGATTGGGACGTCAGATAATAAAATTATGAGGAATTGAAGTTTACACAGGCATATCGACTTGCAGCTCTTCATGGGATCCCTTGGAGACATTTGTCCCAAATTCTCCACATC
Source organism: Protea cynaroides (assembly GCA_028583415.1). NCBI lineage: Eukaryota > Viridiplantae > Streptophyta > Magnoliopsida > Proteales > Proteaceae > Protea > Protea cynaroides. Next base: position 54,122,343 of record CM053265.1, read on the forward strand.
TACTTTGTAAAGCACCAAAAAATGAAGAATAATGACACTGGAATCACCTCATTTGGAAGTTGGATGAGAAAGATATGAGAAGATGAAGTTCAAATAATTAAACTTACGATAACTTGCATGAAAGCCCTTGGATAATTATTATTATTTTTAGAAAATACCCTTATTCTTATTTTCGGACTAAAATCGCCATATCTTCTTCATTTCATATCAAAATTGAGCAATTCTGGTCTTATTTCGAAGGTATTTTCAAGACCTACGCATCCATGCAGGTTGCAGGCTATGTTCTTATTGTGGGGCCCATCAAAAACCATCTCGCATTGAGATCCACTAACTTACCATATGTATTCACTTAGGCTTCTAGATACTGGGGATCATCTCAGTTATTCTCAAAACATTAGAGAGAGCATGTCGGGACTGATCGACTATCATTTTTGAGAGAGTTTCACTCGCCTCCCCTGTACTTTTTCAAACTTTCTCTCACCTCTCCCACTTTACTGCTTACTCTCCAGTAAGACTTTGTTCAACTAGGGATGGCAAAAATGGGGTGCTTACACCATAATAACAAAGGTATACATTCAGTAGCAACTAAAAAAATCAGGGTACAGATACAAATCTGTAACACTGACATTCAGAAGCATCCCAAACTATTTCACTAGCAACAAAGTCAGGACAGGTAATCCAAACGCAAGAATCCAACTCTGTCGCTACCCATTTGGCCAATCCATCTACTACTACATTTGATTCTTTGAAGCAGTGAGTAATTCTAAGAGCTGAGAATTTCCCTCGTACTGCCTCCCATTCTTGTTTCCAATACCATGGCATATTATTGCCCATCTTACATCCTGTGACAGAAGCTGAGTTACACTCAACCCATAACCTGTCAAAACCATTTTCCATAGCAAGCTTCAATCCCTTCATTGCCGACCTAAATTCCGCTTAATAATTTGATGCTTCCCCAATGAATTCAGAAAATGCAAGTTCAACTTTGCCAATACAATCATGAAACACCCCCTCTTGACCCTGCATCACCAGGATTGCCCAGGGAGCATCCATCTATGTTTAATTTCCACCATCCTATAGGCGGCTTCTTCCATAATACTGGAACAACCCTTGTCAGCTTTGCAGTCATGGAAAAGAGTGAATAGTGAATTTTAATGTCTAAATCATCCATAAACTTAACCACACAAGGCCTGGACAAGGTAACAGAATGAATACCTTTCCCAATTCTAAGAAGGACTAAACATAAGCACACTGTTTTTCCATCATAGCAACACATATTCCTCATTTTCCATATATTATGGATAATGATAAGAAAGAGGGAATACCACAATTCTTTAAGAGGTGCAACTCGATTCTTAAATGTCCACCATTGAAGGATAGAAACCGAGGATGAATGCTCAACCCACTTGAAACCAAAAAGTTTTAAAATAGTATCCCACACTTTCTTTACGAATTCACATTTCAGGAATAGATGGCAGAAAGTCTCTCTCTCTTTATGACAAAGATAACGTCTTAACACAATGCATACCTACTTTTGTCGGATAGCATCATCAGTAGACAGTTTATGCATACACCATCTCCACCCAAATATTGAATCATTTGGTGTGCTCTTTTTATTCCAGACAATAGAAGTCCAGCTTTTCCAATCCTGCTGTTTTTTTAAGAGCACGGAATGCAGAAGATATAGAAAAAACCCCATTTGTAGCCAGAGTCCACACCATTTTGTCATTGCTTGATAATACTAATGGAATATTCTTTGCCATGTCAAAAATATGATTCAAGCACTACAACAATGTTCATTTTTGGCGACAGAAACTTTCCGTCGCCAAAAAGAGGTTTCCATCGTCGTTTATATTTACCAACGGACCAGTTTCCGTCATATATTCTGTCGGCGTAGCTGCCGTGGGTATAAATTCACATTTTTCCAATGGAAAATAAATTCCCGTGGCTAAAATATTATATTTTTAGCCACGGAAAGAAGTTCCCATGGTTGAAGTTGTTGATATTTACTGACGGTAACAAATTTTCCGTTGGTAAAAATCTCTATAATTAATTACCAACGCGTTATGTATTACCGTGGAGTATAATACTACATTTTTTCCCACGGAAATTTTAAGGTTAAAGAGGACACCTCCGAAAAGTTCCATCTTCCTTGATCAATAAAAGTTGAAACTTTTCCACTTAAAGAAAGAGGTGGCAATTAAAAAATAGCATGCTTTCCAATTAGGTCCATCACAGAAAAGGGTCCCAACCAATAATCAGTCCAAAAATTAACACATTTTCCATCTCCTACGAGCTAACAACAGTGCTTTGCAGTCAAATCCCAAATCTTTTTAAAACTTCGCCATACTGGAGAGGAATCTGATAAATTCCTTAGAGTACCATTTTGGTAAAAATATCGTGTTCGCATAAAGCTAGCAAACAAAAAATCAGTGGCCTTGATATTCCATGCCGATTTAGATAACAATGCATCATTTACCTCACTTAATTTTTAAACGCCCGGCCCCCCTTCCTTTACTGGCTTATGCACCAAATTTCAGCTCAAACAATATGCTTTCTCTGATTTAAATCACCAGTCCATAAGAAATTCCTCATCCATTGTTCTGCTTGCTTAAGAATAGACAGAGGCCACATGTAAACAGAGAATGAATGAACAAATGAACTAGATAACACAGTCTTTACCAGCTCTCACTACAACAATGTTCATTTTTGGCGACAGAATTTTGCGACGGAAAACAAATTCCCATGGCAATAAATAATTTTAGCCCACGGGACTCAAATTTCCGTGGCTAAAAATAAAGAGTTCAGAGACATGAAGAAACGAGCTTTAACTTTCCCTGAAAATAGGTTTAAGTAGGAAAGCTTTCCTCAATAAAACCAAGGATTTTTTTTATCCTCCTCTTCTTGACTAGAGAGACACCATTGAAAAAGCATTTACTCTTGTTTTCATTGATACTTTGACCAGAACCAAGAGTATAACAATTCAGCATTTTTTTCAAAAGTGTTGCAAATGAGAATATCATTAGCAAATAAAAGCAAAATAGGAGTCTTTACATGCCTGCAATAAAGAGGACAAATTTCATCCATAGAAGCCATTTTCTTGACATTTCTGCATAAGACTTCCTCAGCTAAGATAAACAATAGTGGAGAGATAGGATCCCCTTGACGTAGTCCTCTGGAGGCACCAAAGTAACCAATAGGTCTCCCATTTAAAATAACTTATAGCCTAGCAGACTTTAAAAGAGCCACTAATCTTCCAATAAAAATATTTGAAAACCCAAATTTCTCCAAGGCTTTCATAAGAAAAGGTCATTCAAGAGTATCAAATGCCTTTTGAATATCGAGCTTTAAAACCATAGTACCATGCTTAGTTCTTCTTTTCATAATGGTAGTCAACTCAGAAGCTAGGCCAATGTTGTTGTAAATGAGCCTACCTTTAACAAAAGCACCCCTACTCCTTAGATACAAGAAGATCCATAAAGCCACCCATCTTGGTAGCTAAAATCTTTGGGATTATCTTATAGATAAAGTTTCCCAAACATATTGGTCGATAGTCAGTTGACTTGATAGCAACTTCAAACTTTGGTATTAGGGATATAACGTTGCTATTAATACCATTTGGAATAGCATTAGTTTTCAAAAATGAAATAACTGCCAAGGATACATCAGTACCAACAATATCCCAATATGACTAGAAAGATTTACCTGCAAAGCCATCTGGACCAGGAGCACTATCTGGACTAAGATCAAAAACAGCCTTTTTAATCTCATCATTAGTTGGAATGGCATCAAGTAATGATGAGTTAACATCATTAACCAAAATGGGAATAACATAAAAGATATCAGAATTTATTACTCCAGCGTTACTTGTATGGAGATTTTCATAAAATGAAATAATATGGGATTTTATCCTCCTGATCTTCTAACCATTCACCATTGACTGATTTAAGAATTGTAATAGAATTTCTTCTTAGCCTAATGAAGGCATAATAATAAAATAATTTAGAATTTCGATCACCATTCTGTAACCAATTGATACAGGACTTCTCCCTCCATAATGATTCCTGCAAACCAAGAGCATTATCCAGCCTCTTCGATGCAACAATTTCCTATTCCTAGAGAGACTGAGAAAGGCCCTCATTTTGAATAGTTTATAGAATGTTGTCAAGGTCCAACCGGGACACCTGCACTTCATCATCAATCTTTGGGAAAACTGTTTTAGACCAGATCTTCAAAGTCCTCTTGAGCATCTTGAGCTTCTGAGACAAGATAAAATAGGGGGAACCTGCAAAAGAGGAAGTCCAAACATTGCAAACAACATCTCTGAAACTAGGATTCTCCATCCAGAATCTCTGGATCTTAAAAGGCATGTTAGCAGGCCTAGGAATAGAGTTGCAACTCATAAGAAGAGGACAATGATCTAAAGGAGAACCAGATAAAACCCTGAAAACAATCTTCATATCTGGATAACCAAGCTTGATTACCACAGCTCTTGTCAAGACGAGCTTTAACATGTCCCATGACATGGTTGTTAGACCAAGTATACTTGAGGCCTACAGATTGAACTGTCTTCATTTGAACTGAATCTAAAGCAATGCCAAAGTCCTCAGCAGTCGAAAGATTAAAATTGCCAACACCTTTCTTCTCATGAGAATATAGATAACAGTTAAAATCACCATAAAGCAACCAGGGCACTGAAGTGACACCCAAGGAAGCCAAATCAAACCATAGCTCTCTCATTTTACTTTAAAGCAATGAGCATGTATAAAAGTAATCAAATGAAGTTTCCCATCAAACCAAGTAGAAATAGTAACATGCTGCTTTGAAGACATAATCACAGATGGCTTTGAAAGACCATACTTCCACATAATCCATAAATTAAGCAATTTATTTGACCTATCATTATGAATTAAATCAACACTATATCCTAGGCTATGCATCATAGACTTGGGTACTTTTCTGGTAAACCCAAAGGCTCAGCAAGACACAAAATAGAGGGAGAATGCTCCCTTAATATGAAATGAATATAACATCTCGTTTTAGGGTTAGAGACACCCCTAATGTTCCAGAAAGCAATCTTCATTGGGAAACATTTTTACCAATTCCCCCTCTTTTGCCAGACCTCCTCCTTCTAGGTCTCACCTCAGAAAAAGGCTCTTCAAGGAGTCTATCAAGAGTAGACAAGTTTGAAAAAGAAACTTCAACTGACCCCATCTAGCCAGTAGAGACAACACTACAACCACCAATTCCTTGCACAGTAGTAAGAAATTGACTAGAAGAGGGTGGGGTACTTACAGAAGCATGTGCACCAGGCACCAAAATAGAACCCCCAACATTACTAGTTCTAACTCCATCCCCATCAATCACTGTATTTTCCCCCTCAACATTAGATTCATCTTCATTCTCAACCATGTCAACCCAAGACGTATTTTGTTGAAGTACAGGAGAAGAATTTAAATATTGCCCCCTACTAACAGGATCTATTTGGTCCAGTGGAACACGATGTCCAGACATAACAGGAATGCCAACTGTTGCACTAGCTAATGGTGAATATACAATAACAGGAACCAAACTTGAAGTAGTAGTAGCCGTTGCACAAGAAGAAATGATAATAGGGTCCTTAGGATCAGAATTTAAATTACCAGGGTCAAAGCACATATTTTGCTGCTCAACTTGGCTCTTACAACTTTCCTGAGAATGCCCAAAAGCACCACACTTGGCACATTTTATAGGGTTGTCCTCATAGATCATGGCTTGTTTGAAAAAGAATCGAGCACCACCATGCATTTTCTCCACTAGGACTTCATGTATTCTAGGCTTGTTTTTCTCAACCTCCATATGAACACGAGTAAATTTTCCATCCACTGCCAATTGTGTTCGTCTGTCATTAGAGACAGGGTTCCGTACCACACTTGCAATAGAGAATAAAAAAGACTGATCCCAATACTCATATGGAAGATCAAGAAATCGAATCCACTGCAAATTCCTGGAAAATAACTTGCTTACTAACATTGAAATCAGGTTCCCACCTTTGGAATCTAATAGCTTTTCCATGCACTTCAGTAGCACCCCTTTGCCATACAGTTAGCATGTCTTTATTGCTGAACAATCTAAAGATAAAGAATCCTCTACCAAGAGAAGTAATTTCATATTTAATATTTTCCCATTGAGCCTTTACCTCCTTCTCAGTCTCCTCCAATAGGATTCCCCTTGCATCAAAACAATCAATCAAAGAGTATTGAAACATCAATAACCTCCTATCATATGCCTCTTGGGGAATCATAACATAAGTAATTACCCCTTCATTAACTGGCCTTGGTAATGAGGCAACCCCATTACCCTGCAATACCACAACAAAAGATCTGCCTTCTACCCCCTTACTCGAGGCCCATCTCCCACATCATGCAATCCATTGGGAGGTGCAGAAACCTCTTCTACTCAACCCCCAACATTCAAATTATTTGGTGCAGAGACTATTGGAATCTGGTCTGGTGCAATAGTTTTCCCCTTTTCCTTCCAAGTCCACCTTCTTCTTTTCCTGCCCCAATAAGCTCAACGAGTGACTGTCCCCTCAACTGGTGCCTGGGTAAACCCACTGCAGTTCCATTAACCTCAGTATTGGCTGCACTCAATGCATACAGAAACTCAACAGTAGCTGGGATCCCATTCGGAGATGGTATCCCATGCAGCAATACAATAGAACCAATCGGAGATGATATCTCAATCGGCAACAAAGGTGCATGGGCACCAAAACTTCGGGCATAAACTTCAACCCCAGAAGCACCAATCAGCATGGGCACCGAAACTTCAATCCCAGAAGCAGCCGCCATCAAGAGAGCTAGCAAATCCCTACCTTCAGAAACTCGAGCAGCATTCACTCCATTAGCAGTGAAAATCATGGAGGGAATCAACTGTGCCAGCTCCAGGACCAAAGAGTTCAACTGTAGCGGAACCCTAGAGGGATTATGGTTGAAAACTCCAGGTACAGCTAAGACAACACACTGAACCAAATCACTAGTAAACTCTAGTAGCATCTCTGCCAGAATACTTGCCACAGAGGATCACATAACATTAATGCCATGAACGCTACAAAGTTCACACCTTCAGCATCCAATGAACTGATGCCCATTCTTTCTGCAACCCTATATGAATCTGTAGCTCCCATAATAGGCACCGATTGATTTAAACACTATACAGCTGAACAAGCAACACAAAGACCACAAGAAGATCCCGCTACAACTGTAGGGTTTATATTCAGAATTCCCGAACCAGAAGAAACCCTAGAAACAGAAATCTCTGGTAGGGTTTCTTGAGAAGATAAAACCCTAGAAACATCACCAAGTAGCCCAAAGTTTGAATTTCCATTCACTCTCCCACCAACAAAAGATAACGGCACACCCTCACCAAGACCCAACGGCAGGCTGTTGCCAGCATGCACCATTAATCCCAAGAAACAACTAAAACCCTAGCAACCAAGATACCAGATTCTCTTTAGAAACCAAAATCGCCAAAGCATCTCTCTCTTAAAAAATCACCGATGACTAACCCAGTCTTCTTATTCATTCATATGTATAGGCTACCTTTGGAAACGTTCTATCACATTCTTATTCTAAACCAATGTTCTTTTCAAGAGACGGTCTTTTTCTGTTTATGTTCTAGAATAGTGTTCTTTGGCTGTTCTTTTGGCCTTTAGCCTGTTTGGTAAATATGTTCCAGAACTAGTTTGAAAACATTGTTCTGACCAGTTTGTTGTTTGGTAACATTTGTTCTAGAACATCTTTTTTTTTTTCCAATTGATTCAAATATTAAAGAATTGGCACCAAACTAATAATTTTTTTCAAATTTATATTAATGCCATTTAATTATACAACTATGAAAATTTGTTTTAAGAAAACCATTTTCTAATATTAAACATATATTTTTTAATTGTCTAAATTATAATATAAAAATATTTACACCAATCGTAAAGCATAAATGATCAAAATGGTTAACACAAGTACCCATACAAACAAGAAAAATAGAATATCCCACAGAAAATATTATCAAAAATACCATCCGTCCTTGTCTCCAATAACATACTGAAGCTTGCATGTTGATTTTCATATTTATCTACAAAAAATATTTCATAATAAATGTACAAATCTATATATAAAAATATATACTAATAGATGTAATAAAATTCATAGTCATAAATTTAAAATCAGTAACAAAACATAAGTTCAAAATGACAAATAAGAAACAAAGTCACTTCACATATAGTCATAATGGATTAAAAAAATAGAAAACTAACTGTCAGGTTACACAATTTCTTGCATTCCATGATATCTAGCTAGTTGATTTGCAATTCTTTTTTTAATGAAAGCCATCTCTCTTGCTCTTTCTTGCTGAGTAGCAGGTTCTTGGTTAGGCAATAAAATAACATCCTCATCACCTTCTGGGTTTAATGCATCTTTTACTTCCACTTCTTCATTCCTTAATCTTGCAAATTCAATATCAAGTTGATACTCATCTTTAATGAAGTTATGCAAACCACAACAACTTATGACTATATCGTTCTGCACTCTCATAGGGTATGCTGGCATTTTCCTCAATACTTGAAATATGTTTTTTAATACCCCAAAACAATGTTCAATGACATTCCTCAGCGATGAATGTTTGTAATTGAAGAGTTCTTTAACCGATCTTGGTCGCCTTTGTCTCCCTCCTCTATAGTCTTGTAGATGATTCCTCTCACCTCTAAAAGGGGCCAAATAACATGTTTGGTTTGCATAACTAGAATCCACAACATAGTATTTACCTAGAAAAAAAATTGTAAGTATTATTACAACAATTCAAGTAGAAAATATCTCATAAGAATCTCAAAACTATTATAAGATACTTGGAGGTGGATGAGGAAAATTAGTAGTTGTGCTTATGCGAGCATCTTCAAATATCCGACAATCATTTGCATTTCCTTTCTATCCAGCATAAATGTATGTGAATTTCATATCAAAAGAGCATGACACATTACGTTTTGAATCACTAAACCCTTTCGATTAAAGTATCGTTGTTGGTCTGATTTAGGAACAACCACACTTATGTGCGTCCCATCAATGGCTCCAATGCAGTCCTAAAATACAAGAATATTATGTAAAATGCAATGTAATCCTAAAATGTATTAGAAGTATCCATAAAATAATAGCATTATAATTTTTACCTTGAAGTATGGGTTATTAAATATTATGTACTGCATCAGAAATGTCAAGTATGATTAAATAAGGCCATAGGGGTATTATGGAACTAGATTAACACAATGGACTAACATTATGAGACTGAAAAAACACCAAAGAAGCCAATCTTTTTGGGATGGTGGGAGGCCATAATGTACTCTGAAAAGCCCACCTACACTTGCTGGATCCAGATTACCAAATCTTGCATTTATTGGGATAATTGATGCTCCTATCTCAGTGAATTCTCTCCATTTTTGATTGTTGTGGCTAAATGGATCCATTGATGCATGGTGGGACACTATGATGGTTCTTTAGGTGCTTGACTGCTTGAGTGACTTCTTATATATGCAGGAAGTCATTTGTCCATGATTTATCTGTTCACTGTCTCAATTTGATTTACTGGCTTTTGCTTCTGAGTTGTTTCTTGAACTTGTTATAAGGTAAGCTGCACTGAAATTTTCATATTTGATTTCTGATGTTTCCAGAGGATGAGAGAAATGATAGGAAGGAAACTGGTGGAAAGCAGAGGAAACAGAAAAGTTCCAGTGTCAAGGTTAGTAAGCATTCATTTGTGCGTTAATATTTCTTCCTTAATTTTTCTTTGAAGCACATGATTAGTATTAATAATTATTTTGTAATTGCTTTTTTCCTTCTTCTGATCAGTATCAAAAGAGGAGTCCACTGATAAGTGGCTATGAAGTCAGACTCTTGACCAAAAAGACAAATCTTGGGGAGAAAGGGGAGGGAGGGAGGGAGGGAGAGGTCTTTCTTAGTTATTGTCAGTCATAGAGAATTACTTTTAATGTTCTAGTTTCAGACATGTTCTCGTTTAAAACACAAGGTAACTCAAATGAATCAACTGATGTTATAGAAACTTGACTTTTTTCTTCCTTCTTTTTGATAGGAAAAGAAGAATTTTAGTAGAGAGGAGAATATACATATGCAGTGGTAAATCATCTGTGATTCGTTGCACCCCTCCAAAAAATTTCTTATCTTGACATATTCCTACATAGCCTTTGGCCTTTCGTACTATAGCCCCAATGGTAGCCATGGTGTGAACTGTGAAATCTCGATAGTTATCAACGATTGTGATTTGCCATGTCAATAAATAAAAAACTGATAAATAAAAATATTCATGTACAAAGTTATATCGATTCGATATGGACCTATACGGTATAGATGTGTAAGGATAGCAGATGGGATGGTTTCGAGTAATTGGGAAGGTTCTTTATAGATTTCGCTCCCAAGGAGGCCATTCCCGAAAAATCCCGTTTATTAATCGGTCCCAAAACTAGAAATCCGTGCCATTATTAAATAGGACGGTCCGATTCTGGTTCCTTAATGGTTCTGGGCACTATTTATGAAAAAAAAAAAAGAACCCTTTCATATTTATGAAAGAGAACTTCTCATAAATACCATATTTATGGAAGAAAAAAAAAAAACAAAGCAATATAAATCAGCCACCCCAAAAACCTAACCTATTGTTTGCCAAAAGGGGAAAGAATAAAATAAAACTTAAGTGTCACTTGTTAATTTAACAAAATGAACTCCTTAAGAGAATCAATTAATAGAATCTGGTCCAAATTAGCTTTCCCTTGTTTAATCAAAATAAATAGAAAAATAAGAAGAACAAGGTGACTTGCCAGCTGAATAATTTACAACACAAGTTTCATCCATGTTTATTTTTATCAAAGAAAGGAAAAAATATGCATAGATAACATACATCTTATCCTGCCTAGCTATAATAATCAATGTTCTCATCCAAAAAGCAAACCGAGGAAATTGTGGGAGCCATTGGTCAATAAGAAGACATTGATGAAAACTCCAAAACTTGACCCAAAATGTTCAATAATCCAGGCAAACGGAGAGCTCCAGGAGATAAGAGAAATGGAAAGAGTTATATCCATACATAGGGTTTATACCTTAAATGGTTCCTTATTGGGCTATCGGTTCTAGACCCGTTGGTATTCGGTCCCAAAACTAACTTCAAAACCGTCTGATTTAGTTACAGGACAGTTCTGGGACGGGTTCCAAGATGATGGTTTTGGGGCAATTTCCGGTTTCAGGTCCAAATTGAGATCCTTACCGATATGGATTGTACAATACTGGTACAGAGCAATACACTTGACATGTAAGCTGCCAAAAGCCCAAAAAATCCCAGTTTTTGAAAGAAAACTTCTGTCCTACTTTGTTTCTTGGCTAAAAGATTAGTGGATCCTATCTACACTCAAAATGACCTAGGAGTGCTACAAACAAGGAAAAAATTTGCAATTGGCTAATGAAGGTTTTGTTGGGGAAAACATTCTATGAGCATTATTGGTTTGGAATTTGTTGAGGAAAACACTCCCTGTGATTTATTGGTTTATATATTTTGGTGCTCACAATCCCGTTGTATGTGAAAAAGCTTTGTGCTTTCTCTAGCATCATGATTGTTCCAAGCATTGGCAAGCTCGTCCTTGAGCCAAGGAGATTCATTCAGCTCAAGCGACATCTTTCATGGATAGGTGGAACTCAACTTGAAGATCAAGCCAATCCATCCATGGGGTTTCAAGCAACTCGTGCGAGGATCTTGAAGACTACTTCAGTTTGCTTGAATGGTTTCCTGATAGATTTCATTTTATATCTATCTATATGATCCCAAATGTTCAGGTTCTTATAATTACCTAAAGACCTAAACTAGAAACGTAAGATATGTGGTTTTTACAGTATTAAGTATTAACTAAGTCGAATATGGACCAAATGTTTGATAAACTTCATGAACCTTGATTTTCATAAGGACTTTGCCCATAGTTTTGAGCACGAAAATTGAAGATCTAGAAGTCCATCTTGAGCTGTTAACTTGAAGATCATATTGAGAAGATCTGAGCTTTTGGGGATCTAGCTGTTTGAGCTACAGCTTGTATATTCAGCCTTATAAGTGGTAACTTGTATTTTGGCTTGCGAAGCCATTTGCTTATTTCAATTGTGGAAGGGGAGGTGAGTCCCCAGTTAGTGTGGTGAAAGGGATTTGACACCCCGACTTGTGTATTGATCATGAGATGATCATTGTGAGGGTTGATGGTATTGTCGGAAAACTCTCTTGTGTGCGGGTTTCCTCATACCCTTGGGAAGGAGATTGTGTTAGTGGATTCTGCATAGGGTGTTGCTTGGAAAGTAGAGTAAGACGGCCATGAAGCTGTGCCGAACCACTACAAGCACTTTGCTTTACTATATTGTTTATGTGCATTTGTGCACACTAACTGTTTGTGGAAATTTGAGTTGTTTAAGAGGATCAAAATTTAGGGTAAGATTCTGCGTTACCCCCCCCCCTCTCCTCCTCCTCTTGCATAATTGCTTCTTATTACTTATTAATAGGCTTGAACACTTACAATGAGTATTTGAATCACACAAATGCTGTAAAGACAAAGATAACCTAACATTGGTTGGATATCATTATGTATTATTTATTTATCCTCCTTGATTCTTAAAACACTGGTTTTGCATGTATCATACAAAGTATACCATGAGAGGGATTAAACTGCAACTTAATTTTATGTGGTTTAATTGTTCCTTCTGCCTTTTTTTTATATAAACCTACTGGCAGCATTCCTTGACCATTTCAAAAAGTCCACATTACCCATTACCGAGTAATAGAAGTTACAATTGTTCCAAGGGTCACAATTGTTGGAAGATAACCTAACAATTGTGACCCCTTGATTACACCTTTCATATTCTATTTTGCAGATCCCTGACCATCTTCTTCCAAGGGTCACAATTGTTGGAAGGCCGAATGTTGGCAAGTCAGCATTATTCAATCGTCTTGTTGGAGTATTGGTTTTTGCAACCAACCTAGTCTTCAGTCCTTGCTACTAACTAAATATGTATTTCATTGACAATGGTTTAAGAGACAAGAGAGCTGACTTCTCTGTTAAATTTGACCTCTCTCTCCTTCTTTTCCCTTTCCGTAGTTTGAAAGTTGGCTCCTTTCTTTTTAATTTTGCACTTCTAAAAAATATAGGGTAACAAAGCTATAGTGGTGGATGAACCTGGTGTAACTAGTGATCGCTTGTATATGGTAGATCCTTTTGGGGAGAACATGAATTCATGGTGGTAGATACTGGAGGTGTTCTCACTATTTCAAAATCTCAGGCTGATGCTATGGAAGAATTGGCTATTACAACGACTATGGTAAGGAACAATTCCGCTTGCCGGGGAGGCAGCTGTTGGTAGAATGCCCTCAATGATTGAAAGACAAGCTGCTGCAGCTGTAGAAGAAGCATCTGTTATTATCTTCCTTGTTGATGGCCAAGTATGATCCAGAATTCCAACTATGATAACCTCCGTTGTCCTTTATAGCTGGCATTATTATCTCTTTTTATTCCTTTTACAACTTTAGAGAATGGAGGACATTAATACATAGCAAGGAAGAATCCATTCCCATAGAGCAATAATTGATGTAGCTTGTCTCCCATAGAGCGGGACCAAAGTTAGCTTCATCTTACCTCCTTGTAGGACAACAAAGCAGAAAAGTTTAGGCCTAACCCCTACTTAACACCGCCTACTTTTACTTTATTGTTTTAAAGTTGTGTGGTAGATTACCTCATGGAAGAGAGTTTTCTTACCTTCTGGGAGAAATCCTTTCATTTAGTATCATAACCATGTTTTGCTAAGGACCTCACTGATTTCATGGCTGGACAAGGGGTTGTGCAACCTGAATGCCTGAACGGTGATCTTGGGTCTTTTATCCTCTTATAGAGTCTGATATCTAGATCTATGTTGTATCTGTGACCTGTGAAGGTTTTTTTTTTCTCCTTCTAGGAAGTTAATATTTAAGTTATTTTATGATATACGTAGGCCTTATCGATGTACCAGAATTAGAAATCGACACATTTGGCTTAATTCTCGAGTGTCGAGTTCTAGAATAATTCCAGAATTTGCCCAGAATCCAGACTTGGAGTTTTGACCAGTCCCCAATCCTGGAATATTTATGGTGGGGCTGAAGAACAGGAATTTCTATTGGAGTAAGATGGCCATGTTGCCCTTCTCAAATAGTCAAATGTGGGACTCATTCGCAAAATTGCTTTCTGATGGTCAATGGGACCCACACTCGAGCAAGAATCAACGTACTATTAATTGTGCATCCAGATGGGATTCTCGAATTCTGAGAATTCCAGCCAGAAATGCAACTATATTACCTCGACACGGAAAAGCATACAGTTTTGGGTATGGCAAAGGTTCCATTTCATGTGTAGTGTCAGACATGGGTACAGTTCATATTTGAACTATCCAGGCAAGATAGAATTGTAATTCTAAAATTGAACAAGAATTGAGAGTTCTCTGAATTGGAATTGTACCTCAACGAGACCTTAGAAAATCAATGATTATACGTGTTTTCATGCTGGTTCGGGTGATGCCTTGCTATTTCAGATGAGCATGAGTTTTCTTCTTTTGCTCACATGCAAGCTGCCTTTTTCATGATCAGTTCACCAGGTCAGTTATTAATCAAAAACAAAATAACAAATACTGAACAGGCAGGTCTAACGGCAGCTGATGTAGAAATAGCTAACTGGTTGCCTCGAAACTATTCAAGCAAGAATGTTATTCTTTCTGTGAACAAGTGTGAATCTCCACGAAAGGTACTCATGCAAGCGTCAGAATTTTGGTCTTTGGGCTGAGTTCTCTCCTCTCTCTCTCTCTCTCTCTCTCTCTCTCTCTCTCTCTCTCTCTCTCTCTCTCTCTCTCTCTCTCTCTCTCATATATATATATATATATATATATATATATATATATATATATATATATATATATATATATATAAATATATATATATATATATATATATATATATATATATATTTATGTCCAATCGATAGTTACTAATCAAATCATGAATGCTTAATAGTTACTTTGGGGTTTCTTTCGCAAAATTTACTGGTTAAACGTGTGAAATAAAATACTGGCATTTTGAATTAAATTTCAAAAAACTCGGATATACTTTTTTTAACGTTCCTTTTTTTTTTTTTTTTTTTTTTTTTATTCACCCCTCGAGTTCTTGATGTTTTATTTTTCATATATATACATACATCTATGTATAATGAATGTTTGTATTTATGTATACATCTCTGTGATAATCCTTGTGTATTTATGTGTTTTGCTATCGTATCAATGTGCATTATTACGGGCGAGGAAGTGTCGTGATATATATACTTCGAGCAGAATATGTTCTTTTAGTTATATTGGGTTCATAGAAAGGTTTTCATTAAGTTCTTATCTGTTACAGTGAGTCAAAAAAGACAAAAATGTAGTGGTGTGTGTTGTGAAGATAACTTAATTTTGATTGGCAAGACAGTAGAGGAAGTATGCATGAAAATAACACTTTGGATTGATGGCTTAGAATCCAAATTTTTCAAACACACTGTCGACTATAATGAGACCACATCATATAGGATCAAGTTTCTTGTCCGTGGGAAACCTCAAGTTGAGTTATCCTCGTCCTTGTGATACTCCTCCTCCTCGTTTATTTCTTTTGTTAGAAGAATTTCCTGTTAGAATTGGTTCTGACAGCGCTTTTTGTTGGACGGATGAGGGTTGACCTCTTTTTTTATTATACATTCTACCATCTTGATTCTCAATCATTGTAAAGAAACTATGAATGGTTCCAATTGTGTGCATTTTTCATTGTTTTTGTTTTATTTTGATTTCGAGTTTCGAAAAGGTGCAGACAGATTTACAGAGCTGGAATTTTTGGACCAACTAATAGGGTAGAAGTTCTGAGATTATCATATTCTGAAATTTGTAACAGAATTTACAGAACTTAAAATAGAAATCAAATAAGAACTCAACTGCCCAAATAGAAATCTGATTTCTGATACAGAAATAGATTCTGATATCAGCTCTGATAAATAGAAGATGACTGCAGTATCTTCTGAAATCAGACAGATAACAGTGAAAGATTACACAGTCAAATCCTAACCCAGAAATAGATCAGAAAATCAGAAGTGAATAAAAAAACCAGTTCCAGGAGTTAAACTGAAATTCAACCCACAGAATTCAATCTGCAAGACCTAAAGAGAAAACATGATTCACATTCAAAATTACATAGATAATAGCCCAGTCGATCAACTAAAATTGCAGCATTCTGTTTATTTGCACTTCGTGTAGAAGTGAGATAAAAAAAAAAAAAAATTGAAAACTGAAATAGTTGACCTGTTCTATTTAAGGGACAAAATACGAACTGAGTTGCAGAGTTCCATATATAAAGTCATAAAACTGATAAAAGAGAAGTAAGAAAGATACCTGAAATTTTCACCATGAACACGTTTCAAACCTTGAAACCTTATGGAAGAATTCCATTCTTTTACTTCAATAACCATAGTCTATTTCACACTGAAGATTACATCCATTTAAATAGATTCAATTACCTACTCTAAATGACTTTGACTTTGGACCGCTTGAAGACACTAAACTTAATAAACAGAAGAGTCTCTAAAAACAATCCAACTAATAAAACAAATTAAGGTGAAGAAGTTTATAGGTGGCCCAAACATTTGCCATGTGGCAGTTCAGATGGAGCCCAAATTTTACAGACAGGTAGACCTCCTAGATCCCCTGTTGATAGGTCAACTTTCAACCTATCCAAACTTTTCCAAGTGGCAAAATAAAGCATTCGTTGAGTTTAGACGTGAAATTAAAGAACAAAAATGCTATATGTGAAAGAAAGTAATGTCATAAGACTAAGGACCATATGGGTAAATGAATGTTGATAGAAGAAAATTGATCACTACAGAGAGTGTGCATGGACATACATGGAAGGTATGCCATTATACATGAGAGTGTAAATGAATGAATTTGAGGCTGAAATCTGACACGTGACCAATCGAGACCATTCCTTAGATATACAATGATCCGAATACCCATGACTAGACTTTCTAATAATTAAAGAAAATTACAATTTAAGCTTCCCCTACAAAGAGGAAAGGTAGTGATTGGGTCACCCACACCTACCAAAATCGTGAAGGAAATAGGCATTCAGGGGCCTTTATGACAATATAGAGGGAGCCAAGGAAGGCAGGTATTATTACCTACATAGAAGTCTTCGGCTTATTAAGATTGGTGGGTGAGCTAGCTAGGCCCTCTGTGGGGGGAGTGGGAAGTCTTTTTCTATAGAGGAATGGTCTCATACTACTTGCCTACTCTTGAAGTTAAAAAAGCAAGTGACAGATTGGTAGAGACAAAAATTATTGGACTGCATCAATGAGATAGGCTGAATTTTATGATTTTGTTTTGCTTACATTGCTTCTGATTGTTGGCAACAAGGTTTGGAATTTCGGTTTCGTGCCTAGTTTCATTCAGGTCAATGGCTGAAAGTTTTGCGAAACTATGGAAAACTGTCAAGTTTCGAAATCAGTTTCGATGGCAAAAAAAATTTATTTTTGAGCCCAAATTTTTTGTGTGATGCATTTTTAACCTTCTTAACATATATATTGAATGATTGCACAAAAAAAAAGTCCCAAATGGTATTTTTATGTCTTCCCATAGCAAACATCCTCATTTGAATCTAATAAAAATAGTTTAAAATTCAAATTACAAAAGGATAAAAATCAACTTCCTAGTTCAAGAACAAAAACTAGATTTTCGATCGCAAGACAATTTTCAACTTTCAAATACTAGCTTTTTTTCTCCAATCTAAAAATTTCATAAATCTTATTAAAGTAAAATATCACTAAAAACCAAGAGTCCGCCAAAACAATCTTTTGTTTTGATGTCAAAAAAATTATTCTAATTCAGATGACTTTAAACAACATTCGCATATTCTGAACAAGATTTGACCGGAGCATAACTTTTTCAATATGACTCGGATTCAATCAATGTCAGATTTGTTAGAAGCTAGCATAATCAACTTTGCAACAAATCTGATATTGCTTGAATCCGAATTATATTAAAGGAGTTATGTTTCGATCAAACCTTGTTCGGAATATGTGAAAGCTGTTTAAAGTTGTCTATATGGAAATAATTTGATAGACATCAAAAACAAAAGATTATCTTGGCGAACTCTTGATTTTTAATGATATTTTACTTTAATAAGATTTACGAAATTTTTAGATTGAAGAAAAATGTCAGTATTTGAAAATTGAAAGTCACCCTGCGATAAAAAGTTTTTGTTCTTTAACTGGAAAGTTGATTTTTTATTGTTTTGAAATTTTAATTTTAGACTATTTTTATTGGATTCAAATGGGGGGTGTTTGCTTAAATGATTTTAGTCATATACAAGTGTTGTGTACTATATTCTGTCCCTTCTGTACACTGTTCCCTGTCTTGTATTACTCTGACTTCTAAGATTAGAGTACACCAAGTTATAAGGTGTTTGAATCAAGTTTTGGCCGAAACTAGAGATTTCGACCTAAACATGGTTAAAACAGTGATTCGGACCAAAATTTGGACTTTTTTTTGTTTTGACCCTACATTTCATTTCGGTTTTTTGCAAAACCGAAGTATTTTGGCCAAAATGCTCAGCAAAATTTAAAACTATCGGCAAAGTAAAGAAAATTACTTTTAGGAGAATAAATTTATGGGTTTTTTTTCCTTAATTTTATTTTGCATTGATACCAGTGCAAATTGAGGAGAACGTAAATTCCCAAGGGAGATGTCACACCCCAATTCTGCACCAACCAGAATGGTGTGATGAACCGTCAATAAACCAACGGTTCAACCAGGATCTCGTACAGGCTATTCCCATTGTTGTTAAACCAAAATACATTCTACATTAATCAGAGATAATAAAGTAAATAGCGGAAGTCTTACAGATAATGAACTGAGGTCTAATCGTGATAAATAATTAATATTCCATTTATCTCCAAGTAACCAAAATATAATTTAATAGATATTACAATATCCAAATACAGAAATTAAACACTAAGCGTATCCATAGTTGAAACGCTCGCTTAACGAATCATAATAATCCTC
The DNA here is from genome assembly GCA_028583415.1 of Protea cynaroides. Lineage (NCBI taxonomy): Eukaryota > Viridiplantae > Streptophyta > Magnoliopsida > Proteales > Proteaceae > Protea > Protea cynaroides. The sequence goes on from CM053265.1 coordinate 54,141,494, forward strand.
CACAGCTTGCTCATCATAGCCGCCACATGTTCATATGTTGGCGTGTTGACATAATCTTCAACCGTAATACCTACAACATCAGAAACTAAAAAGAATTACGCGTGCGAGGGTTAGCTCTCCAACTTGAGCTCAGTGAGTAAACAAAACAATGCAACAAACATATGCATGCATTCAATTCATATCTGTGGTCTGGTTTATAAGTTTACAATGTGCTATAGAAAGGTTCGGAGGCCGCCTCACCTCTATACACGAGTGTGTGAAGCCATCCAATGAATATCGGTATTACCGTCCCACATGCACCCACCATGGAAACAGTGTACCCAATGGGTATCGGCATTAAAGTACCACATGCTCCCATACCAACACGTGAGCCCCTATTGGCGAGGGCTTGCAAAATGGGCTCACAACTAACCAATCCTAATGTCAAACAGTGTATCCAAAGGCCTCACCCCAGCATCCCTCAATACGTCCATAGAGATAGAGCTAAGGTCCCCCAGCAGAGTCAGAGACTAGACAGTCCGAGACCACCTCCCCTGATGCCCTACGACGTAATAGCTCTACTAAGGTAATGACGATACCACGATGTTAGTGGACAAGACTTGAGTAGAGATAGAGCTAGAGTCTGGTGACCAGGACACACTATAATATCACGTCCTCCCCTTGATGCCCCACTCGCATCAAATACACTAACCACATACAAACATTCACATGTCTATTCCTAACATCACCATCATCATCATGTTATAAATAAACGAAATTAAATATGCATGAATAGTAATAGCAGGAATATTGGATGACATGTTAAATGCACAATACATGCATACAAGCATGGAATCATTCACAGTATAGGACTCAATAAATAAAATAATTTATTATTAACCAATTATTAGGTCTTGTTCCCTCACCTTTGGTTGCTAGTAGATCCTAATTCAAGCTTTATGAATCACCTTTAAAATCATTAGAAAGACCTAACAAGTCGATAAATTTTAATTAGAATTAATTCTAATATTTTTAGACTAGCTGAAATCATAGGGTCGCAGGGTAGGGTTGCACCTAGGGTAGCAATTTCTGTGACCCTAGGGGTAGGGTCGGAGGTGGGGTCGGATGCCAATCGACCCTATGTGCGACCACACCCTCCCTGGAACTTTTCGAGGGCATGGGGTCGATCCTGTGGTCTTGTAGGGTCGGATATCATTCGACCCTACGTGCGACCACACGTATTCTGTGTCGACCTTTCATTCTAAAGTCCATTCTTTCATGTTTGGATCCTTTGGCTTACTTTCATGGTTCATTCTATGATTGTTCTATGGCTCAAAACTACGAGTTATACACTATTCATAGTCCATAATGATTTCCTCCATGGAATCTCTTGAAACTTGTTCATAGATGGATGATTTGGGTTTCTCCTAATCCTATATTCTTCATAACTATTCTAGAATCTCTTATTCAGGTAAGGAATTAGGTTCATACCTTTATTCAGAGGTTTCTCTGAGCTTCCTCCTCTTCCTTAGTCTTCTTCTTCAAGTTTCCTTCTCTTCTTCTCTTCCTTCTCTTTTTCTTTCTCTCACTTTCAATTAGGATTTTAAAGGAGTGAAAGAGGCTAAGGGACGTCCTATTTATAGAAGAAAATCCTCCAAAACATGTCCCATTGAGTTTAGGAAAGATCCCCTTGGAATTAGAAAAGTTTCCTAATTTCTGGTTCGTGCTGTTTTCCTAGGGTTGGACCTAGGGTCGGATGTACTGAGACCTTACGTTTTTTAAAACGTGAGACCTTAGGGTTAGGGTCGCAGGTAGGGTCGGATCTAGGGTCGCATAATCTGAGACCCATGCGACCCCATGACCAAAAAGTCATGGGTTGGACTTCTGTTGAGGTGGGGTCGACCCTACCTGTTTAGGCATTAGACCCAACCCTCATTTTGATTGTTTTTGAGTTAAATTTCATATTAGGTCTTGGGTTTCTTCACGCACTTGGTCCACTTGGCTCGATCATGATATGTAGACTAGGCACGACACAAAATGTAAGGTTAGACTGGGATCGTGGCTTGCGGGTCTTACAACTCCACTACCCTTAAAAGAAATTTCATCCTCGAAATTTGAACGTACGGATCTTACAACTCCCCCTCCTTAAAATAAATTTTGTCCTCAAAAATTTGAATTTACTTCAGAGTCAATAGGTGGGAATTTTGTTTCCGCATTGCAAATCTTCCTCCCATGTAATCTTCTCCACATCTTGTCTTCGCCAAGTTACCTTCATATAATAATTATCTCAACTTTGGAGATATTGTACCTTTCAAGCAGTGAACTAGGCTGGTACCACTTCAATTGTTAAATCTTCTATCTAATCCAGTGGATCCGTGGTCAATACCTTTGATATGGATCTCCAATGTACTTCTTCAATAGAGACACGCGAAATACGTCATGCACACTAGACATAGACAGCGGTAACGCTAGTTGATATACAACTTTTCTACGTCTCTCCAAATTTTATGAGGTCCAAAACATATATCGGATACAACTTTCCCTTCTCGTTGAATTGTTTTTAATCCATGCATAAGTGATATGTTTAAGAACACTTTGTCACTTATGGCGAACTCGAGGTCTTGGTGTCTCTTCTGAGAAACTTGAGCTATCTTGGCTCTTTTCTTTGATCTTGTCTCCTACTCGACAGGTTTCTTCAACAGACTCAAGTCTTACTATTCCTTATTCACCAACTTCATTCTAAAACAAAAGAATTTGACATTTCTACCGTACCATGCTTTATAGGTGACACCTACATAGTAGCTTGGTAGCAAATTCAATCCACATATAGCTTAGTTAGCCGCTCCAAAGCATACCGAAGTCGTATAGCAATGGAATGAGCTATCTTCTGAAGGCGATCAACAATCACCCAAACTGCGTCAACCGTTCTAGGAGTCAGTGGCAAATCAGTGACATAGTTCATTGTAATGCAATTTCATTTCCAGACTGGCTCTGATGGTTGTTGTAGTAAGCCATGTTGGTTTTTGTCTTTCAGCCTTTACTTGCTGATAATTCAGACACTGGAACACGCACTAAGCCACATCTGTTATCATTCCTCTTTACCAATACAATATCTTCAGGTCATGATACATATTGATACTCCAGGATGTCCTGAATATTGAGTACAATGGGCTCTTATCATTATCATCTTCATGATATCCGAGCCTTTATCTTCAGGTATTCAGAATCTACCTCTGCATCTGAGTACCTTCTCCGCATCAAAGTAAGTCAGGGTTAGGTTTTTTCTTCTCTAAATCTTCTTACCCCGCTCTTAGATATAGATCTAACAAAATTACTACCTTTACTTCGTCTATCAATTCAGAGATGATCTTTAATGTTGTGAACGCAAGCGAGGAACTAATGCTCCATAAGTTCATCCATAAGTTCTCGTTCAATTAGATCATCACGAGTTTCTATTATATGTTACTCTCCTTTCAAATCTGAATCTATTGCTGTGAAACATAAGGCAGCATTCATACTGGGTCCTTCCTTGGACTTCATAATTCCCTTTTTCTTTAAGGCCTTAGCTACTACATTAGCCTTGCTCGGGTGACACTCAATATCACAGTCTTAATCCTTGGGCAACTCTAGCTATTTTTACCCTCATGTTCAACTTTTTCTGGTGAAGAGATAAATAAAACTCTTGTGTTCCCATTTAATCTAAATTCTTCTCCGTATAGATAATGTCTCCAAGTCTTGATTACATAATTCATCACCGGTAATTCTAAGTCATGAGTAGGGTAATTCTTTTAATGCTCCTTTAGTTTTCTTGAAGCATATGCAATCACTTATTTACCTTGCATCAATCCCTCATCCTAGATCCAATCCGAAAGCTTCGATGTATAGGGTAAAAGGTTTCCCTAGTACTGAAATGATCAAGATGGAAGCTGATATCAACATTGTTTTTAGAGTTTAGAAACATTCTTCACACTTGTCAGTCCAATTAAACTCCTCTCCCTTCTGGGTTAGCTTGGTAAGAGGTATTGCGGTCTTAGAGTGGTCCTCTTTAAATCATCTGCAATAACCAACTAAACCCAAGAAACTTCTAATCTACACAATATTCTTTAGGTGTTTCTCACCATATGATTACTTCTATCTTAATAGGGTCCACTTTTATCCCTTTTTATGATGCTATGTAATCTAAGAAGATCACTTCGTTTATTCAAGTCTCATATTTTTTGGACTTGGCATAAAACTTTTCCCTTCTCAGCTGTTGTGAAGCTGTTCTAAGATCCGTTGTATGAGTTGTTGCATTCTTGGAATAAACCAACATGTCATCTATGAAAACTATGACCGACGTGTCCAACATGTCATGAAACACCCAGTTCATCAGTTCCATAAAAGATGTAAGGGCATTGGTTAATCCAAACGTCATAATCGTGAACTCATAATGTCCAATCCTGATTCTAAAGGTATTTTCGAGATATCGCTGTCCAAATTCCTCAGCTGTTGATATCTTGACCGAAGATCAATCTTAGAAATTACCTTTGCTCCTTGCAACTGTTTAAAACAAGTCATTGATCTGAGGTAATAGATATCGATTCTTGATCATGAGCTTATTTAGTTCCTGGTAGTCTATACATAATCTGACACTACCGTCCTTCTTTTTCACGAATTGCATTGGTGCTCCCTGTGATGCAATACTTAGCCGATTAGAACCCTTGTCTAATAACTCCCGTAGTTGAGTCTCAATCCCTTCCACTACATAGGAACTACTCTATAGGTGCCTTTGACATAAGTATCATCCTTGGTAACAAGTCGATGACGAACTCGATCGTATGATCAGATGGTAACCCAGGTAAGTCTCTTGGAAACACATCAGGAAATTTATGCATCACATCAATATCTTCCATCTGTGGTGCTTCTTTGGTAATGTATACCATAGATACCATATATCCAACTTCTTTCTCTTCAAGGCATCTCTTCGCCTTTAGCATAGAGAGGATCAGCTTTCACTTCTTAGGCAACATGCTTCCAATAAAACTAATTTATATGTCGTCTTTACTCTTGAATGATAACTTTTTCTATGCACATAACACTTGTAGAGTGTTGAGACAACCAGTCTATTCCCAAGAAGACGTCAAAGTCTGCCATCTCAAGACGATTTAGGTTGCATCCAACTTTCGTCCATCCATATGCTCCGAACATTGTTAATAACACTCATCCAATACAACATCTAGTCCAAAAGGGCTTGAACTAGCAAAATCTAGTATAAGGTCTTAAGATCTTGTGTAGTTCCTTCATCTCTTAGTTTTTCAAAGACTATTGCTTAAAATCTCATATATCCCAAAAAGCTCATTAGCTTACACCTTCTTTTAGCATTCTATCATATATCTCAAAAAATATCTTGTGATTGTTACTTATTTTCTTGCTCATGCACTCTTTTATAGACATGACTAATATCCTTCCATTCAGTAATCTCGAAACAAATCCTCCATTACTTTATCTGAGGTTTATTTGCTATAGCATTTAATCTGAATACAATCATCTTTCGTCTAATAATTCCATTATCACTAGACATCTTTTCAATGGATGTCGAGAAATGTAAGAATCAGAATGTTTATCCAAAAGCAATTCATTTTCTTCTTTCAATTTAGTATAATGACAAACACTTGCTTTATCTAGTGAACTTAGGTTTAAAAGATCAGGAGTAAATCTGTGGTAATCCAACCGGCATCAAAAGGTCGTTAAGTTGCATGGTGATCCAAATACATGAAAAATAGAGGTTCTATAACTCTTAACCTCAAGGTTATAGGTTGTATCGAGTATATAATGCCATTGGTCAAGGCACTATAAGAATAAATCTGGAGAAAGTTTTCGTACATCAGTAAATTTGGTAATAATTAGAAGATGTACGCTCAACATGATGAAACATTTAACTGTTTATTCAGTTCATATCTCTGTTCATGTTGTCGATCATGAGAGTGGCTTAGATTGGTATGATCAGGACTAATTCTAAGAAAAAACATCTATAACTCCAATTGACAGGTTGAATCAAGAAGGTATCCTGTCAAGACACGAAAATTTAAAATCAGGTATGTGCATCCTCTATAATCATAAGAGTAAATCAATAATGCACCGCATCCTATCTAGTTATATGACTACAATATATTTGATCCTTTGCTGAAAACGTTTAAGACTTCGTCTTCAGAAAATATTCCTCAATCCTTGGTCGGATCATTTTGTCATGATGCAGCTATCCCATACATCGATGGCTAATAAGGGTAACCACCTTGATACACTGCTTGTTGTGCACCAAGCTTCTGCACTGGGGTGTGCGTTACTGGGACTTGCTGTATGGTAGGCACTGTGTTATAGGTCACATATGCTGAGGTACAGTGTTGATACCAATTAATACTGTACATGGCCTGACTCGGAGGTGTTGATGTAACATTGGCAACTTGGGTAGTCCAGGTAGATTGGCTGGAGTGGCCTGGTTGTTCACCTCCTTTGATTTGTTCCAATCTGATTATCATTATTTAGCATCTGCTCAGAGGAGTTTTCACTACCCGTTCTCGACCCAGATAGTGGTGGCGTCAAGTTGCAACATCTTCTTAATACTCAGTGGGCAATGGATCAGCGTATGGCGGATCTCACTCTAAGTCTCCACGTCACCCAGGAGTTATAGCTTTATCTTTTTTATTCTTAGTGTATGGCCATTGTTCTCCTATCTCTGTTGCATTCAGCCTGAGATCTTTCCCTTTACCATTGCAGGGACTCAGGCGTTACTAGCCATTTTTTTTCTTTCCCAATCATACATCGAGTTTTACATCTTGTGAGTACCAACTCGGTATTCTAATTTTTTTGCTTTACAGATGCTTCCTTCTTGCTACTATATTATATCCTTTGTATACTTTAGGAAACTGCCCGACCTATAGATCACACCCTATATTATTCGTTTATCAGGATAAGTTTTGAATTTTCTCTTTCCGTTTGTGTATATATAGGGTTCTACCTTTAATATGTACATTATTGTCTTGTTTAAGTTCTGTTTCAACCAACACAGGTGCTTATGGTGTGTTTGTAATAAAGCTTTTAATTTATCCTAACTTAGTTCATGGACTCTAGTGGAAATATTCAGGTTTCATGGGAAAGGCCTGAGAGCTCTGATACCAAGTTGTCACACCCCAATTCTGCACCAACCAGAATGGTGTGATGAACCGTCAATAAACCAACGGTCAACCAGGATCTCGTATAGGCTATTCCCATTGTTGTTAAACCAAAACACATTCTACATTAATCAGAGATAATAAAGTAAATAGCGAAAGTCTTACATATAATGAACTGAGGTCTAATCATGATAAATAATTAATATTCTATTTATCTTCAAGTAACCAAAACATAATTTAATACATATTACAATATCCAAATACAAAAATTAAACACTAAGCGTATCCATAGTTGAAATGCTCGCTTAACGAATCATAATAGTCCTCCACAGCTTGCTCATCATAGCCGCCACATGTTCATATGTTGGCGTGTTGACATAATCTTCAACCGTAATACCTGCAACATCAGAAACTGAAAAGAATTGCATGTGCGAGGGTCAGCTCTCCAACTTGAGCTCAGTGAGTAAACAAAACAATGCAACAAACATATGCATGCATTCAATTCATATCTGTGGTCTGATTTATAAGTTTGCAATGTGCTATAGAAAGGTTCGGAGGCCGTCTCACCTCTATACACGAGTGTGTGAAGCTGCCCAATGAATATCGGTATTGTCGTCCCACATGCACCTACCATGGAAACAGTGTACCCAATGGGTATCGGCATTAAAGTACCACATGCTCCCATACCAACACGTAAGCCCCTATTGGCGAGGGCTTGCAAACTGGGCTCGCAACTAACCAATCCTAATGTCAAATAGTGTATCCAAGGCCTCACCCCAGCATCCCTCAATACGTCCATAGAGATAGAGCTAAGGCCCCCCGACAGAGTCAAAGACTACACGGTCTGAGACCACCTCCTCTGATGCCCTACGACGTAATAGCTCTGCTAAGGCAATGGTGATACGATGATGTTAGTGGACAAAACTTGAGTAGAGATAGAGCTAGAGTCTGGTGACCAGGACACACCACAATATCACGTCCTCCCCCTGATCCCCCACTCGCATCAAATACACTAACCACACACAAACATTCACATGTCTATTCCTAACATCACTATCATCTTCATGTTATAAATAAACGAAATTAAATATGCATGAACAGTAATAGCAGGAATATTGGATGACATGTTAAATTCACAATACATGCATACAAGCATGGGATCATTCACAGTATAGGACTCAATAAATAAAACAGTTTATTATTAGCCAATTAGTTTAGGTCTTGTTCCCTCACCTTTGGTTGCTAGTAGATCCTCATTCAAGCTTTATGAATCACCTTTAAAATCACTGAAAATACCTAACAAGTCGATAGATTTTAATTAGAATTAATTTCAATATTTTTAGACTAGTTGAAATCAAAGGGTCGCAGGGTAGGGTCGCAGGGTAGGGTCGCACCTAGGGTAGCAATTTCTACGACCCTAGGGGTAGGGTCGGATACCAATGGACCCTATGTACGACCACACCCTCCCTAGAACTTCCCGAGGGCATGGGGTCGATCCTGTGGTCTTGTAGGGTTGGATATCATTCGACCTTACGTGCGACCATACGTATTCTGAGTCGACCTTTCATTCTAAAGTCCATTCTTTCATATTTGGATCCTTTGGCTTACTTTCATTGTTCATTCTATGATTGTTCTATGGCTCAAAACTACGAGTTATACACTATTCATAGTTCATAATGATTTCCTCCATGGAATCTCTTGAAACTTGTCCATGGATGGATGATTTGGGTTTCTCCTAATCCTATGTTCTTCATAACTATTCTAAAATCTCTTATTCAGCTAAGGAATTAGGTTCATACCTTTATTCAGAGGTTTCTCTGAGCTTCCTCCTCTTCCTTAGTATTCTTCTTCAAGTTTCCTTCTCTTCTTCTCTTCCTTCTCTTTCTCTTGCTCTCACTTTCAATTAGGGTTTTAAAGGAGTGAAAGAGGCTAAGGGACGTCCTATTTATAGAGGAAAATCCTCCAAAACAAGTCCCATTGAGTTTAGGAAAGATCCCTTTGGAATTAGGAAAGTTTCCTAATTTTCGGTTCGTGCTGTTTTCCTAGGGTTGGATGTACTGAGACCCTACGTTTTTTAAAACGTGAGACCCTAGGGTTAGGGTCGCAGGTAGGGTCGGTTCTAGGGTCACATAATCCGAGACCCATGTGACCCCACGACCAAAAAGTCATGGGTTGGACTTCTGTTGAGGTGGGGTCGACCCTACCTGTTTAGGCATGAGACCCAACCCTCATTTTGACTGTTTTTGAGTTAAATTTCATATTAGGTCTTGGGTTTCTTCACGCACTTGGTCCACTTGGCTCGACCATGATATGTAGACTGGGCACAACACAAAATGTAAGGTTAGACCGGGTTCGTGGCGTGCGGGTCTTACAACTCCACTATCCTTAAAAGAAATTTCGTCCTCAAAATTTGAACGTACGAATCTTACAGGAGAGGTATTTTGTACCATTAGAATCGCTGTCCATTTTAGATTGAAAATCACTTTCTCCAAAGCTTTTGAAGAAATGCATTCAAAAAATTTTTCTTTTGTCGCTAAAGATCAGAGAAATTTATTAATACTAGAAAATAATAATGAACTACAAGGGCTTAGGAATGAACTCCACCTTTGGCATAGCCATCAGCAGGGGCCAACCAAAGACCCGAAAGGCATTAATAGAACCTAAAACGAAGGTAATCAGAAGCATCCCACATAACCTCCTTAGCAACAAAAGGGGGACAACAAGTCCAACTAAGGGAACTATGCATACCAACGGCATGGTTGGCTAGGCCATTAACTGTTCACTTCTCAGAGACAATACCTTATGCGCAACTGAATGCTTCCAAGCGAAAGACCCAAGCTGTTCCACAACTGAAGATAGAACCATGGGATCTTTGATCGCAGGAGACACTCCACCGCTACAAAAGAATCACATTCAATTCATAAATGGGATATTCCCAGCCCAAGGACATAATGGAACCCAAGCAAAGCTGTTTGAAGTTTTGCTTTGAAATTTGTGGAAATATCCGCATACTCTACAAAGGCAAACCGAACCACTCCCGAAGAGTCACGGAGCACTCCACAGGCCCTGGCTCTGCTAGGATTACCAATTGCATAGCCATCAAGTTAAGCTTCATCCAACACCTAAACGGCTTTATCCATAGTAGCTGCCGTACCAACCTTGGCTTCCAAGCTTGTGTTTGAAGATTGAGGCGATTGGCTACCACCCACTCCTCAATATTGGCAACCAAACATGGCACTCGTGTAGATAAATCCTGAAAACCATTCTCCACCATGTACATTGAATGATTGCACAAAAAAAAGTCCTAAATGGTATTTCTATGTCTTACCATTTTATGCTAATGCACGCTAGATCTTGAGGATTGTATTCAGAATAAATGTTTATTAACTTTTATGCTTCATTTAATTAAGATATTATTCATAAATAAGAAAATACCCCCATTTGAATCTAATAAAAATAATTTAAAATTCAAATTCCAAAACGATAAAATTCAACTTTCCAGTTCCAGAAAAAAAAAACTGGATTTTCGATAGCAGGACAATTTTCAACTTTCAAATACTGGCTTTTTTCTCCAATCTAAAAATTTCATAAATCCTATTAAAGTAAAACATCACTAAAAACCAAGAGTCCGCCAAAACAATCTTTTGTTTTGATGTCAAAAAAATTATTCCAATTCAGATGACTTTAAATAGCATTCGCATATTCCGAACAAGGTTTGGCCAGAGCGTAACTCCTTCAATATGACTCGGATTCAAGCAATGTCAGATTTGTTGGAAGCTAGCATAATCAACTTTGCGACAAATCCGATATTTCTTGAATCCAAATTATTTTAAAGGAGTTATATTTCGGTCAAACTTTGTTCAGAGTATGCGAAAGCTGTTTAAAGTTGTCTGTATGGAAATAATTTGATGAACATCAAAACGAAAGATTAATGTAACAGACTCTTAGTTTTTAATGTTGTTTTATTTTAATAAGATTTATGGAATTTTTAGATTGGAGAAAAAATCTAGTATTTGAAAGTTGAAATCGTCCCACGATAAAAAAAAATTCAGTTTTTGTTCTTGACTTGGAAAGTTGACTTTTTATTGTTTTGAAATTTTAATTTTAGACTATTTTGATTGGATTCAAATGGGAGGAGGGTGATTGGATTCAAATGGGAGGAGGGGGGTAATTTACTTAGAAGATATTAGTCACATACAAGTGTTGTGTAATATATTCTATCCCTCTTGTACACTGTTCCTTGTCTTGAACTATTCTGACTTCTAAGGTTAGAGTACGTTAAGTTTTGATTGAAACTTGATATTTATAAGGTGTTTGGACCAAGTTTTGACTGAAACTAGAGAGTTTGACCTAAACATGGTTGAAACAGTGATTCGGACCGAAATTTTGGACTTTTTTGTTTTGACCCTACATTTCGTTTCGATTTTTTGCAAAACCAAAGTATTTTGGCCGAAATGCAAAATTTCTGACAAAATTTGGAATTATCGGCTAAGTAAAGAAAATTATTTTCAAGAGAATAAATTTATGGGTTTTTTGTCCTTAAATTTTATTTTGCATTGATACCAGTGCAAATTGAAGAGAAAGTAAATTCCCAAGGGAGAGGTATTTTTTACCATTAGAATCGCTGTCCATTTTAGATCGAAAATCATTTTCTCCAAAGCTTCTGAAGAACAACTGAATTGATAGAATTTTTTTTGTCGCTAAAGAATCGGAGAAATTTATTAATACTGGAAAAGAATAATGAACTACAAGGGCTTAGGAAGGAACTCCACCTTTGGCATAGCCATCATCAAGGGCCAACCAAAGACCCGAAAGGCATTAACAGAACCTAAAACGAGAGTAATCGGAAGCATCCCACACAACCTCCTTAATAACAAAAGGGGGACAACAAGTTCAACTAAGGGAACTGTGCATACCAGCGGCATGGTTGGCTAGGCCATTAACCGTTCACTTCTCAGAGACAATGCGTTATGCGCCACTGAATGCTTCCAAGCGAAAGACCCAAGCTGTTCCACAATTGAAGATAGAACCATGGGATCTTTGACCGCAGGAGACACCCCACCACTGCAAGAGAATCACATTCAATTCATAAATGGGATATTCCGACATAATGGAACCCAAGCAAAGCTGTTCAAAGTTTCGCTTTGAAATTTGTGGAAATATCCGCATACTCTGCAAAGGCGTTTCCGAACCAATCCCAAAGAGTTACCAAGCACTCCACTGGCCCTGGCTCTTCCAGGATTACCAATTGCACAGCCATCAAGTTAAGCTTCATCCAATACCTGAATGGCTTTATCCATAGTAGCTGCCACACCAACCTTGGCTTCCGAGCTTGTGTTTGAAGATTGAGGCGATTGGCTACCACCCACTCCTCAATATTGGCAACCAAACATGGCACTCTCTTAGATAAATCCTGGAAGCCATTCTCCACTCGATGCCATAAGTCCAGACATAAAAGGTTTCACCCCTTCGAAGCAAGCTCAGTTCCTCCCTTTCTATAGACACAAAGCCACAACAAAAGGCCCTGGCTCTTAGTTGTCCTTCAGCAAAGCCACTTGCCTCTTTCTTTTCCACCAAGAGAAAAGAAGCTCAACACTATCAAAACCACCCCAATTCAGATTGAAACAGCCCAGGACTCTGCTCCAAACAGCTGAGCAATCTCACAAGAAAGATTGGCTCTTACGTTGCCAGCGGCGAGACGGAACGTAATAACCCAAAAAAAAAAAAAAAAAAAAAAATGCACAAAAGATTCAGTCTCTATGTAGAGAGCCTACCATTGCACCATCGCCAACCAAACAATGAAACCCTAGGGGAAAGGGCCTTGCTCCAAACGGCTCTACCCAAACCGGGGAGGGAGCCCGAGTTCTAAATAAACTCCATGCCGATGCAACTGAGATGTCCCCACTTTGGGAGCCTATCCAAACCAGCTTATCTCAAAGACCTTGAGACAGAGGGATGACCCCAGCCAAATAAAAAAATTCCCTGTAAGGTGGGCAAGGAAACAGGAGGGAAGCTCCAACGCCGTTCTGAATGAAGTGCGAAAGCTTGATGTACATGCCATCGAAAAAATGGGACTCCAACATAGAGGTCTCAATGATTGAGAAATCTCCCAGCCAATGGTCCCTCCAAAAATTTATTTGTGAGCCATCACCAATAATCCACGGGAGTCTCAGTCCCATACCTTTTTCACACTAAACCACACAGCCGATGCAGGAATATTTGATTGGAAAGACCCATCCGCATTCGAAGTATCGTCCTCTCATATACTTAGATAGCTGGATGATGCAGTTCCAACATTGTTTCATTGACAGAAAAATTACTTCAATTCCTTAAACTTGTCAACGAAACTGAAGAGTCCAGGAAAAAAAAATCTTACTTTAACTTTTCTTTTTTTTCTAGGCAACTGTATAGAGTATAGTCATATCCTTGGATGAGGTATACTCTTCAGTAGATGATAGCAATCAGGAAACTGGTGTTTCTAGTAGGAGAACATTTCTGTGGTTATCTAGGTATTGGCTCTTCCCGTTGCAATGCTATACTATAATCACATTGGAATTGCAATACCTAAGGCTTCATTTGTTTTCCATGTAAAATGATGGAAAAGGAAAAATTCCTTGTAAAATAGGGATATTACACTGTTTGTTTTAAAATAAAATGCCAAAAAAAAAAAAAAAGAGAGAGAGAGAGAGAAGAAGAAGAAGAAAGAGAAATAAAAGAAAAGGAGAATTTTACATGAAAGAAAATTTATGTAAAATATCATTTGCATGGAAAATTTACAACGAAACAAGAAAGGCTTCAGTGCAAAATCTTTCTAATGGCACCAATACTCAAGCCAAAACTGCCATTTTGGTACTAAGGTTATTGGTACCTTGTGAGTAACCAGGTCCAAAGATGCTGGATGAAAAGATAAGGTCCTCCATGAGTATTTTACCGAAGTATTATGTATAATATTTCCAACTGTTGGCTGGTGGAGTGAGAAAATAGTCAGAATACTGCCTTGGATCAAAGAAGCTAATAAAATGACTGGATATGGTGTGGGCAAAAGTATATTGGGCATCAAATGATATGTCAGATGGATCTGTATTTGATGATCTATTTGATATCTGTGTATTGGAATATCACATATCAATTATCCAACCAAACCAAAAGGGGGGTGGGGGATGTAGAAAAGCACAATTACCTACCTATGTCTTACATGTTTATTTACTAAAGAAAAGATTAACATGTTGTACCTTCTAGTAATACAACTGAACAGGCACATATAATCCCTATAAATATAAATTATGCAGTAGAGGTCATGATTTATGCAAATTGAACACATAGATCTTTTAGAAATTATATAATTAATGTATTGAACACTGCTAACTTTCTGATTTTTATATTATAGACATAGGGGTATCATAGTCGGCCTGGTTACTAATCTGACCAACTATAGGTATATTAATATTCAAACAATAGGGATATTAATCTGGTCAAATATTAGCATTACGTGTCCAAAATAATCAAGTGCGATATGGAATGGACCCAGATAAAAGTAGGGTCTTGTGACAACCCAAGAAAGAGGTATGGAGGACAATGCTGGAAGAGGAGGGAACTAATGAAAATGAGGAAGAGAAAAGGAAATCAAAACCAAGTGCAACTCAACTCAACTAAGCTTTTCCTGAACTAAATGGGGTCTATTACATGGGTCTGTTCCGTAATTCAACTCTCTTTAAAACCCTGTTTGTGGTCAACCTAAAGCCGTTTACATCTTTTCTCACTTCTTCCTGAGCAATTTTCATTCTCCCCATTGGTTTTTTAATTCCTCTAATCTGCATCATATCGCAGTTCTTTACCAGCACACTCAAATGTGGAAGAAATTGAAATTCATTGGTAATTTCAGTCAAAATATATATTGATCTTTTCTTCAACATTTTCTACATTTTTCTAAGGAATTAATCTTGCAATTTTGATATGACTTGGGTTGGTTTTCACTGAAGGTACCAAAATATTTCATTTTTTGCTTTTTGTTGGAAATGAAATCCTTCGGTGATTTCTGTTAGACTTATATGTGGGCTTAATTAATTATCTAAATCAATAATTCCGTAGGAGTTTGATTGACATGGTGGAACAGGTTTGGTTTGATTCATCACATGGTATGCAATAAGTTTGGTAACCCTAATTCTATTGTGGGAAGGGTTTTAGGGTTACAGCAGTATTTTATAAATATTGGGTTAAAGTCCCCACATCTACAGATAATGAAGTTTTCTCTGCACCCATTAACAAAATACATAAGTATATCCTCTGAAGGCTGTGGAAGACTATAGTCGAGGGATTTCGATCAAAGCTTGGAGCATCTTGAAACATACGGGAATCGATCTCTCCATAGACAGGTATGTCTTTATGATTAATTGATTATGCCTTTTTCATTGTATTCTAGGGTTCATTATGGATTGAGATGAGTTTGATTGAAACCCTAATCACAATAATGTCTAACAATTTCAACTGAAATTTGTTAATTTAGAACCATAAGCAGGGTTGTGGAATCCAAGCCTATCTAAACAAGGAAAAAAATGAAGTCATTGGAGAAGGCCATCTTCTTCAGTAATTAACCATCCTATACAATGCTTCAAGCCTCCAAAATATACAATCATAATCATGGTAAGGGATGGTGGTGTGCACGTCAAGAAGAGCATGTGGGTGTGTTGGAGACAATTTCGACTGTTCTATCAGAATGGAGGCAACACCCATTAGTAGGATCCTAATTCCCAAGCTTATAGAACGTGGGGGATCCCATCTCGAACCTACTCTGAGAGCATGATTTGAGGTCTAGGAATGAAAGGACCAACTGTATTTTGAATGATTAGAAAAATGTAGTTACACATTATTAGATTTAGACACATATTGGAGCCATGCTTCAATTATCAAGCACTAGCAATCATGAGCAGTTGATGTGAATGCAAGTATGTAACTCATTTTGATTACTAGTTCTTGAGTGCGTATTATTACAGCATTAGGTTATTTAGAGGGAAATTTGGATGCTGGAGAGTTCCCTTCATTTTTTTTGTTTGATGTATGGGTTACTATGCTAGCTATTTATAAGCCCATGAACATTGGTTGGATTTTACCATCTTACAGTAAAAACTTTATATTTTTCTGTTTCCTCAGCAGTCTGCTTTGATACACAGTACATTAACTTTTGATTGATCAACTAGGTTTTCTCCAGTTCCATTATCTGCTATTTCGGGGACAGGAACTGGAGAGCTTCTTGATCTTGTTTGCTCAGAATTGAAAATAATGGAGGTATTTAGATCCATAAACAAATGCAGTGCTTCATTCAGCTTACAGGGATTTTCCATGAATGGGAAACTAATTTTTAAGATCCAATAATTTCTATTTATGTATTAAATTATCTGGCTGAAATTTCATCTTGACAAACTACTTGAGGCGATACCAAATCTACATACTGCCTTTGATTATAGTCATGACAGATATAGACTAGTCATTTTTTTTTAACATAATTCTCAATTGAAATTGTTTTTGTTCTCTACTGGATCAATGTCAATAAAAAAAAAAAAAAATTTTTTTTTTTTTTTTTTTGGAAGGGGGGGGGGGGGGGGGTTTTTTTTTTTTTTTTAAAAAATAAAAATTAAAAAATTTGAGGGGGGAAAGGAAAAGGGGGGGGGGGGGGGGGGGGGAAAAGGGGGGTGTTTTTTTTTTTTTATTATGGTTTGGGGAGGGGGGGGAAAAAAAATAATAAAATAAATATTTTTAAAAAATTTAATTTTTTTTTTTTTTTTTTTTTTTTTTTATTTTTTTTTAAGGATTTTTAAATAAAATTAAAAAAATAAAATAAAAAAAAAAGTTATTTTGGGGGGTGGGGGGGGGGGGGGGGGGGGGAGGGAAAAGGGGACTTTTTACAAGGAGGAAAAGATTCCAGGGGGGGGGGGGGGGGGGGGGGGGGGGGGGGGGGGTTTTTTTTTTTTTTTTTTTTTTTTTTTTTTTTTTGGGGGGGGGGGGGGGGTTGTTGGGGGGGGGGGGGAAAAATATGTTTTTTGGGGGGTTAAAGTTTTTATAAATTTTTTTTTTTTTTTTTTTTTTTGTATTTTTTGGGGAGGTTTTTAGGGGGTAAAAAGGGGGGATTTAAAGATGTTTTAAATTATAATTAAATGGAAGGAAAAAAAAAAAGGGGGGTGGGTTATATTGTTGAGATGATTCATTAAATTTGATATGTCATTAATCAAATGGATACTTGTTGAAATGACGAATGAATTAGGGTGTCAATGCTAGTCCTACATTTTAATAGAATAAACGACATAAAAAAAAAGAGGGGGGGGGGGGGGAAGGGGGGGGGGGGTTAGGTCCAAGACTATTTATAAGGTGGAGGGGGGGAGGGGAATTTTTTTTGGACTAAGTGTAAAATAAAATTAGCTATTATGCATAATATATTTTAGAATGAGAAATGAGCTTGGTATTCTATTTAGAACAAAATTGTGTTTTTGTTTCTTCAAGTATTATAACAAAATTTTTAAAACCATGATACCTTGTGATCCCCAAATAGAAAGTAAGAAAAGGAGAGAATGGAGAAAAGGATTGAGTAGTGCTTTCTCCTTCCCTTAGATCTTATTTATAATGGTTGAGGTTAAACAATTTATGGAAATGGGACTGCCACAACCCCCTCGTCAACCCGGAAAGGGGTGTCCGGTACCCTACTAGAAAAGTAAATAGAAAGTCCTAGTTATATAAGGATACTAAGAAGCAAAATAGAAAGTAAATTAGACTTAGACTTTCTTTGGTATCGTTCTCTTTTTTTTAACCTATTTATCAAAAAGCATTTTTTTTATCAAAAATAAAATATTTTTTGGTAGCTATTATGCATAATATATTTTAGAATGAGAAATGAGCTTGGTATTCTATTAAGAACAAAAATGTGTTTTTGTTTCTTCAAGTTACAAAATTTTTAAACCATGATATCTTGTGATCCCCTTATCTGGTCGACATGAAATTTGGACACTCTTATTGTTTTTTCCTGGCATTGACATCCAACGGATCTGATTGGAGGTTGGATAGTTGAAAAAGTACAACTGAGCTGGCCAAAATCAAGAACAAGAGTTGAACTTCTTCAAGTTGTAGAATTTTCTAAATATTGATATTTTGTGATCCCCTTCTCTAATCGACCCAAACGTTGGACACCCTTACCTATTCTTTTTCCTGGTCTTGACATCCAAAGGATCTGATTTGAGAGGCCAAAAAAATTACAACTTAGGTGGCCGAATCAAGAACAATAGTTGGATTTCTTCAAGTTGCAGAAATTTTCAAATCTTGATATCTAATGTTCACCTTCTCCGATTGACTTGAAATTTGGGAACCCCTTTATTTTTTTTTTGCTATACTTGACATCCAACGTAATGGGTCGAAGGTTGGATGGCCAAAAGAAGTGTTTTATAGTGGCCGAATACTTAAAACAAAAAGAGAGAAAGAAAGAGGAGTGGATGAAAAACTAATGTTATAAAAAAATGTTGGCTCTACCATTTTATCCTTACCTAAAAACATGCTCATTAAGTTTCGTGCAAAAACAAACAAAAACTATTTTTGGCCAAAAATAAAGAATTGGTCTTGACCTCTTTTTGTTTATGGGGCTATTTTTGTTTTTTTTTCTTTTCATAAACAACACCCAAAAATGATACCAAACACCTACAAAAACAAAAACATGTCAGAAAAACAAAAATTAAAATGATACCAAAGAGAGCCTAAGAATCTCAACATGGTACAAATATAAGAATACCCTTATTCCCATATTATAATATTCCCCCTAAAATTAGTGCATAGATATCACACATGCCCAACTTGCATACAATAGGATGAAAAAGTTTTCCACTCAACCTATTGGTAAAAACATCAACAAGTTGATCCCCAGTTTTAACAAAAGGAATATAAATAAGGCCAGAGTCCAGCTTTTCTTTGATAAAATGGTGATAAATCTCTACATGCTTTGTACGATCGTGTTGGATTGTATTATGAGCAATGCTAATGAAAGATTTACAATCACAATAGACTAATAGAGCATCAATGGGAGAGAAATAGGTAAGGAAAGATCCCACATAAGGTTCTAAAGCCACATCAATTCGCAAATGCCATGAGACATGGCTCGAAATTCTGCTTCAGTACTTGACCTTGCAATAATAGCCTGTTTCTTGCTCTTACAGGTGACTAAATTATCGCCGCCAAACGTTCACAACCAGTTATAGATTGGCAATCATCAGCAGAGCTTCCCCAATCAGCATTTGAGACCATCACGAGAGGAAAATATCCCTTTTCCTAATGCAGACTTAGATACCGCAAGACCCGATGCACTGCCTCCAAGTGTGAAGAGTAGGGGTGATGCATATACTGACTCACTAAACTGACCACGAAAGCTATGTCAGAGCAAGTATGAGATAAATAAATTAGCTTGCCAAGAAGCACTGTTACTGGCCCTTGTCCATAGGGTCACCCTTCTCTCTAGGGAGATGGATATTGACTTCAAGGGGAGTGTCGGCTAGTTTACAACCAAGCATCCCTGTTTTAGAAAGAAGGTCTAGAGTATATTTCTGTTGTAATAGGAAAATACCTTTGGTAGAATGAGCAACCTCCATGTAAATAAAATAGCGTAACTTGCCAAGGTCCTTAATCTCAAACTCTTGACTCATGTGTGCTTTGAGACAAGAGATCTCAATTGTATCGTTACCAGTGACCACAATGTCATCTCCGTGGACAATAAGAGCACTAATCTTTGAACCAGATTTCTTAATAAAGAGTGTGATCAGCATGGCTTTGAGTGTAACTCCCAGATACCATGGCTTTGTGAAATCTCTCAAACCAAGCAACAGGAGACTGTTTCAATCCACAGAGGGTATGTTTGAGCTTACACACCTTCCCTTAAGTTTCAGGGTCAGAAAAACCTGGGGAACATTTAGGTGCACTTCTTCATTTAACTCACCATGAAGAAATGCATTCTTGATGTTAAGTTGTTGCAAGTCCCATCCTAGATTCACAGCACATGAGAAAATAGTATAGATGATGTACTTCATGGCAACAGGGGAAACCATCTCCTGATAATCTAAGCCATGTGTTTGAGTAAATCCATAAGCAATCTGGCCTTGTACCGATTCACACTCCCATCCGTATTCTGTTTTACAACAAAGATCCATTTGCAGTTCACAGTTTTCATCTGTGGAGTAAGAGACAAGATCCCAGGTATCATTCTTTTTTAGGGTTTGCATTTCTTCCACCATGGCTGCCTTCCACTTGGGATCAATAAGAGCCTCCTGCCAATTATGACATTTATGAGTAATCGAAATAGAAGACAAGGTCGACATGGTAGCATGGTAAAGGGGATAGAGATGCGTAAGACACCACCTAAGCAATAGGGAGTTGTGTACACGATCTTATCGCCTTACGGATAGTAATAGGTAATTCCAGAGAGGGATTTAAAGGATTACCAAAGGAAGGACCTGGATCAGGAAGCAGCAATTGCTAGGCAGATGTTTTGGAGATATGGTAGAGTCTATTTGCTCACTAAGTCGACGAACATAAACCTGCACGGTGGCAGGTCTCTCCCTGAACTGAAGTCGTCAGAGGCAAGGTCTCCCCTTAAATTGAAGCTTGAGGTGAGATATTCGGAACTTCTAGAAGCTGGGTGACAATAGACACATCATCACCAGTGAACGGTTCCCCCCCAAGATGAGGTGTTGGATATACATCATAGTACTTATAAATATCAAGGTGATTGTGATAACGAAGAACAACCCTTGCCTCGGAGATCGCTTGAGATAATGAAGGACCTGAAGCACTGCATCATAATGATGGACACAAAGAGTCTAAATAAACTGACTAATCATGTTGACAACATATGAAATGTCCAGCCGAGTAATAATGAGATACAAAAGCTTGCCAATCAGCCTATGATAAGTATTTTTCTTCTGCAATGGAGGAGAGATAGTATCATGAAAACGATAGATCACCTCAATAGGAGTGGAAACAGGTTTTCCTCAGACTAATCTCATCTAAATGGTCAAGAGCATACATCATCTGGGAGATAGCAATGCCCTTAGCAGAGCAAGCAACTTCAATGCCCAAAAATATATGTCAAAAATTCCAAATATTTAATGTCAATTTGGTTGGCCAAATAACTTTTTTGTCTTCATGATGTGCTCAAGATCATCTTGAGTTAAGATTATGTCATCAACATAAACCAGAAGCACTATAGTATTGCGTATTGTCCTGACAAAAAATACCAAATAATCAAAAGCATTGTACTGAAACCAAACTGAAAAAAACAAGGCATCATTGAGCTTCTCAAATCATGTGCGAGGTGATTACTTGACACAATAAAATGCCTTAGGTAAACGACAACCATAGACAGTAGGAATATTAAGGCAATACTTAGGGGAAGAGCCATATAAATCTATTCATGTAAATGACCGTAAAGAAGGATATTCTTCACCTCTAACTGATATAACGGTCACGACTTATGGACATTGGAGAGCAATAGGCAAAAGAACTCGAACTGAATTAAGTTTTGCAACTAGAGCAAATGCCTCCTGATAATCAACACCTTCAATTTGGGTAAAGCTTTGTGCAACCAACCGAACATTATACCTTTCTATAGATCTTACATGATGATGTTTCACAGTTAAGACCCACCGGCAGCCAACAACATTGCTACTATTAGGCACAAGATTATAGACCATGTATTTTGTTGTTTGGAAGGAATTTCAACAGAAGAAACATATGTAAGAAAACCTTTCAAGGAAGAGGATAAAGCATGATAATAAGCAAAACACTCAATTGGATGATGAGTTCTGACCCCTTTTCTTACCGCAATAGAGAGATCATCAGAAGAGAAGATGGAAGCAACACCCGATGAAGAAGAGAGAAAATGGTGATCACTTGTAGTAGCAAAAATAGTAGGGGCCACAGGAGTATCTGCAACATGACATTGATGAGTATATTCTTGGACTTGGGAAAGGATCTGTAGAGGTAGTAATAGAGGAATCCAATGAAGGTAACACCAAGAAATCAACCAAAATTAGAAGAGGAGAATCTCAAGTGGATGGTGATGGGATAGATTTGTCTTCTGGAGAATAGAAAGGAATATCTTAAAAAAATGTGATATCTTTGGATACAAACTTCATTTGCAAGATGGACAATAACATCTATATCCCTTTTGAGAAGGTATTGTAGAGAATATCCAAAAAAAAAAGTCTTCATCAACTGATGACCTAATTTGTCACGATTAGTACCAACACATGAACAAAGGCCACACATACAAACACTTCAGGAGGTAAGGAGAATAATGTATGTGAAGGTGTAAAGAGTTGTAGTGGGTACTTTCCAGCAAGAGTAGGAGTAGGCATTTGGTTAGATAAGTTGCAATTAGGATAACATCACCAAATATGTTTTAGAAACATTCATCCCCAAAAGTAAAGGTTGGGTAACCTCAAGAAGATGATGAAACTCTCAGAAACGCCATTCTATTGAAGTGTATCAGTACAAGAAAACTGAATTTCTACCCCATGATCATCTAAGAAACTAGTATGGTTGTTTGTTGTTCTCCTACCTGATTATCACTCCAAATTGAGTTTCCATCATTTTGTAAAAGGTTTCAACAATTGAAGGAACCTCATCATGACTTTTCATTTGGTACACCCATGTGGTTCGGGAAAAATGAACAATTTAGTAAAATGAAATTACAATACCCAAAAAGAGAAGTAATCGGGGAAGGTCTCCAGACATCAGGAGGCACTAACTAAAAGATCAAATCATTTTTTCACTCTTAAAGGATAACTGGTTTTACAATGCTTGGACAATTGACACGTTTCACAAGATAATTGAGAACTTTGGAGTCTTGAACTAACAAAAAAAAAAAAACTAATAAATGAAGAGAATGAAAAGATGTGATCCATACGTCTATGCCATAACAATAGCTGAGCATTAGCTTTTTGTACCCCTTTACTCAAGCAAGAAGTGGAAGAGATCTCTTCAAGGATGTGAAGGCCAACTTGCTCATGACCACCACCAATCGTCTTACCCGTCATCAGTTCCTGAAAGATAGAATAAGATGGGAAAAAGCTATACTAGTCATAATTGTCAAGGCAACGGCATTTCTTTGGTGTCTAGGTGGGTTTTTACCACCTGAGTGTTTGGTTGCCATTTTGTATCACACATTGTTTTCTTCTTTTCTTTTTCGTATTTTTTTTTGTTGATGCAATTGTAGCATTTTTATTGGATGTATACAGTATATATATATAATATAATGTATGGAATCATGCATATGTATTAAAAACAATACAAATTGATGCTCTAAGCCCCTCCTCTTTGTATAATCTTTTATGGAAGATGTACTCTTACAACACCTTGAGTATGTCTCGGCACCCAGGCTCCCCTCCAGCACCTTAAATCACTTTAGTGCTTTGCCAATTATGACTAAAGTTATGTTGTTTTGTGAACTGGCTAACAAACAATAAATTTGTAGGAAATGATGGAACATGAATAGCAAATGAAAGAGGAACCGGAGAGGATAAATGATAAATACCCTTCCTGGTAACCTAAGAAATGGACCCATCCACAAGTTTAAGTTTAAACCACACCCACCAACCAAAAAAAAAAAAAAAAAAAGCGGAGGAACTAATGAAGAAAATCCCTCATGCACGCTTACGTATGACATGAGCAATGGCTCCTTGCTCTATAACCCAAGAGCTAGAAGGAACAGATTGGAAACACCAATAGAGGGAGCACCACTGTTGGGGAATGTAAATAGTATTTCCGCTGCTAACAACACCATTTGAATCACATTTATTTTTCTTTTACAAATCTTCTTGCTTAATTGCTTTTTATTACATATTAGTAGGGTTGATATTGCATCTGCCAATGAAGATTTGAATCACATAGATGCCATAAAGACAAAGATAACCTAACATTGATTGGATATTACTATTTATTGCTTATTTATAGTGTATAATGCTTAAAAACTCTAGTTTGTGTGTATCATAACAATATCCATGTGTACCTGGCGTCTCTTTGATACGTCTCCAAGACATCGATCTCTTAAAACCAGCTTTCTGATATACTGCTTGATACCAATACTTGACACCATGATTGAAATTCTTTATTGTTATTGATGAAGAAAAATCTCGAGAAGCATGTCATATTTTTGCATTGGAAGAGGGTATTCAAAGTTGTGGAGCCCTTAGAAGGTTGCCAAATTATGTAGTTTACTCTTGTTATGTCTACACTTGTTGGTATATCATTGTGTGCTTGTCCAAGTTAACTTTTCCTACCCAAATATGAAGTGGTTTGTTTGATCTTATAATAACCCCTCCAGTGTTTCTATCTAAATATATAGCCTGAGTAAAGGAGGGTTTGTGCGTCAGGTTGGTACTAGCATCATAAAAAACCTTTGCGAAACCTTAGAGCATGAATCCTAGTTGTGGTATTATAATGTGTTTGGATATTTTTATGCTTTTATCATCTTGTAGAAAAAATTTGCATGTTCCTAATGATTAAGTTCATGTTTCTTATCTTACTTCAAATTTTACAATATTCCATTAAAGGGTCCAGAATTGGCACCAAAACCTTGTCCATGGCCAATATTTAAACGTATTTGATAAATTCACATCTGAATGTAACTTTTATTTGCAAATCTTGTAAGCAGTACTCCTAAATGAATTCTCTCAATTGTTTTTTAGATATGCGAGCATGTTAATATATTTATCGTAAATATCTTGGTCCTCATTTAAAATCCATAGGTTGCTAGGATTTGCGGGTTTAGAAAATCCCAATGAAAGATTATGTCCTTCCCAAAGGGTGAAAAAGAATCAATGCTTGGAGGGACAGGACAATTGTCAACCCAGCGGGGGGACTACAGCTATTGATACGAATTTACTTAAAGATGGGGACCTCGTATTTGGTCTCCCCCTCAACCAACATTTTTTGCCTACTAATCTATAGTTCCAGGCGACATTTTTTGACCTACATTGTTGGTGTAGGACTCTTTGACTACGGTTGCTGAGTTGGAATAGGACTCTATAGTACTATTGTGTTTACAGTTCTATACAATCTTATTGTAATTAGATCTCCTATTAGTATATGGACTCATAATTAGTTTATTAGTTTGCTTTATTAGTTTCTTTTACCAATTAGGCTTGTTAGTTTTCTTTTCCTATTTAGAGTTTATTTTGTCCTTAGTTTGTGACTAGGACTTTGACTTGTAGAGTCCTAGATTCTATCTAATAGTTGTTTTCTATTTTCTATAAATACAAGCTACAAGAAGGGGAGCATACACACTCTCTTGCCTTTACACTTCCATTCTCTCCATCTTCTCTTATTTTTCTATTTTGTTACAGTCATAAAAGAATTCTCTTAATCATCACATTTTGCAACCCCATACCGAAGTAAATGACGTGATCTATCCAAGTTTTTCCCCCATGAACTGAGGGTTTAGAAGAGAAGATTCTTGTGTGACTCCTCAAGATATGTCAAGCTAACCTCATAAGGGGGCTTGAAGCAGCATCAACAGCTTGGACCACCTCACAATGAGCGAAAGGGTGATGTGTTCTCTTTTTTTGCACATTATATACCTAAACATCTATTAGCAGTCTGTTGTGTACCATAACAACAACAATGGAAATGACAAAACCTTATCCCAAATAAATGGGGTCGATATATAGATCCTTTCCCTCAAATCAGCTCTGTTTGATGTCATACTTAATACAAGGCCTAAGCTATGCATGTCTTTCCTCATAACCTCCCCTAGAGTCATTTTAGGTCTACCCTTGTAAAGTGGATCCAGGGTTAGAAAGCTCAACTGGTTCTCTAATGAGCCCACCCAAGTGATAAGACACTCATTTTATATGTGTAATGGTAATTCTATAATTTTAGGAGCAATGCAAGGCCATATGAGGGAGTTAACAAGTTATAGGACAAGTTGGGAATTAGAAATAAAGGAGGATTGGAGGAGCAATCAAGGAAATTATTAGTGAAGAGGACAAACTGAGAACAACTTATATAAAGGGAGGGCACAACTGAATTCCAGAAGCAAACAAGTAATACGTATGAAAGAATAGGGTGTCTTCAACCTCAAATCGTGAAACCAGTCATAGAAGCTCTTGAATTTGAACCAGCTACCCAACAGAGGCTGCAAATCACCATATAATTTAGGAACTGGTTCGTAAACCCTATATCTTTGGAATCCCAACTATTAAAGCCCAAACCCATGTGATATTTAAGAGAATAAACTTTCGAAATTAAGTGTGGGATTATGAATATAACCATACATTAGTTCTGGTTTCAGCCTCATGGTGGGGAAGGTGATAGGGGGTTAGGTTTTATGGAATGGGATCGGCTTAAGGCCAGACTGCCATACCAGTGAGCTTAGGTTTATCTGAGATGGAACGAAGGAGTTCCGACAACCTTTTCTCACCCATCAGTACTGTTCATATAAAAGGTATACAAAAATGATAGAAATAAATTAATTAAATAAAGAGGGAAGGAGAAGAGGAGAGAGGGGAAGAAGAAAAGGGAAGAAGAGACCAAAGGGATGGTTGGTTTGGGCTCACAAAGACGAAGAGGAGAGAGAGAGAGCACTCAAAATTTTGCCCACAAGCACACTGAAGCAATAACTTAATTTCCATTCTATTCATTGCCTTTGAAGATGGGTTACTATGCTATTTAAAATAAAACTCATAAAAAATAAAATAGCAGCCTAATAAAATTGGGAAAAAATTAACCCTAATCTCATCCTAAAACTCAAATAAATCTAAGACTAAATCAGAGATAAAATTCTAAGAAACTACTACTTTCACAGTAAAAGGGATCACAAGAAATTCCCAAACAAAATAAAATCACTCTAAAGATTCTAAGTCGAATCTGTCTCATTGTGTGGTCCTATCACTACATCACCTTAGCTCTTTTAGTTCCTTCAATCTGAATCAAATCTTCCTTTTGTATTGAAGCATCTAAAGGCATCTTTTGAACATGGCCATGCCACCTCAACAACTTTCTTGTAGCTTATTATGTATCGGCACTACTCCTAAATTAGCTCTAATATGATCATTCCTAACCTTAACCTTCCTACTTTTGCCATACATCCATCTCAACATCCTTATCTTAGCTACAAACATTCTCCATATGATGCTTCTTAACCACCTAACATGTCACACCCCAATTCTGCACCAACCAGAATGGTGTGATAAACCATCAATAAATCAACGGTTCAACCAGGATCTCGTATAGGCTATCCCACATTGTTAAACCAAAACACATTCCACATTAATCAGAGGTAATAAAGTAAATAGCGGAAGTCCTACAGATAATGAACTGAGGTCTAGTCATGATAAATAATTGATATTCCATTTATCTCCAAGTAACCAAAACATAATTTAATACATATTACAAATATTCAAATATGAAAATTAAACTCTAAACGTATCCATAGCTGAAACGCTCACTTAATGAACCATGTTCATCCTCCACAGCTTGCTTATCATAACCGCCACATGTTCATATGTGGGCGTGTTGGCATAATCTTTAATCGTAATACCTGCAACATCAGAAACTAAAAAGAATTGCGTGCGCGAGAGTCAGCTCTCCAACTTGAGCTCAGTGAGAAAACAAAACAATGCAACAAACATATGCATGCATTCAATTCATATCTGTGGTCTGGTATATAAGTTTGCAATGTGCTATAGAAAGGTTCGGTGGCCGCCTCACCTCTATTCACGAGTGTGTGAAGCCGTCCAAAGGTTAACGTTTATTGTCGTCCCACATGCATCCACCATGGAATAGAGATAGAGCTCAAGTGCTTAGGACCACACCGCATCACACTTCCCCTGATACTCTACCCATACCAACACGTAAGCCCCTGTTGGCGAGGGCTTGCAAACTGGGCTCGCAACTAACCAATCCTAATGTCAAACAGTATACCCAAGGCCTCACCCCAGCATCCCTCAATACGTCCATAGAGATAGAGCTAAGGCCCCCTGGCAGAGTCGGAAACTACACGGTCTGAGACCACCTCCCCTGATACCCTACGACATAATAGTTCTACTAAAGTAATGGCGATAAAACGATGTCAGTGGACAAGACTTGAGTAGAGATAGAGCTGGAGTCTGGTGACCAGGCTGAACCACAATGTCACGTCCTTCCCCTGATGCTCCACTCGCATCAAGCACACTAACCACACACATACATTCACATGCCTATTCCTAGCATCATCATCATCATCATCATGTTATAAATAAAAATAAATTAAATATGCATGAACATTAATAGCAGGAATATTGGATGACATGTTGAATGCACATTACAGCATACACGCATAGAATCAGTCATGGTATTGGACTCAAAAAAATAAAACAGTTTATTATTAGCCGATTAGTTTAGGTCTTGTTCCCTCACCTTTGCTTGAGTGTAGATCATCTTTCAAGCTTTAAGAATCAGTTTTATATCAATAGGAAAACCTAACAAGTCGATAGATTTTAATTAGAATTCATTCCGACAATTTTAGGCTTGCTGTTAAGCTAGGGTCGTAAGACAGGTCGCAGGTAGGGTAGCAGTTTTCTGCGACCCCAGGGTATAGGGTCAATGCTAGGGTCGGATGTTCCATCAACCCTAGGTGCGACCGCAACTTCCCTGGACTTCCTGAAAGCTGGGGGTCGAACCTGTGGTCTGGTAGGGTCAATTCCCAATCGACCCTACGTGCGACCGCACGTGGTTTGAGTCGACCTTTTCATCCTACAGTCCATTCTTTCATGTTTGGGTCATTTGGCTTACTTTTACAGTCCATTCTATGATTGTTCTATGGCTCAAAACTTCAAGTTACTCACTTTTCATAGTTTCCATGATTTCCATTGGAATTTATCCATGGATGGATGGTATTAGGGTTTCTCCTAACCTAACTTCATCATAATCTATTCTAAGCTTTCAATTCAGATAGGGATTGAGGTTCATACCTTCTGTAGTCTGAGTTTCAAATATTTCTCTGAACTTCTTCTTCTTTCTTAGCCTTTTCTTCAAGTTTCCTTCTTTTCTCTTTCTCTCACTTTCAATTAGGGTTCTAAAAGGAGTGAAAGAGGCTTAAGGACGTCCTATTTATAGAGAAAAACCTCTCAAAATAAGTCCCATTGAGTTTAGGAAAGGTCCCAATTGAAATTAGGAAAGTTTCCTAATTTTCGGTTCATGCTGTTTTTGTTGTTTTCCTAGGGTCGATCTAGGGGGTCGATGAGGGGGTCGGACAATTCAAGACCCCTGCGACCCCACGACCAAAAAGTCATGGGTTGGACTTCTTTTGAGGTGGGGTCGACCCTGCCTGTTTAGGCATGCGACCCTACCCTCATTTTGACTATTTTTGAGTAAAATTTCTTATTGGGTCTTGGGTTTCTTCACACACTTGATCCACTTGGCTCGACCATGATATGTAAACTGGTTACGACACGAAATGTAAGGTTAGACCGGATTCGTGGCATGCGGGTCTTACAACTCCACCACCCTTAAAAGAAATTTCGTCCTCGAAATTTGAACGTACGGATCTTACAACTCCCCCCTCGTTAAAATAAATTTTGTCCTTAAAGTTTGAATTTACTTTGGAGTCAATAGGTGGGAATTCTGTTTTCGCATTGCATCTTCTTCCTCCCATGTAATCTTCTCCACGTCTTGTCTTCGCCAGATTATCTTTATATAATAATTATCCCAGTTTTTTGAGATGTTGTACCTTCCAACTAGTGAACTAGGCTGGTACCACTTCAATAGTTAAACCTTCTATCTAATCCAGTGGATCAGTGGCCAATACCTTTGATATGGATCTCTAACATACTCCTTCAATAGAGATACGCAAAATATGTCATGCGCACTAGACATGGACAGCGGTAACGCTATTTGATATACAACTTTTCTACATCTCTCCAATTTCATGAGGTCCAAAACATATATCGGATACAACTATCCCTTCTCGTTGAATTGTTTTTAATCCATGCATAAGTGATATCCTCAAGAACACTTTGTCACTTATGGCGAACTCGAGGTCTTGGTGTCTATTCTGACAACTTGAGCTATCCTGGACCTTTTTCTTTGATCTTGTCTGCCACTCGATAGGTTTCTTCAATAGGCTCAAGTCTTTAAACTCTTTATTCATCAATTTCATTCCAAAACAAAAGAATTTGACATTTCTATCGTACCATGCTTTATAGGTGACATCTACATAGTAGCTTGGTAACAATTCAATCCACATATAGCTTAGTTAGCCACTCCAAAGCATACCGAGGTCGTATAGCAATGGAATGAGCTATCTTCATAAGGCGATCAACAATCATCCAAACCATGTCAACCGATCTGGGAGTCAGTGGCAAATCATTGACATAGTTCATTGTACTACAGTTCCACTTCCAGACTGGCTCCGATAGGGGTTATGGTAAGCCATGTTGGTCTTTGTCTTTCAGCCTTTACTTGCTGATAATTCAAACACTAAAACATGCATCTAGCCACAACTACTTCCATTCCCTTCTACCAAAATAATCTCTTCATGTTTTGGTATATATTATACTTCTAGAATGTATCCAATACGGAATAGAATGGGCTTTTAACCTTATCTTATATCTTATGATCAACATTTTTCACTTCAGGTATACATAATCATCCTCTGTATCATAGGACCTTTTTTGCATCCGAAGTAAGTCAGGGTTTGGTTTTCCTTTCTCTAAATCTGCTTACACCGTTCTATATACAGATCTAACAAAATTGCTACTTTTACTTCATCCATCAATTCAGAGATGATCTTTAATGCCACAAGCGCAGCCAACAAACTATTGCTCCATAAGTTCATCCATAAATTCTCGCTCAATTGGATCATCACGAGTTTCTATTATATGTTATTCTCCTTTCAATCTGAATCTATTGCTGCGAAACATAAGGCAGCATTCATACTGGTTCCTTCCTCGGACTTCATAATTCCCTTTTTGCTTAAGGCCTTAGCTACTACCTTAGCCTTGCTCGGATGACACTGCATTTCACAGGCTTAGTCCTTGAGCAATTCCACCCATTTTCTTATCTTTATGTTCAACTCTTTCTAATGAAGAGATAAATAAAACTCTTGTGTTCCCATTTAATCTAAATTCTTCTCCATATAGATAATGTCTCCAAGTCTTGATTGCATAATTCATTACCCATAATTCCAAGTCATGAGTAGGGTAATTCTTTTAATGCTCCTTCAATTTTCTTGAAGCATATACAATCGCTTATTTACCTTGCATCAACCCGTATCCTAGATCCAATCCGAAAGCTTTGATGTTTAGGGTAAACGGTTTCCCTGGTGTCCTAATGATCAAGATGGGAGTTGATATCAACCTTACTTTAAAATCTAGAAACATTCTCCACACTTGTCAATCCAATTAAACTCCTCTCCCTTCTTGGTTAGCTTGGTAAGGGGTTTTTGCGATCTTAGAGTGGTCCTCTACAAATCGTCTGTAATAACTAGCTAAACCCAAGGAACTTCTGATCTTCACAATATTCTTAGGTGTTTCTCACCATACAATTGCTTCTATCTTAATAGGGTCCTCTTTAATCCCTTTTTACGATGCTATGTGATCTAAGCAGATCACTTTATTTAATCGGGTCTCATATTTCTTGGACTTGGCATAAAGCTTTTCCCTTTTCAACTATTGTGAAGCTGTTCTAAAATCCATTGTTGAGTTGCTTCATTCTTGGAATAAACCAAAATATCATCTATGAAAACAACGACCGACGTGTCCAACATGTCATGAAACACCAAGTTCATCAGCTCCATAAAAGATGTAAGGGCATTGGTTAATCCAAACGTCATAATCGAGAACTCATAATGTTCGATCTCGATTCTAAAAACTATCTTTGGAATATCACTGTCCAAATTCTTCAGCTGATGATATCCTGATCGAAGATCAATCTTAGAAAATACATTTGCTCCTTGCAACAGTTTAAACAAGTCATCGATCTGAGGTGATAGATATCGATTCTTGATCGTGAACTTGTTCGATTCTCGGTAGTCTATACGCAGACAACACTATCATCCTTCTTCTTCACGAATTTTATTGGCACTCCCCGTGATGCAATACTTAGCCTATTAGGTACTTAGTCTAATAACTCTTGTAGTTAAGTCTCAGTTCCTTCAATTCTATAAGAGCTATTCATAGGTGCCTTTGACACAAGTATCGTCCTTGGGTAACAAGTCGATGACGAACTCAATCGCATGATCAAATGGTAACCCAAATAAGTCTCCTGGAAACACATCAAGAAATTTATGTATCACATTAGTATCTTCCATCTATGGTGCTTCTTTGGTAACGTATACCACAGATACCATATATCCAACTTCTTTCTTTTTAAAGCATCTCTTGGCCTTTAGCATAGAGAGGATCAGCTTTCATTTTTTTGGCAACATACTTCCAATCATACTAAATTATATGCCGTCTTTATTCTTGAATGATAATCTCTTTTATGCACATAACAACTTTGTAGAGTGTTGAAACAACCAGTCTATTCCTAAGATGACGTCAAAGTCTGTCATCTCAAGTCGATTTAGGTTGCATCCAAATTCTGTCCATCTGTATGATTCGAACATTGTTAATAACACTCATCCAATACAACATCTAGTTCAAAAGGGCTTAAACTAGAAAATCTGGTGTAACGGTCTTAAGAGCTTGTCTAGTTCCTTCATCTTTTATGATTTTCAAATACTATTGCTTGAAATCTCATATATCCCAAAAAGCTCATTAGCTTACACCTTCTTTTATCATTCTATCATATATCTCGAAAAGCATCTTCTGACTATTTACTCATTACATATCCCAAGTCTAAGCATTAGGGTATATGCTCAAAATTTCATTAATTCTGTCAAACTGTCTTGGTCTTTGCTTAATCATTTCCTTTAACATTGGGCATAACTCAATATTACTTGTACTAATCTGAATACTATCAATGCCATGATTTTTTACTTTATCCTTGTATCCACTCTTAGATTTGCTTTTAGGAATCTTCTGCTTTGTCAAAATTCATACCGATATAATCATCTTTAACTTTACTTGAGTGCTATCTACTCTTTCCTAGTTACTCTTGATAGTTTTCACTTTTTGCTCATGAACTCTTTTATAGACATGGCTCATATCCATCAAATCAGTAATCTCAAAATAGATTTTCCATTACTTCATCTGAGGTTCATTGGCCATAGCATTTAATCTGAATCCCTTTCTTCCAATAAATCCATTATCACTAAACATCTTATCAATGGATGTCAAGAAATGTAAGAATCAGAATGTTTATCCAAAACAATTCATTTCCTTCTTTCAATTTAGTATGACGACAAACACTTGCTTTACCTAGTGAACTTAGGTTTAAAGATCAGGAGTAACTCTGTGGTAATCCAACCGGCATCAAAAGGTCGTTAAGTTGCACGATGGTCCAAATACATGAAAATAGAGATTTTACAATTCTTAACCTCATGGTTACTGGTTCTATTGAGTGTATAATGCCATTGGTCAAGGCACAATAGGAATAAATCTGGAGAAAGTTTTCGTACATTAGTAAATTAGGTAAAATCAAAAAGATGTACGCTCAACATGATTAAACATTTAACTGTTCATTCAGTTCATATCTCTGTTCATGTTGTCGATCATGAGAGTGGCTCAGTTTGGTATAATCAAGACTAATACTAAAGAAACAATATCTATAACTCCAATTGATAGGTTAAATCAAGAAGGTATCCTGTCAAGACACGAGAAATTAAAATCTGGTGTGTGCATCCTCTATAATCATAAGAGTAAATCAATAATGCACCGCATCCTATATAACCTATCTAGTTATATGACTACAATATATTTGATCCTTTGCTGAAAACGTTTAAGGCTTCATCTTCAGGAAACATTCTTCAATCCTTGTCAGATCATTTTTGTCATGATGCAGCTATCCCCTACATCGGTGGCTGATAAGGGTAACCACCTTAATACATTGCTTGTTGTGCACCAAGCTTCTGCACTGGGGTGTGTATTACTGAGACTTGCTGTATGGTAGGCACTATGTTATAGCTAATAGGTATTGGGGGTATAGTGTTGCTACCAATTGGTACCGTACTTGGTTTGACCCGGAGGTATTGATGTAGCATCGGCAACTTGGGTAGTGATTGACATAGCAACTTACATAGTCGGTCTCATCTGTTGTTGCTCATGTATTTTGTCTAGCTAAATTTATTACAACCGTGGCCAAGGTACTTGGTAGTCCAGGTGATTGGCTGGAGTGGCCTGGTTGTTCACCTCCTTTGATTTGCTTTAATCTGATTATCATTATTTAGCATCTGCTCAAATGAGTTTTCATTACCCATTCTCAACCCAGATAGTGGTGGGGGTCAAGTTCCAACATCTTCTTAATGCTCAGCAGGTAACGGATCAGCTTGTGGTGGATCCCACTTAGAGTCTCCATGTCACCCAAGAGTATAGCTTTATCTTCTTTTATTCTTAGTGTATTATCATTGTTCTCCTATCTCTGTTGCATTTAGCCCGAGATCTTTCTCTTTATCTCTACAGGGATTTTGATATTACTAGTCATTTTCCTTCTTCCTCTATCATACATCAAGTTTCACATCTTGTGAGTACCAACTCGGTATTCCAATTTCTCTGCTTTACAGATGCTCCCTTCTTGCTACTGTACTATATCTTTTGTATACTTAGGCAACTGCACGACTTATAGATAATACCCTATATTATTTGTTTATCAGGATAAGTTTTGAATTTTCTCTTTCTGTTTGTGTATATATATGGTTCTACCTTTAATATGTACAGTCTTATTTAAGTTCTGTCTCAACCAACACAGGTGCTTATGTGAATTTGTATTACAGCTTTTAATTATCCTAACTCAGTTCATGGACTCCAGTGGAAGTATTCAGGTTTTCACGGGAAAGGCCTGAGAGCTCTGATACCAAGTTGTCACACCCCAATTCTATACCAACCAGAATGGTGTGATGAACTGTCAATAAACCAACGGTTCAACCAGGATCTCGTATAGGCTATCCCACGTTGTTAAACCAAAACACATTCCACATTAATCAGAGGTAATAAAGTAAATAGCGAAAGTCTTACAGATAATGAACTGAGGTTTAATCATGATAAATAATTAATATTCCACTTATCTCCAAGTAACCAAAATATAATTTAATACATATTACAATATTCAAATACAGAAATTTAACACTAAGCATATCCATAGTTGAAACACTCGCTTAATGAACCATGTTCGTCCTCCACAGCTTGCTCATCATAACCGCCACCTATTCATATATTAGCATGTTTT
Organism: Protea cynaroides; assembly: GCA_028583415.1. NCBI lineage: Eukaryota > Viridiplantae > Streptophyta > Magnoliopsida > Proteales > Proteaceae > Protea > Protea cynaroides. The sequence goes on from CM053265.1 coordinate 54,176,944, forward strand.
CATAATCTTCAACCGTAATACCTGCAATATTAGAAACTAAAAAGAATTACGCGCGTGAGGGTCAGCTCTCCAACTTAAGCTCAGTGAGAAAACAAAACAATGCAACAAACATATGCACGCATTCAATTCATATATGTGGTTTGGTATATAAGTTTGCAATGTGTTATAGAAAGGTTCGGTGGCCGCCTCACCTCTATACACGAGTGTGTGAAGCCGCCCAAAGGTTAACATTTATTGTCGTCCCACATGCACCCACTATGGAATAAAGATAGAGCTAAAATGCTTATGACCACACCGCATCACACTTTCCCTAATACTCTACCCATACCAACACGCAAGCCCTCGCCAGCAGGGGCTTACGTGTTGGTATGGGTAGAGTATCAGGGGAAGTGTGATGTGGTGTGGTCCTAAGCACTTTAGCTCTATCTCTATTCCATAGTGGGTGCATGTGGGACGACAATAAACGTTAACCTTTGGGTGGCTTCACACACTCGTGTATAGAGGTGAGGCGGCCACCGATCCTTTCTATAGCACATTGCAAACTTATATACCAAACCACAGATATGAATTGAATGCATGCATATGTTTGTTGCATTGTTTTATTTTCTCACTGAGCTCAAGTTTGAGAGCTAACCCTCACGCACGTAATTTTTTTTAGTTTCTAATATTGCAGGTATTACGGTTGAAGATTATGACAACATGCTAATATATGAATAGGTGGCGGTTATGATGAGCAAGCTGTGGAGGACGAACATGGTTCATTAAGCGAGCGTGTTTCAACTATGGATACGCTTAGTGTTAAATTTTTGTATTTGAATATTGTAATATGTATTAAATTATGTTTTGGTTACTTGGAGATAAATAGAATATTAATTATTTATCATGATTAGACCTCAGTTCATTATCTGTAAGACTTTCGTTATTTACTTTATTACCTTTGATTAATGTGGAATGTGTTTTGGTTTAACAACGTGGGATAGCCTATACGAGATCCTAGTTGAACCGTTGGTTTATTGACGGTTCATCACACCATTCTGGTTGGTGCAGAATTGGGGTGTGACATAACATTCCACACCATACATCATAGCTGGTCGAATTATTGTCCTATAAAATTATCCTTCAAGTTTTAAAGGAATATATCAATCACAACACTCTAGATGCACCTCTCCACTTCATCCATCCCGTTTTAATTCTCTGTAAAACATCATTCTCTGTATCACCTTTTTTTATTTATTTATGATTAAGCCTAAGTACCTAAAATAATCACTTTTTGCTATCTCCCTCTCATCAATTTTTCACCACCTTATTATCCGTCCGTATGTGACTAAAGTTACACACCATAAACACCAAAATTTAAGACAAGTAACCATGTAAATCTTTCATAATTATCCCTCGAACTGTCTCCTTGATAAGTTAAGGAACTTAGTGAGGCCAGGAAACACCACCAAGGAGACATGAAAGCCTTTCAATACCTTATAACGCCTAATAACTGCACAAAGCTACATTCAACAATTACATAGAACAGATACTCAGCCTACAAAGCTCCCTACACTTAGAGATCTTAATGAGCAGTGAATTTGATAGAACATTATATAAAATTGGTAATAGCAGATAATTTAACTCATAGATGAAAACAAAATTCAATGATAATGTGTATAATATCAAGGAGAATAAGATATCCATGTTTGAAGTCAATCTGACGGTGGATTCAAGACAAGCTAGGATACCCGGGTTTTACAAGTAAGGCTAAAAATCAGATCTAGAAATATTACTGTTGGATTCAGATCAGATTTAGTAGCAATGCTATCAAAAAGATAGGAGCAATCCAATGGCGGGATATCCAGGGAGGATCAAAACAGATTTGAATTTGAGTGATTGGAGAGAAATAATACAAAAGTCAGATCTGAAATAAGCTTCCAAACAATGTACTTGTTAATGGAAGTTACGAGAGAGGAAAAAGAAAGGAAGGATATGACAAAAAATATACCCCCAATGGTCTGTATTGGAATCACCACCAGTCAACCTAATGAACCATCACAACATGGTGATATTGAATCACCACAGCATCGAGTCAGATCTGAATCATCACAGAACCAAAGGCAAATGACAACTTCATTCATCAATTTCGTGTTCAAGGTTGTAGTCTCTTACAAACTTATATGGAAGACTTAAAACAGGAAGCAAACTAGTCCTACAGCTCCTCCAGACAATAACTTACCTTGGGGGTAGTCCTTTTCTATCAAACTCAACTTAAAATGATAGTTGGAAAACCAGATCTCTGACTCGACTCGCCCATTGAAAACCCTGGTGAGTTAACCTGATCAAGCCTAGTCAACCTGAGTTCTGTTTTTTATTAAAAAAGAAAAGAATAAAAAACTTAATCATAGCAATCCCATTATTGGCTTAAAACTTTATCATTTATCAAGCTCATATCAGGTTTTTAATTTATCATTTATCGAGCCCATATCATGATACAGGTAATATGTATTAATGCCAAGCCCACAAAAAAATAGAAGCCCATTAGGGCTATGTTCTAACTACTAAATCCTTATGAGAATCGAAACCAAAGAAAGCTATGGAAGCTGAGAACTTGTCCCCCAATCTTCTCCGTAGCCTTATAAAGCTAGAAACCTAGCAAGGTACACGATGTCATGTTGTTGTAAGCAACAATTTTCCGTGTCAAAAGGAGCATCTACATCAACTCAAAGGTCCAACAGAAAGCGTTTCCAGGATAGCACTGAGTATTGCTGTGAAATACTGTCGACCTTGTTATACTTGGAAGAAACCGGTTGAAAAGCTAGCACTAGCACTTGTCACCACAACCCGCAAACTCAAACCTTATTTCCAAGCCCACACCATCCTGGTACTGACCGACAAACCCCTGAAGAAAATATTGGCCCAACCTGACACCTCGGGCCGACTAGTAAATTGGGCAATCGAACTTGGCGAGTTCGACCTAAGGTTTCTGCCAAGAACAGCAATCAAAGCACAAGTGCTGGTTGAATTCCTGCTAGAAACCTCTATAGATGATACTACCGACATCGATAAGACTCTAGAAGAAGAAGATGTTTGACAGAAACAAAAAAGGCAAAAGACAGAACCTTCACCGACTTAGACCTTGTTTGTGGATGGATCCTCGAATGACCAGCACTCGGGGGCTGGGGTTATCCTAACCAATCCAGAGAATTTTAGAGTGCAAGTTGCTCTACAGTTCAATTTCCATACAACCAATAACTCGGCCGAATATGAAGCCCTATCGGCTAGACACAGACAGGCAAAGTTCCTAATAGTAAGAAGATTGGACATCTACAGTGACTCACAAGTCATTGTAAGACAGATCAATGGTGAGTATGAAGCTAGACAACCGCATATGCTAGAATATCTAGTCAAAGCCAAATTTGAACTCGCGCAGTTCAATGATTACCAGATCAGTAATGTAAACCGCAAGAATAATACAGAAGCTGACGCATTATCACACCTAATGACGGAAGACTTATATGGCTTGGATTCATCAGTGTATACTGATATACTGAAAAAACCCAGCGTAGGTGGCAATCCAAATGTTCACCAAATCGACAGCGAGATAACTTGGATAGACCTGATTAAGACCTACATCGAGACTGGCGAGTTACCTAAAGACCGACTGGAAAGATGGCGAGTTCAAGCGAAATTCCGAGGATACACTATCCTTGATGGGAAATTGTACCGTAAGTCTCTAACTCACCCTTTCTTACTATGTCTCACACCAACACAAGCTAAAGAAGTAATATGGGAAGTTTACGTTAGAATATGCGGTAGTCATCTTGGAGGTCGTGCCCTATCCTAGCTGCTTCTATGTCAAGGCTACTACTAGCCCACAATGTCGGCCGACTACACTGAACATGCCAGCAAATGCGAAACCTATCAAAAGCATGCCACAGTTAGCCATCTATCGGGCACTTATTATCTTGAAAAAAGAAAATATATTGAGAAGCTATGGCACTCCAAGAACTTACGGAAATTCTATCAATAATGTAATCGACTTTTCTCATTTTTATTGAATTGTCTTCGCATTACGAATTTTTGCCTAACTGGATCTAATGTAACATTTCGACGAAAGTCGAACACGTGTCACCTTGTGGAATACCTAGGTGAACAAACTTGTAAATTAACCACAAGGTACACACAGTGTGTGTAAGACCCATATCGAACTAATCGGTTTTACCACCTTGTACCAGGTCTACCTATCATGGTCGAGCCAAGTGGACCAAGTGGGTGAAGAAATCACAGAACCAGGTATGAGTCTAACCTAAAAACAGTAAATGTGAGGGTAGGGTCGCATGCCTAAACAGGTAGGGTTGACCCCACCTCAGCAGAAGTCCAACCCATGACTTTTTAATCGTAGGGTCGGATGATTAAGAAGTGTAGGGTCGACGGATCCTGCGACCCTACGTTCGACCCTACGATGACATACAGAAATCGAAAATTAGAAAACTTTCTTAATTCCAAGGGGATCTTTCCTAAACTCATTGGGACTTATTATGGAGGGTTTTCCTCTATAAATAGGACGTCCCTTAGCCTCTTTCACTCCTTTACAACCCTAATTAAAAGTGAGAGAAAGAGAAAGAGAAAGAGAAGGAAGAGAAGAAGAGAAGGAAACTTGAAGAAGAAGACTAAGGAAGAGAGAAGGAAACTTCAGAGAAACCTCTGAATAAAGGTATGAACCTAATTCTTTACCTGAATAAGAGAACCTAGAATAGTTATGAAGAACATAGGATTAGGAGAAATCCAAATCATCCATCCATGGATAAGTTCCAAGAGATTCCATGGAGGAAATTTTTATGGACAATGAATAGCGTATAACTTGGAATTATGAACCATAGAACAATCTTAGAATGGACCATGAAAGTAAGCCAAAGAATCAAAACATGAAAGAATGGACTTTAGAATGAAAGGTTGACTTAGAATACGTGTGGTCGCACGTAGGGTCGAATGATATCCGACCCTACGAGACCACAGGATCAACCACATGCCCTCGGGAAGTCCCAGGGAGGGTGTGGTCGCACGTAGGGTCAAATGATATCCGACCCCACGTCCGACCCTACACCCTAGGATCGCAGAAAACTGCTACCCTAGGTGCTACCCTACCTGCGACCCTACGATTTCAGTTAGTCTAAATTTATTGGAATTAATGCTAATTAAAATCTATCAACTTGTTAGGCCTTCCTAGTGATTTAAAGGTGATTCATAAAGCTTGAACGAGGATCTATGCTCAATCAAAGGCGAGGGAACAAGACCTAAACTAATCGGCTAATAATAACTGTTTTTATTTATTGAGTCCAACACCATGAATGATTCCATGTTTGTATGATTGTAATGTGTATATCATATGTCATCCAATATTCCTGCTAATATTGTTCATGCATATTTAATTTTGTTTATTTATAACATGATGATGATGATGATGCTAGGAATAGGCATGTGAATGTTTGTGTGTGGTTAGTGTACTTGATGCGAGTGGGGCATCAGGGGAAGTATTATGCGGTGTTTGATCCGGACACTTTAGCTCTATCTCTACTCAAATCTTGTCCACTAACATCGTCGTATCGCCATTACCTTAGTAGAACTATTACGTCGTAGGGCATCAAGGGAGGTGGTCTCAGACCGTGTAGTCTCTGACTCTGTCGGGGGGCCTTAGCTCTGTCTCTATGGACGTATTGAGGGATGCTGGGGTGAGGCCTTGGATACACTATTTGACATTAGGATTGGTTAGTTCCGAGCCCAGTTTGCAAGCCCTCACCAGCAGGGGCTTACGTGTTGGTATGGGTAGGGCATCAGGGGAAGTGTTATGCGGTGTTTGATCCAAACACTTTAGCTCTATCTCTATTCCATGGTGGGGTGGATGTGGACGACAATGGTGTTTGATCCGTTGGGTGGGCTTACACACCCTGTGTATAGAGGTGAGGCGGCCATCGAACCTTTCTATAGCACATTGCAAACTTATGAACCAGACCAAAGATATGAATTGAATACATGCATATGTTTGTTGCATTGTTTTGTTTGCTCACTGAGCCGTGATGTGTGCTCACCCTTTCGACGTCGAATGTTTTTAGTTGATGATGCAGGTATGACCGTAGAAGATTATATAAATGCCCCTATGTACGGACATGTTGCGGCGATGGACGCTGAAGTTATGATGGAGTCGCATGATTCGTCATGCGAATGCAATTCATGCGTTTTTTATTAGATTTTATTTAGATTATACAGAAAATGTAATTGATTATTTTACTTACTTATGTCTTAGTCAAATGATGATAATTGGATATTTTATTTATCTTAACACTCTTAGAATTCTCAGTTCATTTAATATATAAGTCTTCCGCTATTGTTTATTTACTCTGATTATGGTTGTGGATGTGTATGGTTTAAGCAAACGGACACAACCTATTTGAGATCCTGGTTGAACCGTTGGTTTATTAGCGGTTCATCATACCATTCTAAATATTACAGAATTGGGGTGTGACCACTTGGTATCAGAGCTCTCAGGCCTTGCCCATTAAACTCGAATACTTCCACTAGAGTCAATGAACTGAGTTAGGATAAATTAAAAGCTTTAATACAAACACACCATAAGCACCTGTGTTGGTTGAGATAGAACTTAAACAAGACAATCATGTACATATAAAAGGTGGAACCATATATATACACAAACAAAAAGAGAAAATTCAAAACTTATACTGATAAACGAATAATATAGGGTACTATCTATAAGTCGGGCAATTGCCTAAGTACACAAAGGATATAATATAGTAGCAAGGAGGAAGCATCTATAAAGTAGAAAATTAGAATACCGAGTTGGTACTCACAAGATGTGAAACTCGATGTATGATAGAGGAAGAAGAAAAATGGCTAGTAACGCCTAAATTCCTGCAGAGGTAAAGGAAAAGATCTTGGGCTAAATCCAACAGAGATAGGAGAATATTGACCACACATTAAGAATAAGAGTAACTACAAGAAGATAAAGCTATACTCCTGGATGACATGGAGGCTCAGAGTGAGATCCACCACAAGCTTATCCATTGCCCGTTGAGCATTAAGAAGATGTTGCAACTCGACCCCACCACTATCAAGGTCGAGAACGGGTGGTGAAAACTCATCTGAGCAGATGCTAAATAATGATAATTAGATTGAAGCAAATCAAAGAAGGTGAACAACCAACCCACTCCAGCCAATCACTTGGACTACCAAGTACTTTGGCCACGGTTGTAATAAATTTAGCCAGACAAAATACATGAGCAACAACAGATGAGACCGACTATGCAAGTTGCTATGTGAATCACTACCCAAGTTGCCAATGCTACATCAACACCTCCGGGTCAAACCAAGTACGGTACCAATTGGTAGCAACACTGTACCCCCAGCACCTGTTAGCTATAACACAGTGCCTACCATACAACAAGTCCCAGTAATGCACACCCCAGTGCGGAAGCTTGGTACACAACAAGCAGTGTATCAAGGTGGTGACCCTTATCAGCCACCGATATATGGGTAGCTGCATCATGGCATAATGATCCAACAAGGATTGAGGAATATTTTCTGAAGATGGAGCCTCAAAAGTTTTCAGCAAAGGATCAAAGATATTGTAGCCATATAAGTAGATAGATTATATAGGATGCGGTGCATTATTGATTTACTCTTATGATTATAGAGGATGCACATACCTGATTTTAAATTCTCGTACCTTGACAGGATACCTACTTGATTCAACCTGTCAATTGAAGTTATAGATATTGTTTCTTTAGTGTTAGTCCTGATTATACCAAACTGAGCCACTCTCATGATCGACAACATGAACAGAGATATGAACTGAATGAACAGTTAAATGTTTAATCATGTTGAGCGAACATCTTTCGATTTATACCTGATTTACTGATGTACAAAAATTTCTCCAAATTTATTCCTATAGTGCCTTGACCAATGGCATTATATACTCGATAGAACCTGTAACCATGAGGTTAAGAGTAGTAGAACCTCTATTTTTATGTATTTGGACCACCGTGCAACTTAACGACCTCTTGATGCCGGTTGGATTACCATAAATTTCCTCCTGATCTTTAAACCTAGGTTTACTAGATAAAGCAAGTGTTCGTCATTACCCTAAATTCGAAAGAAGAAAATGAATTGCTTTTGGATAAACATTCTGATTCTTATATTTCTCGACATCCAATGATAAGATGTTTAGTGAATAAGGAATTATGGGAAGTAAGATGATTAAATTCAGATTAGATTCTATAGCCAAGGAACCTCAGATGAAGAAATGGAGGATCTATTTCGAGATTGCTGAATAGATGGATATGGTCATGTCTATAAAAGAGTGCATGAGCAAGAAAGTAAGTAACAATCACAAGATATTTTTTGAGGTATATGAAAGAGAGATCAGGGTAGAACAATAATGATAAAGAAGGTGTAAGCTAATGAGTTTTTTTTCGGATATATGAGATTTTAAGCAATAGTCTTTGAAAAACTAGGAGATTAAGGAGCTAGATGTGCTCTTAAGACCTTTATACCAGATTTTGCTAGTTCAAGCCCTTTTAGACTAGATGTTGTATTGGATGAGTGTTATTAACAATGTTCTAATCATATGGATGGACAAAATTTAGATGCAACCTAAATCGACTTGAGATAACAAACTTTGACGTCATCTTGGGAATAGACTGGTTGTCTCAACACTCTACAAAGTTGTTATGTGCATAGAAGAGGTTATCATTTAAGAATAAAGACGGCATATAATTTAGTTTTATTGGAAGCATGTTGCCTAAGAAGTGAAAGCTGATCCTCTCTATGCTAAAGGCGAAGAGATGCTTTAAAGAGAAAGAAGTTGGATACATGGTATCTGTGGTATACGTTACCAAAGAACCACCACAGATGGAAGATATTGATGTGATGCATAAATTTCCAATGTGTTTCCAGGAGACTTACCTAGGTTACCATCTGATCATACGACTGAGTTCGTCATCGACTTGTTACCAAGGACGATACTTGTGTCAAAGGTACCTATAGAGTAGTTCCTATGTAGTTGAAGGGATTGAGACTCAACTACGGGAGTTATTAGACAAGGGTTCTAATCGGCTAAGTATTGCATCACGGGGAGCGCCAATTCATAAAGAAGAAGGATGGTAGTGTCAGATTATGTATAGACTACCGGGGACTAAACAAGCTCACGATTCAAGAATCGATATCTACTACCTCAGATCGATGACTTGTTTAAACAGTTGCAAGGAGCAAAGGTATTTCCTAAGATTGATCTTCGATCGAGATATCATTCATCAGCTGAAGAATTTGGACAGCAATATTCTGAAGATAGTTTTTAGAATCGGGATTGGACATTATGAGTTCCCGATTATGACGGTTGGATTAACCAATGCCCTTACATCTTTTATGGAGCTGATGAACTGGGTGTTTCATGACATGTTGGACACGTTGGTCATAGTTTTCATAGATGATATTTTGATTTATTCCAAGAATGAAGCAACTCATAAAACGGATCTTGGAACAGCTTCACAACAGCTGAGAAGGAAAAAACTTTATGCCAAGTCCAAGAAATATGAGACCTAATTAAACAAAGTGATCTTCTTAGATCACGTAGCATCATAAAAAGGGATTAAAGTGGATCCCAGTAAGATTGAAGCCATTGTGAAGTGGGAAGCACCGAAGAGCATTGCAGAAATGAGAAGTTTCCTAAGACTAGCTGGGTATTACTGATGATTCGTAGAAGACTATTCTAGAATTGCCGTACCTCTCACCAGTTTGACTAAGAAAGGAGAAAAGTTTGTTTGGACCGACAAATGTGAGAAAAGTTTCCAAACATTGAAGGCTAGATTGATATCTGCTCCCATCTTGACTATTACTATTCCAGGACAATCATTTACCTTGTACACTGAAGCGTCTGGATTGGGTTTAGGATGTGTACTTATGCAAGGAGAACAAGTAGTTGCGTATGTCTCAAGACAACTGAAGACACATGAGAGGAACTATCCCACTCATGACATAGAATTAGCGGCAGTAGTACATGCTATTAAGATATGGAGACATTATTTGTATGGAGAGAAATTTTAGATTAAATCAGATCATAAGAGTCTCACTTATCTTTTTAATCAGAAGGAGTTGAACATGAGACAAAGAAGATGGCTGGAATTATTGAAGGATTATAATTGTGATATCGAGTATCATCCAGGAAAGGCTAATGTAGTTGCAGATGTGCTAAGCAGAAAAGCATTGATAACATCTCAAGGAGAGGTTAACAAGACTGCAACAATGTGTGCTACAGGGAAAGTATTCAATTATGGTAATGAGCAGTTCGTGATAGATGCACGGGGTGGATCAACCAACCAAAGGTTTATTCATCGGTTTTCAAATATGTTAGCAACCTTGAAGATTGTACCTGATATAATTAATGAAGTGAAAGCAGCTATAAAATCAGACCCTTATCTGAGAATGGTACAAGAAGACATCAAAAAAGGTAGGACCATTGCTGAGTTCACCTTAGATGATGAAAAGGTACTGAAGTACAAAGGAAGAGTATGTGTTCCTGAAACAGAAAATTTGGACATTAGACACCGACTAATGAAGGAAGCTCACACCACCGCCTATTCGGTACATCCTGGAAGTACAAAGATGTATCATGATTTGAAGAAATTATATTGGTGGAGAGGAATGAAAGCAGATGTAGCTAAATTCGTGTCTCAATGCCTAAATTTTCAGAGGGTGAAGGCTGAACAACGAAGACCTGCAGGACTGTTACAGCCACTGCCAGAACCAGCATGGAAATGGGACTGCATCACTATGGACTTCAACATCGGGTTACCATTGACTCCTCGAGTAGTTGACGCGGTCTGGGTGATTGTAGATCGTCTGACTAAGACAACTCGCTTTATAGTTATACAACCATAGTATACCCTAGAGAGGTTAGCCAAGCTATATGTGGATCAAATTGTCAGATTACATGGTGTACCTGAAAGCATTGTGTCCGATAGAGACCCACGTTTTACTTCAAAGTTTTGGGAAGGATTGCAAAAGGATATGGGTACAACGTTAAAGTTCAGTACTGCATTCCATCCTCAGACAGACGGATAGTCGGAGCGTACCATTCAGATTTTAGAAGACATGCTTCAAGCCTATGTTATTGATTTCAAAGGATCATGGGATGAGAAGCTACCATTGATCGAGTTTGCTTATAACAACAGCTATCGGACTACTATACAGATGTCACCCTATGAAGCACTGTATGGTAGGAAGTGTCGAACTCCTTTGTTTTGGAATGAAGTTGGTGAACGTAGCATCATTGGACCAAAATTTGTTGAAGAGACTTGTCGAGTAGTCGACATTATCAAGGAAAGAGTTAGAACACTCAGAATCGTCAGAAACAGTATGCAGATACTCGACGCAGAGACCTTGAATTTGTCATAGGTGATAAGGTATTCTTGAAGGTATGACCTATGCAGGGTTTAAAAGAATTCGGACAGAAAGGGAAGCTAAGTCCGAGATATGTTGGACCATATGAGATTTTAGCCAAACGTAAAAAGGTGGCTTATCAGTTAGCACTACCACCATCTATGTCAAGTGTGCATGATGTATTTCATATCTCCTTATTAAAGAAGTATGTCAGAAATTCAACGCACATTTTGACAGCGGATCCACCAGATCTAACTGATGATTTGACATTCGAAGTAGCACCAACTGAAATCACTAGTCGAAAGGTTCAACGACTATGCAACCGTGACATCTATTATGTTAAGGTTACCTGGAGGAGCCGAGATATAGAAGAGATCACGTGGGAAGAAGAGAACGCTATGCGGAAGCAATATCCTCACCTTTTCGACTCGAAAGGTATGTACAAATTTTGAGGACGAAATTTTTAATAAGATGGGGGAGTTGTAAGACCCGTATCGAACTAACCAGTCTTACCACCTTGTACCAGGTCTACCTATCATGGTCGAGCCAAGTGGATCAAGTGCGTGAAGAAAACACAATGCCAGGTATGAGTCTAACCCAAAATAGTAAATGTGAGGGTAGGGTCGCATGCCTAAACAGGTAGGGTTGATCCCACCTCAGCAGAAGTCTAACCCATGACTTTTTAGTCGTAGGGTCGGATGACTAAGAAGTGTAGGGTCGACGGATCCTGTGACCCTACATTCGACCCTACGATGACAGACAGAAACCAGAAATTAAGAAACTTTCCTAATTCCAAGGGGATCTTTCCTAAACTCATTGGGACTTATTATGGAGGGTTTTTCTCTATAAATATGACGTCTCTTAGCCTCTTTCACTCCTTTACAACCCTAATTGAAAGTGAGAGAAAAAGAAAGAGAAGGAAGAGAAGAAGAGAAGGAAACTTAAAGAAGAAGACTAAGGAAGAGAAGGAAACTTTAGAGAAACCTCTGAAAAAAGGTATGAACCTAATTCTTTACCTGAATAAGAGATCCCAGAATAGTTATAAAGAACATAGGATTAGGAGAAACCCAAATCATCCATCCATGGACAAGTTCCAAGAAATTCCATGGAGGAAATTGTTATGGACAATGACTAGTGTATTACTTGGAGTTATGAACCATAGAACAATCTTAGAATGGACCATGAAAGTAAGCCAAAGAATCAAAACATGAAAGAATGGACTTTAGAATGAAAGGTCGACTTAGAATACGTGTGGTCGTACGTAGGGTCGAATGATATCCGACCCTACGAGACCACAGGATCGACCACATGCCCTCGGGAAGTCCCAGGGAGGGTGTGGTCGCACGTAGGGTCGAATGGTATCCGACCCCACGTCCGACCCTACACCCTAGGGTCACAGAAAACTACTACCCTAGGTGCTACCCTACCTGCGACCCTACGATTTCAGTTAGTCTAAATTTATTGGAATTAATTCTAATTAAAATTTATCAATTTGTTAGGCCTTTCTAGTGATTTAAAGGTGATTCATAAAGCTTGAACGAGGATCTACGCTCAATCAAAGGTGAGGGAACAAGACCTAAACTAATCAGCTAACAATAACTGTTTTTATTTATTGAGTCCAACATCATGAATGATTCCATGTTTGTATGATTGTAATGTGCATATCACATGTCATCCAATATTCCTGCTAATATTATTCATGCATATTTAATTCTATTTATTTATAACATGATGATGATGATGATGCTAGGAATAGGCATGTGAATGTTTGTGTGTGGTTAGTGTACTTGATGCGAGTGGGGCATCAGGGGAAGTGTTATGCGGTATTTGATCCAGACACTTTAGCTCTATCTCTACTCAAATCTTGTCCACTAACATTGTCGTATCGCCATTACCTTAGCAGAACTATTACGTCGTAGGGCATCAAGGGAGGTGGTCTCGGACCATGTAGTATTTGACTCTGCCAGGGGGCCTTAGCTCTGTCTCTATGGACGTATTGAGGGATGCTGGGGTGAGGCCTTGGATACACTATTTGACATTAGGATTGGTTAGTTGCGAGCCCAGTTTGCAAGCCCTCACCAGCAGGGGCTTAGGTGTTGGTATGGGTATGGCATCAGGGGAAGTGTTATGCGGTGTTTGATCCAGACACTTTAGCTCTATCTCTATTCTATGGTGGGGTGGATGTGGACGACAATGGTGTTTGATCCGTTGGGTGGGCTTACACATCCTGTGTATAGAGATGAGGCGGCCACCGAACCTTTTTATAGCACATTGCAAACTTATGAACTAGACCAAAGATATGAATTGAATGCATGCATATGTTTGTTGCATTGTTTTGTTTGCTCACTGAGCCGTGATGTGTGCTCACCCTTTCGACGTCGAATGTTTTTAGTTGATGATGCAGGTACGACCGTATAAGATTATATAAATACCCCTATGTACGGACATGCTGCGGCGATGGACGCTGAAGTTATGATGGAGTCGCATGATTCGTCATGCGAATGCAACTCATGCGTTTTTTATTAGATTTTGTTTAGATTATACAGAAAATGTAATTGATTATTTTACTTACTTATGTCTTAGTCAAATGAAGATAATTGGATATTTTATTTATCTTAACACTCTTAGAATTCTCAGTTCATTTAATATATAAGTCTTTCGCTATTGTTTATTTACTCTGATTATGGTTGTGGATGTGTATGGTTTAAGCAAACGGACAAAGCCTATTTGAGATCCTGGTTGAACCGTTGGTTTATTAGCGGTTCATCATACCATTCTAAATAGTACGGAATTGGGGTGTGACAGTGCGACTTGACACAATACTAGACAACTCACAATTTGCTTTTTGGCCCATGTGCCAGCGAAAACAACCAAGTCACCAATAGTGCCCTAGACGAGAAAAATAGGCTTTACCAACCAGGGGCATCCTTACATAGATCCAAATGCATGCACTATATGCAACTACTTATGAACTCGCAGAGTGGTAAACACTCTCAAGTTCATACTTAGGCAAAAACTGGAAGAACTCACACACCAATATATTCATTGAGATAAACACTTCCTAATAGTGGACAAATTCCAATTGCTAAGAACTCGGGGGCAGAAGACAAGACAATACACTATTGCACCCAAAAAAAATGGTTTATATAGAAGAGCTTCGTATCAATTTAGGTGCAGGCTCCCTCAACCTCTCAAAATTCTCAAGTAGTCTCTTTGCCTCTAGCACCGTCTGATATCTTCTACTACTCGTACTTTGTTGCAACATGGTGTCATAAATCTCTTGTATCGGAGGAAACGGGTTTCGATAATACTTTTTTGGGTCCTTTTTGTAAGCCATCAACTCGGTAAGCTTTTCCTCTACCTTGGTATGTTTCTCTATCGAGCGATCCAGCCTTGCCTCAGCAGTAACTCGTAAACGGTGATTTGTAGCATTTTCCTCCCTCAAGTTGATGACCTCCCCTCTCAGCCTGGCTAGCTCCTTGCAACTCTCTATATGCAATTGACAAACCACCACATACTGGCCCTCTGATTGAGCCAGCCTATTTTACAGCACGTGTATATCCTTCCTCCAAGACTCCTCTTGCCATCGCCACTTAAAAGAGAAGAGTCGATTCGAACAACAAAAATGCTATTCGTAGGTAGTGCAATTACCTATGAAAGTCGAGTTTGACAAACTAAACCCCTCAAACCATAGTTTAAAACCAATTTGGGAAACTCTGCAAGGGAGAAATAACCAAAGAGCTCTGTGGAAGGGAGTCCTTCTATCTCTTATCAGCCATTCCTGTTCGTTCAGCTGGCAGATGAAGGCAGAACAAGTCTACCAAAAGTGAGAAATACATCGAACCATTTCTTTGTATCCTGAAGAGCAACATTGTACTGAATAGGTTCATCCCGTTACTAAACATTCAGAATATCGGGCTGATACCGATGTTGACAAATGGGAATTGGCTCAACTGGCAACTTGCTCATCAGTAAAGGAAAAGTCCAGAAGCAAAAGGAAAGAGCTCCTATTCCGTATTGAATCAATTCCATGCTGGTTCCAAATTGGAGGAATGTTATGGTAAAAGGCGCAGAATGAGGATAATGTATTGGCAAGAATGTTAGACCATAAAGAAGCTATCAAATCCCATTTAAGTTGGGTCAGCCTCTTTCTGGGGTTCCATACTTTGGGACTTTATGTTCATAACGACGTCATGCTCGCTTTTGGTACTCCCTCTTTCTGTGTCTATCTATTGCCTACCTTGTCTTCGGCAACCTGGCTAGCGCTACCTCACCTATCGCAAATGGCAAGGTTGCTTGCAATCCTTTGGCAACCTATCGGCTACCTTCAGATCGCAAGCAACCTGTTGTTTCTAGCGCTTGATTTGTTGATAGAGACCGACCTGCTTTCATAAGCACTAGTTGGCAAGTTCGGAAGAAGGCTCATTCAAGGCTTCACTTACCCTATCATATGTGGCACTATAAGAAAGGGGCTCGATATGCAAGGAGTTAAGCTCATCTTCCAATCTCGCCACACGCGTGGTAAGCCGATCTCACTCTATTGAGATATTGCGAATACAATTCTCGAGAATATATGCTAGAGCAGGGCAATCTTGAATACGCAACAATTCAAGTGAGGATAGGTTTCCCCTACCAAAAACCTAAGGGGAAAAGAAAAACACACTGTCAAGTCGCATTGGAAGAGGAACACAGAAAGTAAAGGCTTATGGAGCATACATGAAAAATACAAATAGATTCATTACATTGAAAATTCTGTATACCAGTACAAGGATAAAAAGAAAAAAAATATATTTACTTGCTAGGCCTACAAAAAAAAAAGAGAAGACAAAGGAAGAAGACTTCAAGGATTTTGTTGCTCCACCTGAATTGGCTGGTCTGGTTGGGCAGCTGATTCTGGCAGGGCGAGTGGTGAAACTGGATCATGTGACAGGATGGCAATGATGGGTGATACGTTTCCTAAGAGGGATGCGTCCCCCGAGAGAACCTCCATTCCTCCCGTGGCCCCCTCGGCAGGCTCACCCTCGACTCCTCGCTCTTCACCAGCAACATTCTTTGCACCAGCTTCGTCGCCCACAGGTGCTCTCTGCAACTTCATCTTCTTCCTCTCCTTCGTTGGCATCCTCGGAGGCACCTTCTTCAATAGCCTCCCCTTCGTTACCAGGCCTGTCCAGGGGGAGGGAATAACCTAAGAAGTCAGCATCTGGAAAGAGCTTCTCGTGCACAAACTGACTGAGGTTCTGCATCGCATCAAAGTAGTGCTTGGCATTGAAGTGAAGACAAAAGCTTTCCATCTCAGGGGCCCCTACAATGTAGACTTCTAAGTCACTCGACTTCTTGAAGTCTCCAATAGCCGTGCCAATCAGCCCTAGGATGCTAGCCTTCACCTCCTCCAATTCGGCACGAAGCCTCTCTAGAGTCGCCACCAGGTCCTTGCAATTATTTTTCTCGACCTCCAGCTAGGAGCTCAACTCGTCAGCCCTCCTCTTCTCGTCGCTTTCCCGCCTTTCCTTATCATTGGCTCTTGTCTTCTCTGTTATTGCCGATGATGCCAAGTTATTGGCTCTGGTCTCTTCTGTATCGAGGGCATCCTTTATACGCCTCTTCTCGCTTGCAGCACGGTCCTAGATGCCGCCACAATTCTTCATTGAGGTCATCCTGCTCCTTCTTTAGGGATTCATTCATCTCAGATAATAGGAGCCTTGCTTTAATGGCACCATCCCTGGAGTGCTCGGCCATCCGGGCACGTTCCAACGTGACATCTCTATCGAGACCCATTCGACGGATTTTTGTGGTCATATGTTCCTCATGCCTTTGGAGTTCTGTCACAAGATGGGCCTTCTACAAATAAGAAAGACATCAGAAATGTTAGCAACATTTTAAAAAGATAGAAATGAAATGCGAGATTCTAAGAAATTAACGCTTACCCACACTGCCTTTGTCTCCATTAGTCAGAGGTGTTCTGGGGTCTCCACCCCCTTGAAGAACTAGGCCATGGTGGGAAGATAGATTCCCTCCACCAACTAGTGAGCTACAGCCAGTTCCAATGCGTTGGTCGACCTTCGAATATTCTAGTTTGGCCGGTGGAACTTGCTTGGGCTGGGTTCCCACTCCCGAATGGTGGCCGCTAGCTCTGTACGACGGACCTGTGCAGAAGGACTTACAAAGAGCCTCGCCGGTGTGGGCCTTCAAAATCCCTGCGACTCCACTACTCGCCTCGAAGACAGATCCTGATGGTCCCACAATCATCTTCTCGCCCACTAGTGGAGGGTAAATCTGAAGGAGTCCTTAATGGGGACCTCGAGGCCGCCGCTGTCCCTTCTTGTGAGCTCGTGAGCATAGTTGTGTCCTCTTGTCAGTGGAATGGGGGTGAAGGAACTTTTATAACCTCATTTGACTTATTCATGGGGACATCTCCTATAGAGGCAATCCTTTCAGGAATAGTGGGAGGAGACAACGACTCTGAACCGCTTGTACACCCGTTGAAGCCTCTATGACTTGTCCTCGTGGGGTATGTTGATATCATATTTCACCCACCAACCGTTAGGTGACGCGTGTCCCCAGGCATGATGATATGGGAGGGAGACTATGTCAAGTTGTAAGTCGTCGCATTCGGCGGGTTGGAACCCACCAGTCATCCGCATCATATGACAAGTCGCATAAACTAGCTCGCAACTCGATCGTGCTTGTAAGACCCGTACCTTAATAACCCGGTCTTACCACCTAGGTCTTCCTATCATGGTCGGACCAAGTGAACCAAGTGCATGAAGAAACCATAAGGCTAGGCATGTAAATCGAATAAAAAATCATCTAATTGAGACATGTGGTCACATACCTAAACATGTGTGGTCGACCACACCTCAAAATATTGAGACCACTCGAGTCTGAGACGTGTGGTCGCAGTTTTGAGACGTGTGGTCGACGGATTCTGTGACCCCACGTGCTACCACACGATGGTATAACCTACTCCGTAATTAGGAAACCTTCCTAATCTGAGGGGGGTTCTTTCCTAATCAAAGTGGGACTTTATATGGATGTTTTTCTCTATATAAAGGACGTCCCTTAATTTCTTTCACTCTT
This sequence comes from Protea cynaroides, assembly GCA_028583415.1. Taxonomy (NCBI): domain Eukaryota; kingdom Viridiplantae; phylum Streptophyta; class Magnoliopsida; order Proteales; family Proteaceae; genus Protea; species Protea cynaroides. The sequence goes on from CM053265.1 coordinate 54,195,451, forward strand.
TTAGAACCCAAACTGAAAGAGAGAGAAAGAGAGGAGTAAGAAGAGAAGGAGAATTGAAGAGGAAAACTAGGAGAAGGAATTATAGAGAAAGCTTCGATTCTCCAGCAAGTTTAAGGTATGGAATCATTCCCCACATTAATTGAATGCCTAAAATAGGTTATGGAGGAGATATTGATTCAAAGTAAGATTTCAATCCTAAGCCCATGAACAAAACTCTAAGGAGATCCATGAAGAATGGATTAAGGTGAAGGACTATGTAAGAGTATGAATTTTAAGCCATAGAACAATCATAGGAAGGATCATAATGGTAGCCATGAAATCAAGTTATGAAAAGATGTGGCTGAGAGTAAAAGTCGACCAAAAACTCGTGTGGTTGCAGTTTGATTGACAACACGAGGCACATATGTCCGACCACACGCCTCGAAAAGTTTCCTGGGAGGGTGTGGTCGCATGTGTGTGGTCGCATGATATGTGACCACACGTATCGACCCCATACCCTGTGGTCACAGAAACTGAGACCACAGGTGCAGTCACACCTATGACCACTCAACTTCTGGAGGTCTGTTTGATGCTAGTATGGACCATTGACTATTGTAAATTGATGAGCTTGAACCCTAACTTAGAACTTACAAATTTCTTAGGTTTCCAAGAGGTTCAAGAGTGAGTTAAGAAACTTGGAAAAGATTGAACATTTCTAGCAGGTGAGGGAATAGAACCTAAACTAATTGGCTAATAACAAGTTGTTTACTTTTATTGAGTCCAATGCCATGATTGATTCTATGCTTGTATGCTTGTAATGTGCATCTCACATGTCATCCAACATTCCTGTTATTACTGCCCATCTATATTTATTTCTGTCTATTTATAATATGATGATGATGATGATGCTAGGAATAGGCATGTGATTGTGTGTGTGTGGTTAGTGTACTTGATGCGAGTGGAGCATCAGGGGGAGGGCATGACATTATGGTTCATCCTGGTCACTAGACTCTTTCTCTATCTCTACTTAAGTCATGTTCACTAACATCGTCGTATCACCTTTACCTTAACAGAACTATTATGTTGTAGGGCATCAAAGGAGGTGGTCTCGGATCGTATAGTCTTCGACTTTGTCGGGGGGCCTTATCTCTATCTCTATGGACGTATTGAGGGATGCTGGTGTGAGGCCTTAGATACACTGTATGACATTTAGGGTTGGTTAGTTACGAGCCAGGCCTTAGATACACTGTATGACATTTAGGGTTGGTTAGTTGCGAGCCCAGTTTGCACACCCTCGCCAATAGGGGCTTACGTGTTGGTATGGGTAGGGCATCAGGGGAAGTGTTGGCGGTGTTTGATCCAGACACTTTAGCTCTATCTCTATTCCATGGTGGGTATAAGTGGGATGGCAATGGTGTTTGATCCATTGGGCGGATTCACGCACTCGTATATAGAGGTGCGGTGGCCGCTAATCCTTTCTATAGTATATTGCAAACTTAAAAATCAGACCAAATATATGAATTGAATACATGCATATGTTTGTTGTATTATTTTGTTTGCTCACTGAGCTGTGATGTGTGCTCACCCTTTCGACGTCAAATATTTTTAGTTGCTGATGTAAGTTCTACCATTAAAGATTACATGAACACGCCGACGTATGGACACGTACTGGAGATAAACGTGGAAGCTATAGAAGAGGCGCATGATCCGTCGTGCGAGTGCAATTCATGTGTTTTCGATTAGTTTAGTTATTTGATTATTGGGACATGTAACTGATTAATTTATTTTATTTTATGTTTTAAGTTACTTTAGAGATAATTGAATATTTAATTATGCTATCACTGTTAGATACTCAGTTCATTAGTATAAAAGACTTTGGCTATCGTTTATTTACTCTGATTATGCTTATGGAATGTATCTAGTTTAATCAGATGGGCATGGCTTATACGAGATCCTCGTTGAACAATTGGTCTATTGACGGTTCATCACACCATCCTGGTTAGTTCAGAATTGGGGTTTGACAAACAGTGTCTGTAGGGATTGAGAGTGAGTAGAATGGGACACTCACAACCTTTTCACGAAAGTGACTGGTCTTGGTTAATTCATGATGTCTGGTTAAGTCGGTAAGGAGGAAGGTGGGTGGAATGGGATGCTTGAACTACTTCTTATTGGCATTGCTTTGCATTGACCATATGTAACTTAGCCAAGTTACGATGTCCTAAGTAGGGACTGGACAGGGTCGGAAGCTTAGCTACCTTACGATCCAGTAATATGGCTAATTAGGTGGACATGATTAGTTAAACATTAAATACTCATATAATTGTACCTGTAAGCACCCCATTTTTGCCATCCCTAGTTGAACAAAGTCTTACTGGAGAGCAGACAGCAAAGCAGGAGAGAAGAGAGAAAGTTTGGAAAAGTACAGGGGAGGCAAGTGAAACTCTCTCAAAAATGATAGTCGATCAGTCCCGGCATGCTCTCTATAGTGTTCTAAGAATAACTGAGATGGTCCCTAGTGTCTAGGAGCCTTGGTGAATACATATAGCAAGTTGGTGAATCCCAATGCAAGGTTTGGAGGTTTTCGGTAGGCCCCACAGTAAGGAAATGGGTTGCGACCTAGATGGATGCGTAGGACATGGAAATACCTTCGAAATGAGACTAGAATCGCTCAATTTCAATGTCAAATAAAGAAGATATGATGATTTTAGTCTGGTAATAAGAATAAGGGTATTTTCTGAAGATTAATAATATCCAGGGGCTTGCATGCAAATTATCGTAATTTAAACTTCATCTTCTCATATCTCGCTCATCTAACATCCAAATAAAGTAATTCCAGTGTCATTATTCCTCATTTTTGGTGCTCTACAAAGTGGACGTGGAAAATCTGGAGCAGAGGTCTCCGGGGATCCCATGCAAAGCTGTAAGCCGATATGCCTGCTTAAACTTCAATTCCTCATAATTTTATTATCCGACATCCAAATGAGGTGATTCTAGTGCCATTATCCCTCATTTTTGGTGTTCTACAAAGTTGGTCATTTTATATCCAAATAAGGTGATTCAAGCTCTAGTAATCCTCATTTTTAGTGCTCTACAAAGTGAACGTAGAAAACTTGGGGTAGAGGCTGTCGAAAAATTTCATGTGGAATGGCGGCGAAAATGGTTTATGAAATGATAGAGAGAGAAAAACCAATCTTGACCCAACCTAACTCAACCCATATCAGTTTAACTCAGTCCAACCCAACTTAGTCCAACTCAACCCAGCCCAAACCAGCCTAATTTGAAATGGTTCAATCTATGTGCATATAATTTATGTATATATTATATATACCATATATATTATGTATAGGATTGTATCTATAATATATTATATATATATATATATATATATATATATATATATATATATATATATATATATATATATATATATATATATATATATATATATATATATATATACATTAAAGCCGTGAAAAAAGGGAAAGAAAAAAAAAAAAAGGAAAACTCAAAAAGACAAAAGGAAAGAAAAAAGAAGACAAAAGGAAAGAAAAAAGGGAAAGAAAAAAAAAAGGAAACAGAGGCACTACAACAATATTGATTTTTGGCGACAGAAATTGGCGACGAAAACCAAATTCCCGTGGCAAAAAACCATTTTAGCCTACGGGACTTAGATTCTCGTGGCTAAAAATAAGGATTTCAGAGACGGACCCCAAATTCCCGTGGCCAAAATTATTTTTGGCAACAGAAAAAAACTCCTGTGGGCAAAAACAATTTTAGCCACGGGAATTAGATTTCCATGGTAAAATCAAAGATTTTAAAGAGGGGACTTAAATTTTTGTGGGAAAAATAATTTTTGGCCACAGGAACCAAATTTCCATGGCCAAAAATAATTTTAGCCACGAAAATTTGGATTCCTGTGGCTGAAAATCAAAGAATAGGAAGGAGAAATTTTTTTTTTTGGCAACGGGAACCTTAAATCCTGTGGCCGAAACAGATTTTTGCCAACGATATTTGATTCTCATGGCAGAAATTAACAGAGTTCCCTCCCATTCCCATCCTGTCTCACCAACCCACGTCCCTTCGACAAGTTTCACGCGAGTTTTTTCCTCTCCCAGCACTCCTCTAAGATTTTCTTCTCTCTCTAAGCTTTTCCTCTCCCAGCTCCCTCAAATTCTAACATTTCGTCTACCAACAGGTGTATTTCGGTTTTGCTCTCCCAGGTCTCTCCTCTCAGCTCTCACCGAACGGTGTTTTTGTGATTTTGCATCTCTGTTTCTGCTTTTCCTCACTGTATTGTTGCATATCACTGATAGAGGCTGCAGTGTGGGTTTCGGTTTTGGTGCAGAGTTTGGATCAAGAAGCTTCGAGAAGAAGCCAAGCAGAAGTTTCGATCGAATCCCTTCGAATCTTCTCAATGCAGAGTCTCGATCGTTTTCACCTGCAGCTTCATTCCTTCTACTTTTCCTCTCACTATATTGTTGCATATCACTAATAGAGGCTGCAGTGTGGGCTTCTGTTTCAGTGCAGAGTTTGGATCAAAAAGCTTTGAGAAGAAGCCAAGTAGAAGTCTCAATCGAATCCCTTCGAATCTTCTCGGTGTAGAGTCTCGATCATTTTCACCTGCAGGTTCATTCCTTCTGTTTTTCCTCTCACTATATTGTTGCATATCACTGATAGAGGTTGTAGTGTGGGTTTCAGTTTCAGTGCAGAGTCTGGATCAAAAAGCTTTGAGAAGAAGCCAAGCAGAAGTTTCAATCGAATCCCTTCGAATCTTCTTGGTGCAGAGTCTCGATCGTTTTCACCTGCAGGTTCGTTCCCCTCTCTCATCGTCTTCACCAGGTTCATTCCTCTCACAACCTCATTGAAAACCGAACTGAGATGTAAATGTTGGTTCATGTCTTTTAATGATCTTTTTTATGGTTATGTCAGCGATGATAGGTGGATCTGGTAAGTGGTATGTTCCGATTCTGATAGGTACACCTGACATGGCATTTCCACGATTATGTAAGTATAACATTTGCAATCAAAGTGATTTGGATATATAAGCAATTTTCCACCTTTCTTTTTTCTAAATTTGTATCATCAGATTTTGAAACTACGCATGGACAATGTGGAAGTGCCTGATCATATCAAATGGCTGGCTGGTGGACCCAACTCGGATGCTAGGAGTTATACAGAATACATCATTAATGGCATCAGGTTTAATACTAAGGCACATGAGAACAACAGAAAAACTCAGAACAGTGGGGTATATATAACTGTTGTAACTACGTGTTATTCTAGTTCGAAGGATAAACGTCCTGTAGAAGGAGATGTACCGTATTATGGTGTATTAAAGAAAGTTATTGAATTGGAATACAGAGATTATATCAAAGTAATGCTATTCCAATGCGATTGGGTTGATATCCATTGGGGAGTAGAGAGAGATGAGTATGGTTTTACGGTTGTCAATTTTAACCGTCTACTGTACAGCGATGGGCATCAAGAGAGTGAGCCATTGTATTCCCCTCACAAGCAGAGCAAGTGTTTTACATTTCAGATCCCTATAGGCCCGAATGGAAAGTTGCCATAAGGACTAAGAGTAGGGATATTTTTGACATGGGAGGGGATGATCAGGGTGATAAAAGTCAGGTATATACCTAGAGTACATTAGTATTCAGACAAAATTTAGAAAATACCGAGGCTAATACTGAAACTAATATTAGTTGGTTCAGATCTAATGTGGATGGCGTTACCATAGACACACCCAATGAGTTGACTAACCAACTGGAAAGTTTAGTTGACAGTTCATAGGATTGATTAATCATTAAAACCAAGTAAGTTACCTATTTTATTAACAGTTGCTTGGTAATTCATACTCACATATATACTGTCACACCCCAATTCTGGACTAACCAAAATGGTGTGATGAACCGTCAATAAACCAATGGTTCAACCAAGATCTCGTATAGGCTATGCCAACCATGTTAAACCAAAACACATTCCACATTAATCAGAGATAATAAAATAAATAGCGAAAGTCTTATTAATAATGAACTAAGGTCTAATCATGATAAATAATTAATATTCCAGTTATCTCCAAGTAACCAAAACATAATTTAATACATATTACAAATATCTAAATACGAAAGTTAAACACTAAGCTCATCCATAGTTGAAACACTCGCTAAACAAATCATAATAGTCCTCCACAGCTTGCTCATCCATAGCCACCACCTGTTCATATGTTGGCGTGTCGACATAATCTTCAACCGTAATACCTACAACATTAAAAACTAAAAAGAATTGCACGCACGAGGGTCAGCTCTCCAATTTGAGCTCAGTGAGTAAAGCCACAAACATATGCATGCATTCAATTCATATCTTCGGTCTGGTTTATAAGTTTGCAATATGCTATAGAAAGGTTTGGTGGCCAACGCACCTCTATACACGAGTGTGTGAATCCACCCAACGGATCAAACACCATTGCCATCCCAACATGCATCCACCACGGAATAGAGATAAAGCTAAAGTGTCCGGATCAAACACCGCCAACACTTCCCCTGATGCCCTACCCATACCAACACGTAAGCCCCTATTGGCGAGGGCTTGCAAACTGGGATCACAACTAATCAATCCTAATGCCAAACAGTGTATCCAAGGCCTCACCCCAGCATCCCTCAATACGTCCATAGAGATGAAGCTAAGGCCCCCCGACAGAGTCAGAGACCACACGGTCCGAGACCAACTCCCCTGATGCCCTACGACGTAATAGTTCTGCTAAGGTAATGGCGATACGATGATGTCAGTGGGCAAGACTTGAGTAGAGATAGAGCTAGAGTTTGGTGACGAGGTCAAAGACCACCATGCCATGTCCTCCCCCTGATGCTCTACTCGCATCCAACATACTAGCCACACACATACATTCACATGCCTATTCCTAACATCACCATCATCAACATGTTATAAATAAAAAATTAAATATACATGAATAGTAATAGCAAGAATATTGATGACATGTGAGATGCACATTACAAGCATAAACGCATAGAATCAATCATGGCATTGGACTCAAAAAAAATAAACAGTTTATTATTAACCAATTAGTTTATGTCTTGTTCCTAATACTCGATCTCCTTCCAAGCATTGAAATTCTCTTTGAATTGATTTAACAACCTAAAAGTTATATGAATTTAAGTTAGGGTTCATATGTGACATGTTAGGGTTCATACGTGACATGTTACAGTAGTCAAAAATCGAAACAAAGCATTGATAGGTGTCTCATTGGTCATATGGTCTCATACTATATCGACCTTACTGCCTACGGTCGATCCCCTACGATCGCATATGGTGCGACAGTAGCTGCGACCATATGATTTCTGAAATCTTTCCGAATGCCTATGGTCGATCCTCTGGTCATGCTGGTCATGCTATGGTCGACCGTAGCTGTGACCTTGAGATTTCTAGTCACAGACTACATGCAATTCGAGTTCTTCCTAGGTCAATTCTTCTGATCTTTAATGGGGTTTATTCTAAGGTTATCCTATGACCATCATTAGTAGTTTCTTATCAACCCTAATCATCAAATTCACTCCTCATGGTTCTCCTTGGGATTTTCTCAAGGAAATCACATAAATCATAATAGGTTAATATTGCCTATCTTCCATAGAAATCTTATTCCTTAGGGTTTACATCTCCAGAGATTCATTTCATACATTTGCCTGTGATAGAGAGCCAATCTCTTCTCAGCAAATTCCTCTCCTTAGCTTTTTCTTCTTCTCCTTCCATTCCTTCTCTTCCTTCTCTTTCTCTAAGGTTTACTAATGTTCTAAAAGAGTGAAAAAGGGCTAAGGGACGTCCTTTATATAGAAGAAAACTCTCCACATAGAGTCATCTTTCAATTAGGAAAGGTCGATCATACGGTCGCATAAATCATCGACCGTAGGGTCGAAATCATCGACCGTGGGGTTCTGGATTTGAGATTTTTGTTCCCTTCCTTATGGTCGACCATACCTACCCAAGTATGCGACCTTAGGTATGTTTTCAGTGTTTTTAACTCAATTCTCATACCTGGTTTGTGATCTATCTTTACATGCTCGGTCCACTTGGTCCAGGAATGATGGGAAGACCTAGCACGACACGGTTAAACCAAGTTAGTGGAGTGCGGGTCTTACAACTCCACCACCCTTAATAGAAATTTCATCTTCAAAATGTACACGTATGGATCTCACAACTCCCCCACCCTCAAAAGAAATTTCGTCCCCTAAATTAAATGTACCTTCCAAGTTAAATAGGGGAAATACTGTTTCCGCATTACATCTTCCTTTTTCCATGTTATCTTCTCCACGTCTTGTCTTCGCCAGGTTACCTTCATATAATAATTATCCCAGCCTTGGAGATGTACTACCTTCCACCCAGTGAACTAGGCTGTTACCACTTCAATAGTTAAATCTTCTATCTAATCTAGTGGATCCGTGGTCAATACCTTTGATATGGATCTTCAATGTACTTCTTCAATAGAGACACGAGAAATACGTCATGCACACTAGACATGGACAGCGGTAACGCTAGTTGATATGCAACTTTTTTACATCTCTCTAAAATTTTTATGAGGTCCAAAACATATATAGGATACAATTTTCCCTTCTTGTCGAATAGTTTCAAATCATACATAAGTGATATCTTCAAGAACACTTTGTCACTTATGGTGAACTCGAGGTCTTGGTGTCTATTCTGACAAACTTGAGCTATCTTGACCCTTTTCTTTGATCTTGTCTGCCACTCGATAGATTTCTTCAATAAACTCCAGTGTTACAATTCCTTATTCCCCGACTTCGTTCCAAAACAAAAGAATTCGACATTTTTACCGTACCATGCTTCATAGGTGACATCTACATGGTAGTTTGGTAGCAAATTCAATCCGCGATAACTTCTCAACTCAAGCTCCTTGAAATCAATTTCACAAGCTCGGGGCTTATCTCTTACGATCTGTATAGTCTGCTCCGACTGTCCGTCGGTTTAAGGTAAAATACGGTACTAAACTTTAACTTTGTTCCCATTGTTTTCTGTAGATCATCTCAAAACTTCGAGATAAATCGTGAGCCTTTGACCGACACTATGCTCTCAGGCATACTATTCAATCTAAAATTATTATCTACATATAACTTAGTTAGCCGGTCCAAAGCACACCGAGGTCATATAGCAATGGAATAAGCTATCTCCATAAGGCGATCAAGAATCACCCAAACTATGTCAACTGATCTGGGAGTCAGTGGCAAATCGATGACATAGTTCATTGTAATACAGTTTCACTTCCAGACTGGCTCCGATAGTGGTTGTAGTAAGCCATGTTGGTCTTTGTCTTTCAGCCTTTACTTGTTGATATTTCAGTCACTGAAACATGCATCTAGCCACAACTACTTCCATTCCCTTCCACCAAAATAATCTTTTCATGTTTTGGTATATTTTGTACTTTTAGGATGTACCCAATACGGAACAGAATGGGCTTTTAGCATTATCTTGTATCTATGATCAGTGTTTTTCACTTTCAGGTATGCATAATCATCATTTGTATCTCAGGACCTTTTTCGCATCTGAAGTAAGTCAGGGTTAGGTTTTTCTTTCTCTAAATCTTCTTGCACCATTCTTATATATGGATCTAAAAAAATTGCTACTTTTACTTCATCCATCAATTCAGAGATGAGCTTTAATGCCACAAGCACAGTCGAGGAACTATTTCTCCATAAGTTCATCCATAAGTTCTTGCTCAATTGGATCATCACGAGTTTCTATTATATGTTACTCTTCTTCCAAATCTGAATCTGTTGCTGCGGAACACAAGGCAGCTATTGTACTAGGTCCTCCTTTTGGCTTAACCTCAACTACCATATTAGCCTTGCATGGGTAACATTGAATATTATAGTCTTAGTCCTTCAGAAATTCCAACCATCTCCTTAGCCTCATGTTCAACTCTTTCTGGGTGAGGCGATAAATAAAACTCTTGCAATCTTATTTAATCTGAAATTCTTCTCTGCATAGATAATGTCTCCAAGTCTTGATTGCATGAATCACCGCCGCTAACTCCAAGTCATGAGTCAGTAATTCTTTTCATGCTCCATCAATTGTCTTAAAGCATAGACAATCACTTGTTCTCCTTGTATCAACACGCATCCTAGACCCAATCCGGAAACACAGTGTATAGGGTAAAAAAGTTTCCCTGGTGCAGGAACGATCAAGATGGGAGTTGATATCAACCTTGTTTTTAGAGTCTGGAAGCATTCTTCACACTTATCAGTCCAAATAAACTCCTCTCCCTTCCTGGTTAGCTTCGTAAGAGGTATTACGATTCTAGAGTAGTCCTCCATGAACTGTTGATAATAACCAGCCAATCCCAAGCACTTCTGATCTCTGCAATGTTCTTAAGCGCTTCTCACCTTACGATTGCTTTTATCTTACTAAGGTCCACTTTAATCCCTTTTGATGATGTTACGTAATCCAAGAAGATTACTTTGTTTAATCAAGTCTCATATTTCTTAGACTTGGCATAAAGCCTCTCCCTTCTCAGCTGTTGTGAAGCTATCTAAAATTCGTTATAGGGCTTTCTTCGTCTTTGGAATAAACCAATATATAGTCTATGAAATTATGACCGATCTGTCCAATATATCATGAAACATCTGGTTCATAAGCTCCATAAAATATGCTAGTGCATTGGTTAATCCCAAGGATATACCCAGGAACTCAGAGTGTCTGTACCTGGTCCTGGAAGTGGTCTTCAGATTGTCACTATCTTTAATCTTCAATTGATAATGCTCCATCCAAGGTCGATCTTAGGGAACACCTTTGCACTTTATAACTGATCGAACAAGTCCTCAACCCGTAACAATGGACATCAATCTTTATGGTGAGCTTGTTCAATTTCTAGTAGTCTATACATAGCCGGACACTACCGTCCTTATTCTTTACGAATAGCACTGGCGCTCCCCGTGTGAAATACGTAGCTGATTAAGACCTTTGTCTAATAACTCCCATAGTTGAGTCTTTCATTCCTTCAACTTTGTAGAAGCTATTTTATAGGTGCCTTTGATACAAGTATCGTCCTTGGTAACAAGTTGATGAAGAACTCGATCGCACGATCAGATGGTATCCCAGGTAAGTTGTCACACCCCAATTCTGCTCCAACCAGAATGGTGTGATGAAACGTCAATAAACCAACGATTTAACCAGGATCTCACAATAGGCTATCCCACATATGATAAACCAAAACACATTCCAGATTAATCAGAGGTAATAAAATAAATAGCGAAAGTCTTACAGATAATGAACTGAGGTCTAAGCATGATAAATAATTAATATTCCATTTATTTCCAAGTAACCAAAACATAAGTTAATACATATTACAATATCCAAATACAAAAACTAAACACTAAACGTATCCACCGTTGAAATGCTCGCTTAACGAACCATGTTCGTTCTCCACAGCTTGCTCATTCATAGCCTCCACTCGTTCATATATTGGCGTGTAGATAAAATCTTCAATCGTAGTACCTGCAACATCAGAAACTAAAAAGAATTGCATGCGCGAGGGTCAGCTCTCCAACTAGATCTCAGTGAGTAAACAAAACAATGCAACAATACATATGCATGCAGTCAATTCATATATTTGATCTGGTTTATAGTTTTCAATATGCAATAGAAAGGTTTAGGTGGTCAAAGGTTAACGTTTATTGACCCCGCCTTTATACATAAGTGTGTGACGCTGCTCGAAGGTAACGTTTATCGTCGACTCACAAGCACCCAAATCATGAACACTGTACAACAAAGGTTAACGTTTATTGCTGTACAGAGCCATACCAACACTTAAGCCCCTGTTGGCGAGAGATGCAAACTGGGCTCGCAACTAACCAATCCTAATGCCAAACAGTGAATCCAATGCCTCACCCCAGCATCCCTCAGAACGTCCATAGAGAAAGAGCTAAGCCCCCCGATAGAGTCAGAGACTACAAGGACCAAGACCACCTCCCCTGATACTCTACGACGTAATAGTTCTGCTATGGTAATGGCGATACGACGATGCTAATGCACAAGACTTGAGTTAGAGATAGAGCTAAAGTGCTGATACCCGCCAAAGGTTAACGTTTATTGACGTTCTCATCACACCTCCCCTCATACTCGCTTGCATCAAGTACACCAACCACACACATACATTCACATGCTTATTCCTATCATCATCATCACAATCATGTTATAAACAATAAAGTAAATATGCATGAACAAATAATAGAAATATTGGATGACATGTTGAATGCACATACAAGCATACACGCATAGAATCAATATGGTATTGGACTCAAGAAATAAAAATAGTTTGTTATTAACCAATTAGTTTAGGTCTTGTTCCCTCACCTTAGCTTGTTAATAGATCCTCTTCCAAGCTTTAGAATCACCTTTATAGTGTCATTATATTGCTAGAAGACCTAACAAAGTCGATAGAATTTAATTAGAATTAATTCTAAATTTAAAAATCATGTTTTTAACAGGGGGTCGGAGGTAGGGTCGGAGTCATGATCGACCCCTGGTGCGACCACCCCTATTCTGGACTTTTCGAACACTGGGGTCGATGCTCAGGGTCTGGTAGGGTCGATTGGCCATCGACCCCCTGTGAGACCCCTTGTGGGTTTTGTTGATTTTTCTTCTTTCAGTCCATTCTTCGTGTTTGGGGTCCTATGGCTTGCTATTACAGTCCATATTACACATGTTCTACGGCTTAGAACCATGATTCATTCACCTAAATGGATTTCATGACTTCCCCATGGTTTTTCATCAAAACCTAACCATGGGTTGATGGTTTGGGACTCTCCGAGATCATACTCTCTTCATTATCTAACCTAAGGTCTGTAGAAACTCATGGAATTAGTATCCATACCTAAGAAGAATACTCCTTCTCTGCAACTCTTCTCCTTTTTGCTTTCTTCTCTTCCTTGCTTCTCTTCTTCTTTTCTTCCTTCTATTCTCTTTCTCTCAATCCAATTAGGGTTGTAAAAGGAGTGAAAGAGGCTTAGGGACGTCCTATTTATAGAGTAAAACCTCCCAAAATAAGTCCCATTGAGTTTAGAAAAGGTTCCAATCGAAATTAGGAAAGTTTCCTAATTTTCGGTTCGTGCTGTTTTTCCCGAATACTGGGGGTCGATTAGGGGGTCGATGAGGGGGTTGGACAATACGAAACCCCCTGCGACCCCTGGTCACGGGTCGATGGTGGGGGTCGATGAGGGGGTCGGACCTGCCTGTTTAGGCATGCGACCCTACCCTCATTTTGACTATTTTTGAGCAAATTTTCATCCTGGGTCTTGGGTTTCTTCACACACTTGGTCCACTTGGATCGACCATCATATGTAGACGGGTCACGACACGAAATGTAAGGTTAGACCAAGTTCGTGGCATGCGGGTCTTACAACTCCACCACCCTTAAAAGAAATTTCGTCCTCAAAATTGAACGTACGGATCTTACAACTCCCCCCTCCTTAAAATAAATTTTGTCCTCAAAATTTGAATTTAGGTGGGAATTCTATTTCCGCATTGCATCTTCTTCTTTCCATGCCATCTTCTCCACATCTTGTCTTCGCCAGAGTATCTTCATATAATAACTATCCCAGTTTTTGAGATGTTGTACCTTCCAACTAGTGAACTAGGCTGGTACCACTTCAATAGTTAAATCTTCTATCTAATTCAGTGATTCCGTGGTCAATACCCTTGATATGGATCTCCAATGTACTTCTTCAATAGAGACACATGAAATACATCATGCACACTAGACATGGATAGCGGTAATGCTAATTGATATGTAACTTTTCTACGTCTCTCCAAAGTTTATAAGATCCAACACATATATATAGAATATAACTTTCCCTTCTTGTCTAATCGTTTCAAACTATGCATAAGTAATATCTTCAAGAACACTTTGTCCCATATGGCGAACTCAAGGTCTTGGTGTCTCTTCTGACATCTTGAGCTATCCTGGCCCTTTTTCTTTGATCTTGTCTGCCACTCGATAGTTTTCTTCCATAGACTTAGGTCTTAAAATTCTTCATTCACCGACTTCATTCCAAAACAGAGGGGTTTGAAATTTCTACCTTACCATGTTTTATAGGCGACATTTACATGGTAGCTTAGTAGCAACTTCAATTTACGGTAACTTCTCAACTCACGTTCCTTGAAATTAATTTCACAAGCTCGGAGCATATCTCTTAGGATCTATATAGTCCACTCCGACTGTCCGTCGGTTTAAGGTAAACTACGGGACTAAACTTTAACTTTGTCCCCATTATTTTTTGTAGATCCTCCCAAAACTTCGAGATAAGGCATAAGCCTCTAACCGACACTAAGCTCTCATGCATACCATTCAATCTGGCAATATTATCCATAGATAGCTTATTTAGCCGCTCCACGAGGTCGTATAGCAATGGAATGAGCTATTTTCATAAGGCGATCAACAATCACCCTAACTTCGTCAATCGATCTGATAGTCAGTGGCAAATCAGTGACATAATTCATTGTAATGCAATTCCACTTTCAGACTGGCTCTGATAGTTTTTATTGTAAGCCATGGTGGCCTTTGTCTTTCAGCTTTTACTTGCAGATAATTCAGACACTGGAACACGCATTAACCACATTTGTTATCATTCCTCTTTACTAATACAATCTCTTCAGGTCATGATACATATTGGTACTCCAGGATGTCCTGAATATTAAGTACAATGGATTCTTATCATTATCTTCTTCATGATATCCAAATCTTTACCTTCATGTATTCAGAGTCTACCTCGGTATCTGAGTACCATCTCCACATCCAAAGTAAGTCAGGGTTAGGTTTTTCTTTCTCAAAATCTTCTTGTACCGTTCTTATATACAGATATAACAAAACTACTATTTTTTCTTCATCCCTAAGTTCTCGCTCAATTGGACCATCACGAGCTTCTATTATATGTTACTCTTCTTCCAAATCTGAATCTGTTGCTGCAGAACATAAGGCAGCATTTATACTGGGTCCTTCTTTGGACTTCATAATTCCCTTTTTGCTTAAGGCCTTAGTTACTACATTAGCCTTGCTCGGGTGACATTGAATATCACAGTCTTAATCCTTCAAGTATTCCTAACCATCTCCTTATCCTCATGTTCAACTCTTTCTGATGAAGAGATAAATAAAACACTTGTAATCCGCTCTAATCTAAAATTCTTCTCCGTTTAAATAATGTTTCCAAGTCTTGATTGCATGAATCACAATTGTTTACTCCAATCATGAGTTGGGTAACTCTTCTCATGCTCTTTCAGTTTTCTTAAAGCATATGAAATCACTTATTTACCTTACATCATCCCGCATCCTAGATCCAATCCGAAAGCTCCGATGGATAGGGTAAAAGGTTTCCCTGGTGCCGGAACGATCAAGATGGGAGCTGATATCAATCTTACTTTAGAATTTGAAAATATTCTTCACCCTTGTCAGTCAAATTAAACTCCTCTCCCTTCCTGGTTAGCTTGGTAAGAGGTTTTGCGATCTTAGAGTGGTCCTCCAAAACCGTCAGTAATAACCAGCTAAACCCAAGAAACTTTTGATCTTCGCAATACTCTTTAGGTGTTTCTCACCATATGATTACCTCTATCTTAATAGGGTCCACTTTAATCCCTTTTTATGATGGTACGTGATCTAAGAAGATCACTTTGTTTAATCGGGTCTCATATTTCTTGGACTTGGCATAAAGCTTTTCACTTCTCAACTGTTTTGAAGCGGTTCTAAGCTCCATTGTATGAGTTGCTTCATTCTTGAAATAAACCAAAATACCACCTATGAAAGCTATGACCGACGTGTCCAACATGTTATGAAATACCCAGTTCATCTGTTCCATAAAAGATGAAAGGGCATTGGTTAATCCAAACATCATAATCATAATCGAAAACTCATAATTGGCCTATCCCAATTCTAAAAACTATCTTCGAGATATCGCTATCCAAATTCTTCAGCTGAAGATATCTTGATTGAAGCTGAAGATATCTTGATTGAAGATCAATCTTAGAAAATACCTTCACGCCTTGCAACTATTTAAACAAGTCATCGATCCGAGGTGGTAGTTATCGATTCTTGATCGTGAGCTTGTTTAGTTCCCGGTAGTCTATACATAATCTGACACTACCGTCCTTCTTCTTTACGAGTTACGCTGGCGCTCTCCGTGATGCAATACTTAGCTGATTAGGAATTTGGTCTAATAACTCTTGTAGTTGAGTCTCAGTTCCTTCAACTCCATAGGAGCTACTCTACAGGTGCCTTTGACACAAGTATCGTCCTTGGTAACAAGTCGATGACGAACTCGGTCGCACGATCAGGTGGTAACCCGGTAAGTCTCCAGGAAACGCATCAGAGAATTTACGCATCACCTCAATATCTTTCATCTATGGTACTTCTTTGGTAACGTATACCACAGATACCATATATCCAACTTCTTTCTCTTTAAAGCATCTCTTGGCCTTTAGTATAGTGAGGATCAGTTTTCTTTTCTTAGGCAACATACTACTAATAATACTAAATTATATGTCGTCTTTATTCTTGAATGGTAACATCTTTTATGCACCTAACAACTTTGTAGAGTGTTGAGACAACTAGTCTATCCCCAAGATGACGTTAAAGTCTGCCATCTCAAGTCTAATTAGGTTGCGTCCAAATTTCATCCATCCATTAATATGATTCAATCATTGTTCATAATACTCATCTAAAATAACATTTAGTCCCAAAAGGGCTAAACTAGAGAAATCTGGTGTAAGGGTCTTAAGAGCTTGCCTAGTTTCTTCATCTCTTTATGATTTTTCAAAGACTATTGTCAAGATCTCATATTGCACTCATTAGCTTGTATTTCTTTTATCCTTGTTGTTCTACCCTGATCTCTCTTTCATATACCTCAAAAAATATCTTGTGATTGATACTTCATATCCCAAGTCTATCTATAAGCATTAGGATATATGCTTATAATTTCATTAATTCAGCCAACTCTTTTGGTCTTTTCTTAATCATATCACTCAACATTGGGCATAACTCAATTTTCATTGTATTAAATCGATTACTATTAATGCCATGATTTTTTTTTTTGACTTTACCCTTGTATCCACTCTTAGATTTGTCTTTAAGAATCTTCTACCTTGTCAAAATTCATACCGATATAGCCATCTTTAACTCTACTAGAGTGTTATCTATTTCTTTACTGGCTACTCTTAATAGTTCCCACTTTTGCTCATGCACTCTTTTATAGACATGATTCATATCCATACATTTAGCAATCTCAAAACAAATCCTCTATTACTTCATCTGAGGTTCATTGGCTATAACATTTAATCTGAATTTAATCATCTTTCTTTCAATAATTCCATTATCACTAAATATTTTTATCATCAAAGGTCAGGGAGTGTATGAATCAAAATGTTCATCCAAAAGTGATTCACTTCCTTTCGTCGATTTAGCATAATGACAACACTTGTTTTATCTAATGAACCTAGGTTTACAGAATCAGGAGTAAATCTGTGGTAATCCAACCGGCATTAAAAGATCGTTAAGTTGCACGGTGGTCCAAATACATGGAAATAGAGGTTTTACAATTCTTAACCTCATGGTTACAGGTTCTATCGAATGTATAATGTCATTGGTCAAGGCACTATAGGAATAAATTTGGAGAAGATTTTCGTACATCAGTAAATCAGGTAAAATCGGTAGATGTATGTTAGTCCCAGGTTGACACTGAGAGGGGGGGGTGAATCAGTGGCCACTAAAACTTTTTCCACTAAACAATTTGCCCTGATGCTATGAACACTGCTGCTAAGAGCTGTTGATCAAACTGTGCTATGTTGCCTTGAGCTGATTTCTTGAGACCTTCTCACAGACAATCTGTCAAACACATTTCGTGCACACACCAGCACCCACAGGTATCCATACCAGGGGCTTGGTCTGCCAAGTGTGTACACCCAGACCTGCAAAGACACACGAACTTCTATTCCACAATCACAATCACACGCATGGGACACACAATATAACGTGGTTCACCAATCACACATTGTGATGGCTACTCCACGGGGCAATACCCTAACCAGGGTTTCATATATACCCGATACACAACAGAAATGCTACGGTTGCACCTACAACCCCGATGCTACAACATCAACCGCATTCATAGCTACAAGCGTGCTCGAGGCACCTACCCCAACTCGGTCAAGCACCCACTTGACAAAGTTATACGGAATGGATATCATAAATCATTACAAACCCTTCCCATATATCTCTGATACAATAAGTAGGATTTGTGTGCGTGATTACCTTCCCGGCGTGATCACAGTAAGATTAGTTCTCACCAATAGGATGTTCCAAGCTCTCCAGTAGTGATAGATACGCTTCGTCAATAGAATGGAACTCCGGCATTCTTCCAACGCATCTCGCACACCATCAATCACATCAAGCTGTCACTCATACTCACACTTCACTCCAAACTGCTCAAATACCCATGTGTATCAGAAGGAGGAAGGTAAAGAGTGATTTGTTCTTCAAAGAAAGCTCCAAAGCACCATTTCCCCCAAAACCCGCAGCTCTTTTCACCAAAACCTTGATTTTTTTCGTTCTAACAGATTCTACTCGAAGAGAGAAAGCCGTGAGCTTTTGAATCACCTCAATCGGAGCTCGGACGGCCAAGATATGGCCAAAAGAAGTTCGGCCAGTGAGATTATTCCAAATGGAATCTCCAGCCTTGATTCGGTGCGCCGCGACGCACCATAGCGACGCCGCATCTGACGCAACGCACGTCGTTGTCGTCTCTCGATTGGCGGAAAGGGCATCTATAGTTTTAGACCGCTGGATCGGTCTCTTAATGGCGGGATCTCTTCTGGATCGTCAGATCGATCAGATCCCGTCAACAAAATTCGGCATCTATACAATCCTTCAGATTGTAATCTTCGGCGCCGCTGTATCATGTGCGCGCTACACTGTATCTTGGGCTCGGCTCCATGCGACGCGAATCACAGCATTAAGTTGCCTCCAGCCAATGGGAAGCGTCGCGATGGAATCTGAGCGCGATTTCTGCGCTACACCATAGCCCACCTTTTTGAGGATCGCCGATTTGGAATCTTGCTGCCGTGGCTTGATCCGAGCCATCAATATCGAATTTTCTCCTTTTTGAAAGGACCAAAATGCCCTTAACAATTTAGGAAATGGCCTCTGTAACCGGTGAGTATCACCTACAGAGAGGCCGATTCCAGTAGGGTCCGAGATTTTTTCTTCATTACGGCATTTGGTCAAACAATGTGCGTGCATGCCAACCGCCTTGCGTTGGCTTGCGGTGTGCACGCAGCTGCCGGCTTGCCGCAGGCGCGCTGGCTCTCGCTGGCGCTGCTGCCGAGCAAGCCTTGCGCGCGACATGCCTTGCGCGGCGCGGCTTCTGCTTGCTGGCGGCGCGGCATGCGGCCGGGCGCGGCATGGCCTTGCGCGGCGGCTGCTGCCGCGCGTGGCCCCGCGTAGCGTGGCCCTACCGTGCATGGCTCGTGGCGCATGCCCCGCCGGGCTCGTTGCCATGGGCATCGCCCGGCCCGCCAAGGCCGGCTGCCATGCCTTTGGCCATCCAAAGTGGGACCCACCTGGTCCCCACCCATTCTCTCTCCTCTTTCTCTCTCTTCCATTTTCTCTCTCTTCTTTCTCTCTCTTCTTTCTCTCCACTTCAGTTGGACTTTCTCATCAACTAAGCTTCATTCTCTTTGGCTGCTTGATTGACGAAGAGTCCTACAGATACTCTCTCTCCTCCATATCACTTTCTCTACTTGAGTTGCCAACAATGACAACATTGACTGCACTGACTGGACAGGGTGTCAACAATGTACACTCAACATGATTAGACATTTAACTGTTCATTCAGTTCATATCTCTGTTCATGTTGTCGATCATGAGAGTGGCTCAGATTGGTATAATCAGGACTAATACTAAAGAAACAATATCTATAACTCCAATTCACAGGTTAAATCAATAAGGTATCCTATCAAGGTACGAGAAATTAAAATCTGATATGTGCATCCTCTATAATCATAAGAGTAAATCAATAATGCACCGCATCCTATATAAACATATCTAGTTACATGGCCACAATAGATTTGATCCTTTGCTGAAAACGTTTAAGGCTTCGTCTTCAAAAGACATTCTTCAATCCTTATCGGATCATTCTGTCATGATGCAACTATCTCATACATCGGTGGCTGATAAGGTTAACCACCTTGATACACTGCTTGTTGTGCACCAAACTTGTACACTAGGGTGTGTATTACTGGGACTTACTATGTGGTAGGCATTGTGTTATAGCTAACAGGTGTTGGGGTACATTGATGCTACCAATTGGTACCATACTTGGTTTGACTCGGAGGTGTTGATGTAACATTGGCAACTTGGGTAGTGATTCACATAGCAACTTGCATAGTCGGTCTCATCTGTTGTTGCTCATGTATTTTGTCAAGCTAAATTTATTACAACCGTGGCCAAGGTACTTGGTAGTCCAGGTGATTGGCTAGAATGGCCTGGTTGTTCACCTCCTTTGATTTGCTTCAATCTGATTATCATTATTTAGCATCTACTCAGATGAGTTTTCATTACCCATTCTCGACCCAGATAGTGGTGGGGTCAAGTTGCAACATCTCTTCATAATGCTCAGTGGGCAATGGATCATCGTGTAATGGATCTCACTCTGAATCTCCACGTCACCCAAGAGTATAGCTTTATCTTCTTGTAGTTACTCTTATTCTTAATGTAAGGCCGTTATTCTCCTATCTCTGTTGGATTTGGCCCGAGATCTTTCCCTTTACCTTTGCAGGGAATTAGACATTACTAGCCATTTTCTCCTTCCTTTGTCATACATTGAGTTTCACATCTTGTGAGTACCAACTCGGTATTTAATTTTCTGCTTTACAGAAGCTTCCTTCTTGCTACTGTATTATATCATTATATACTTGGATACTACCCAACTTATAGATAATACCCTATATTATTTATTTATTAGGATAATTTTTTGGTCTTCTTTTTCTGTTTGAGTGCATATATATGGTTCCATCTTTTATATGTACATTATCGTCTTGTTTAATTTCTGTCTCAACCAACACAGGTGCTTATGGTTTGTTTGTATTAAAGCTTTTAATTTATACTAACTCAGTTCATGGACTCCAGTGGAAGTATTCAGGTTTAATGGGTAAGGCCTATGAGAGCTCTGATACCAAATTGTCACACCCCAATTCTGCTCCAACCAGAATGGTGTGATGAACCGTCAATAAACCAACGGTTCAACCAGGATCTCGCAATAGGCTATCCCACATATGATAAACCAAAACACATTCCTCATTAATCAGAGGTAATAAAATAAATAGCGGAAGTCTTACAGATAATGAACTGAGGTCTAAGCATGATAAATAATTAATATTCCATTTATTTCCAAGTAACCAAAACATAAGTTAATACATATTACAATATCCAAATACGAAAACTAAACACTAAACGTATCCACCGTTGAAATGCTCGCTTAACGAACCATGTTCGTTCTCCACAGCTTGCTCATTCATAGCCTCCACCCGTTCATATGTTGGCATGTAGACAAAATCTTCAATCGTAGTACCTGCAACATCAGAAACTAAAAAGAATTACGCGCACGAGGGTCAGCTCTCCAACTTGAGCTCAGTGAGTAAACAAAACAATGCAACAATACATATGCATGCAGTCAATTCATATCTTTGGTCTGGTTTATAGTTTGCAATATGCAATAGAAAGGTTTAGGTGGTCAAAAGGTTAACGTTTATTGATCCCACCTCTATACACAAGTGTGTGACGCCACCCGAAGGTAACGTTTATCGTCGACTCACAAGCACCCAAATCATGAACATTGTACAACAAAGGTTAACGTTTATTGTTGTACAGTGTCATACCAACACTTAAGCCCCTGTTGGCGAGGGATGCAAACTGGGCTCGCAACTAACCAATCCTAATGCCAAATATTGTATCCAATGCCTCACCCCAGCATCCCTCAGAACGTCCATAGAGATAGAGCTAAGGCCCCCGATAGAGTCAGAGATTACAAGGACCGAGACCACCTCCCCTGATACTCTACGACGTAATAGTTCTGCTAAGGTAATGGCGATACGACGATGCTAATACACAAGACTTGAGTTAGAGATAGAGCTAAAGTGCTGAGACCCGCTAAAGGTTAACGTTTATTGACATTCCCATCACACCTCCCTTGATACTCGCTCTCATCAAGTACACCAACCACACACATACATTCACATGCCTATTCCTATCATCATCATCACCATCATGTTATAAACAATAAAGTAAATATACATGAACAAATAATAGAAATATTGGATGACATGTTGAATGCACATACAAGCATACACGCATAGAATCAATATGGTATTGGACTCAAGAAATAAAAACAGTTTGTTATTAACCAATTAGTTTAGGTCTTGTTCCCTCAGCTTAGCTTGTTAATAGATCATCTTCCAAGCTTTAGAATCACATTTATATTGTTATTATATTACTAGAAGACCTAACAAAGTCGATAGAATTTAATTAGAATTAATTTTGAATTTAAAAACCATGTTTTTAACTAGGGGTCGGAGGTAGGGTCGGAGTCATGATCGACTCCTGGTGCGACCACCCCTATTCTGGACTTCCCGAACACTGGGGGTCGATGCTCAGGGTCTGGTAGGGTCGATTGGCCATCGACCCCCTGTGCGACCCCCTGTGGGTTTTGTTGATTTTTCTGCTTTCAGTCCATTCTTCATGTTTGGGGTCCTATGGCTTGCTACTACAGTCCATATTACACATGTTCTATGGCCTAGAACCATGATTCATTCACCTAAATGGATTTCATGACTTCCCCATGGTTTTTCATGAAAACCTAACCATGGGTTGATGGTTTGGGATTCTTCGAGATCATACTCTCTTCATTATCTAACCTAAGGTCCGTAGAAACTCATGGAATTAGTATCCATACTTGAGAAGAATACTCCTTCTCTGCAACTCTTCTCCTTTTTGCTTTCTTCTCTTCCTTGCTTCTCTTCTTCTTTTCTTCTTTCTCTTCTCTTTCTCTCAATCCAATTAGGGTTGTAAAAGGAGCGAAAGAGGCTTAGGGACGTCCTATTTATAGAGTAAAACCTCTCAAAATAAGTCTCATTGAGTTTAGGAAAGGTTCCAATCGAAATTAGGAAAGTTTCCTAATTTTCGGTTCGTGCTATTTTTCCTGAATACTGGGGGTCGATGAGGGGGTCGGACAATCCGAGACCCCCTGCGACCCCTGGTCACGGGTCGATGGTGGGGGTCAATGAGGGGGTCGGACCTGCCTGTTTAGGCATGTGACCCTACCCTCATTTTGACTATTTTTGAGTAAATTTTCATATTGGGTATTGGATTTCTTCACACACTTGGTCCACTTGGCTCGACCATCATATGTAGACGGGTCACGACACGAAATGTAAGGTTAGACCAAGTTCGTGGCGTGTGGGTCTTACATAGGTCTCCTAGAAACACATGAAGAAATTTACGCATCACATCAATATCTTCCATCTGTGGTGCTTCTTTGGTAACGTATACCACAGATACCATATATCCAACTCCTTTCTCGTCAAAGCATCTCTTCGCCTTTAGCATAGAGAGGATCAGCTTTTACTTCTTAGGCAGTGATAAAACTAAATTATGTGTCATCTTTGTTCTTGAATGACAACCTCTTTTATGCACATTATAGCTTTGTATAGTCTTGAGACAACCGGTCTATTCCCAATATGACGTCAAAGTCTGTCATCTCAGGTCGATTTAGGTTGCATCCAAATTCTGTCCATCCATATGATTCAGAGAATGTTCATAACACTTACCCACTACAACATCTAGTCCAAAAGAGCTTAAACTAGCAAAATCTGGTATAAAGGTCTTAAGAGCTTGTCTAGTTCCTTCATCTCTTATGATTTTTCAAAGACTATCGTCAAAAACCTCATATTGCACTCAGTAGCTTACATTTCTTTTATCATTGATGTTCTACCCTGATCTCTCTTTCGTATATCTCGAAAAGCATCTTCTGACTATTTACTCATTACATATCCCAAGTCTATCTATAAGCATTAGGGTATATAAGCATATTCTTATTAATTCCAACAAATTTACTTTTGTTCCTTACTCAGTCCTCTTATTCATTATTAGAAATAACTCAATAGTAACTATACTAATCCAAGTACTATCAATGCCACAATTTTTGACTTCATGCTTTTAGAAATTTTCTGCCTTGTCAAAATTCATACCAAAATAGCCATCTTTAATCTGTCGAGCTGTATCTACTCCTTTATTGGCTACTCTTGGAAATTCTTGCTTCTTGCTCACGCACTCTTTTACTAACCATGACTCAAATCCATCCATTCAGTAATCTCAAAATAGATTCTCCATTACTTCATCTGAGGTTCCTTGGCTATAGAATCTAATCTGAATTCAATCATCTTTCTTTCAATAATTCCTTTATCACTAAACATTTTTATCAAAAAGGTCAGAGAATGTATGAATCAGAATGTTTATCCAAAAGTAATTCATTTCCTTCTTTCGATTCAATATGATGACGAACACTTGTTTTATCTAGTGAAGTTCAATTTAAAGGATCAGGAGTAAATCTATGGTAATCGAACCAACAACCAAGGACCGTTAGTTGGAAGGTGGTCCAAATACATGGAAGTAGAGGTTATACAGCTCTTAACCTCATGGTTATAGGTTCTATTGGGTATATAATGTCGTTGGTTAAGGCACTACAAGAGTAAATCTGGAGAAGTTTTGGTACAGCAATAAATCAGGTATAAAATCGAAAAGATGTACATTCAGAATGATTAAACCTTTAAATGTTTATTCGATCATATCTCTATTCATGGTGTTGAACATGGGAGTAGCTTAGATTGGTATAATCAGGACTAATTCTAAAGAAATAACATCTACAACTCCAATTAATAGGTTGAATCAAGAAGGTATCCTGTCAATGCATGAGAATTTAAAATCAGGTACGTGCATCCTCTATAATCATAAGGATAAGTCAAATGCACCACATCCTATATAAACCTCTCTAGTTATATGACCACAATAGATTTGATCCTTTGTTGAAAACGTTTAAGGCTTCATCTTCAGAAAATATTCCTCAATCCTTGTTGAATCATTCTGCCATTATGCAACTATCACATACATCAGTGGCTGATAAGGGTAACTACTTTGATACACTGCTTGTTGTACACCAAGCTTCTACACTGGAGTGTGCATTACTAGGACCTATGGTATGGTAGGCACTATGTTACGACTAACATGTGCTGGGGGTACAGTGTCACTATCAACTGGTACTGTACTTGGTTTGACCCGGAGGTATTGGTGTAGTATTGGCAACCTGGCTAGTGATTTCCATGGCAACTTGCATACTCAGTCGCATCTGTTGTTTACTCTTATATTTTGTCAGGCCAAGTTTATTATAACCGTAGCCAAGGCACTTGGTAGTCTCAGGTAGATTGGCTGGAGTGGCCTGGTTGTTCATCTCCTTTGATTTGCTCTAATCTGATTATCATTATTTAACATCTACTCAGATGAGCTTTCACTATCCGTTCTCAACCCAGATAATGGTAGGGTCAAGTTGTAACCTCTTCTTAATGCTCAGCGGGCAATGGATTAGCATGTGGTGGATCTCATTCTGAGTCTCACGTCACCCAGGAGTATAGCTTTATCTTCTTTTATAGTAACTCTCATTTTTGGTGTATGACCATTAATCTCCTATCTTTGTTGGATACAGCCCGAGATCTTTCCCTTTAACTTTGCAGGGATTTAGGCATTACTAGCCATTTTCTTTCTTTTCCTATCATACATCGAGTTTTACATCTTGTGAGTACCAACTCGATATTTTAATTTTTCTGCTTTACATATGCTCCCTTCTTGCTACTGTACTATATCCTTCGTATACTTAGACAACTGCCAGACTTATAGATCGTACCCTATATTATTTGTTTATCATGATACATTTATATTTTCTTTTTCTGTCTGTATATACATATGGTTTCACATTTCATATGTACATTATTGCTTTGTTTAAGTTCTATCTTAACCAACACAGGTGCTTATGGTGTGTTTGTATTAAAGCTTTTAATTTATTCTAACTCAGTTCATGGACTCTAGTGGAAGTATTCAAGTTTGATGGGCAATGTCACACCTCATTTCTGGACAAACCAGAATGGTGTGATGTACCGTCTATGAACCAACGGTTCAACCAGGATCTCGTATAGGCTATGCCAACCATGCTAAACCAAAACATATTCTACATTAATCAGAGATAATAAAGTAAATAGCGGAAGTCTTATTAATAAAGAACTGAGATCTAATCATGATAAATAATTAATATTTTAGTTATCTCCAAGTAACCAAAACATAATTTAATACATATTTCAAATATCCAAATACGAAAGTTAAACACTAAGCGCATCCATAGTTGAAACGCTCGCTTAACAAATCACAATAGTCCTCCACAGCTTGCTCAACCATAGCTGCCACCTGTTCATATATTGGCGTATCGACATAATCTTCAACTGTAATACCTGCAACATCATAAACTAAAAAGAATTGCGTGTGCGAGGGTCAGCTCTCCAACTTGAGCTCAGTGAGAAAACAAAACAATGCAACAAACATATGCTTGCATTCAATTCATATCTTTGGCCTGGTTTTTAAGTTTGCAATGTGTTATAGAAAGGATTGGAGGCCCCCACACCTCTATACACGAGTGTGTGAATCCGTCCAATGGATCAAACACCATTGCCGTCCCACATGCACCCACCATGGAATAGAGATAGAGCTAAAGTGTCCGGATCAAACACTGCATAACACTTCCCCTGATGCCCTACCCATACCAACACATAAGCCCCTGTTGACGAGGGCTTACAAACTGGGCTCGCAACTAACCAATCCTAAATGTCATCCAGTGTATCCAAGGCCTCACCTCAGCATCCCTCAATACGTCCATAGAGATAGAGCTAAGGCCCTTCGGTAGAGTTAGAGACTACATGGTCCGAGACCACCTCCCCTGATGCCCTACGACATAATAGTTCTACTAAGGTAATGGCGATACGACGATGTCAGTGGACAAGACTTGAGTAGAGATAGAGCTAGAGTCTGGTGACCAGGATGAACCACAATGTCACATCCTCCCCCTGATTCTCTACTCGCATCAAGCACACTAACCACACAAATACAATCACATGTCTATCCCTAACATCATCCTCATCATATTGTAAAAAAATAGAAATAAATATGCATGAGCAAAATATAACAATAATATTGGATGACATGTGAGATGCACATTCCAAGAAGCAATCATGGAATCATTCATGGTATTGGACACAATGAAATAAAACAGCTTGTTAATATCCAATTAGTTTAGGTCTTGTTCCCTCACCTTTGATTGATATTTGTTCCTCTTTCAAGCTTTGGAAGTCACTTTGAATCTATTGGGAACCTAAACAATTAATATATTTAAGTTAGGGTTCAAGTTTATCAAATTACAGTAGTCAAAAACCTTGTTTAGTCTCAAAATATGCTTGATGTCATCGTGTGGTCGGATGTGTGGTCGCAATATATGAGACCACACACTGTGTGGTCGGACCCTGTGATCTCATTTTGTGCGACCACACCCTGCGACCACACCTTTCCTGGGAACTTCCCGAATAGCTGTGGTCGACCCTCTGGTCACCCTGTAGTCGACCACAGGCTGTGACCACATGATGTTTGGTTAGTTTTCATCTTTAATCCGAATTCTTCTTGAGTCGATTCCTTAGCTCATCACTTGGGATCTTCCTATGGTTATCATATGGCCATTATTTACAGTTTTTCTTTTACCATTATCCCTAACCCATCCCTCATGGTTATCCTTGAGATTTACTCAAAGGATCACATTGATCATGTTGGTTTGACATCCCCAATCCACAACAGAATCCTTATTCAATAGAATCTACATCTACATAGATAAGTTTCATACCTCACTTGTAGGGAGCTAGAACCTTTTCTTGTAAAACATTTCTCTCAGGCTTCTTCTCAAAATCTCCTTCTCTTCCTCTCTCTCTTTTCCTCTTAGGTTTAGAGTTTCAATTTGGGTTCTAAAAGAGTAAGAGAGACTAAGGAACGTCCTTTATATAGAAGGAAACC
This sequence comes from Protea cynaroides, assembly GCA_028583415.1. Taxonomy (NCBI): domain Eukaryota; kingdom Viridiplantae; phylum Streptophyta; class Magnoliopsida; order Proteales; family Proteaceae; genus Protea; species Protea cynaroides. The sequence continues at coordinate 54,223,646 of CM053265.1, forward strand.
TCCATATAGAGTCCCACTTCAATTAGGAAGGCGCACCCCTCAAATTAGGAAAGTTTCCTAAACACGGAGTCAGTTTAGCATCGTGTGGTCACACGTGGGGTCACAGAATCAGTCGACCACACGTCCAAAATATGCAACCACACGTCGTGTGGTCTCATTTATGGTCGACCACACCCCTCAAAACTACTACCACACAACCAAAATTTTTTGATTTTTAGTTTTTGACTGGTTGCTTCCATACGATCTTAAATAGTCAATCACACCAACTAAATTTGACTCATTGCTTACCTTATCTTGTGGTTTCTTCATACAATTGGTTCACTTGAGCCGATTATGATGGGAAGACCGATTACGACACGAGAATGTAAGGTTAGACCGGATTCATGGTGTGCGGGTCTTACAACTCCACCACCCTTAAAAAAAATTTCGTCCTCAAAATTTGAATTTACTTCAGAGTCAATAGGTGGGAATACTGTTTCCGCATTGCATCTTCTTCTTCCCATGCAATCTTCTTCCCATCTTGGCTTCGCCAAGTTACCTTCATATAATAATTATCCCAGTTTTGGAGATGTTGTAACTTTCAACCAGTGAACTAGGCTGGTACCACTTCAATAGTTAAATCTTCTATCTATTCCAGTGGATCAGTGGTCAATACCTTTGATATGAATCTTCAATGTATTTCTTCAATAAAGACACGCGAAATACGTCATGCACACTAGACATGGACAGCGGTAACGCTAGTTGATATGCAATTTTTCTACGCCTCTCCAAAATTTTTATGAGGTCCAAAACATATATAGGATACAACTTTCCCTTCTTGTTGAATCATTTTAAACCATGCATAAGTGATATCTCCAAAAATACTTTGTCACTTATGGCAAACTCGAGGTCTTAACATCTCGTCTGCCACTCGATAGGTTTCTTCAATAGACTCAGGTCTTATAATTCCTTATTCTCTGACTTCATTCCAAAACAAAGAAATTCGACATTTCTACCTTACCATACTTCATAGGTGACATCTACATAGTAGCTTGGTAGCAAATTCAATCCCCATATAGCTTAGTTAGCCGCTCAAAAGCATACCGAGGTTGTATAGCAATGGAATGAACTATCTTCATAAGGCGATCAACAATCACCCAAACTACGCCAACCGATCTTGGAGTCAGTGGCAAATCGACGACTAGTTCATTGTAATGTAGTTTCACTTCCAGACTGGCTCCGACAGTTGTTGTAGTAAGCCATGTTGGTCTTTGTCTTTCAGCCTTTACTTGCTGATAATTCAGTTACTGAAACATGCATCTAGCCACAACTACTTTCATTCCCTTCCACCAAAATAATCTCTTCATGTTTTGGTATATTTTGTACTTCTAGGATGTACCCAATACGGAATAGAATAGGCTTTTAGCATTATCTTGTATCTTATGATCAGTGTTTTTCACTTCAGGTATGCATAATCATTCTCTGTATCTCAGGACCTTTTTCTCATCCGAAGTAAGTCAAGGTTATGTTTTTCTTTCTCTAAATCTCCTTGCACCGTTCTTATATACGGATCTAACAAAATTTCTACTTTTACTTCATCCATCAATTCAGAGATGATCTTTAATGCCACAAGCGCAGCCGAGGAACTATTGCTCCATAAGTTCTCGCTCAATTGGATCATCACGAGTTTCTATTACATGTTACTCTTCTTTCAATCTGAATTTGTTGCTGTGAAACATAAGGCAACATTTATACTGGGTATTCCCTTTTTTCTTAAGGCCTCAGCTACTACATTAGCCTTGCTCAAGTGACACTGAATATCGCAGTCTTAATCCTTCAAGTGTTCTAACCATCTTCTCTGTCTCATGTTAAACTCTTTTTGGGTGAAGAGATAAGGAAAACTCTTGTAATCTGATTTAATCTAAAATTCTTCTCCGTATAGATAATGTCTCTAAGTTTCGATTGCATGAATCACCGCCGCTAACTCCAAGTTATGAGTAAGGTAATTCTTTTCATGCTCTTTTAATTGTCTTGAAGCATATGCAATCGCTTATTTTTCCTATATCAATACGCATCTTAGACCCAATCCGAATATATCGATGTATAGGGTAAAAGGTTCCCCTGGTGCCGAAACGATCAAGATGGGAGCTGATATCACCCTTGCTTTTAGAGTCTGGAAACATTCTTCACACCTGTCAGTCCAAATAAACTCCTCTCCCTTCCTGGTTAGCTTGGTAAGAGGTATTGTGATTCTAGAGTAGTCCTCCACGAACTGTCGATAATAACCAGCTAATCCCAAGCACTTCTGATCTCTGCAATGTTCTTAAGTGCTTCTCACCTTATGATTGCTTCTATCTTACTAGGGTCCACTTTAATCCCTTCTAATGATACTACGTGACCCAAGAAAATCACCTCATTCAACTAAAATTTATACTTCTTGAATAAAGCTTCTCCCTTTTCAGCAGTTGTAAGGCTGCTCTAAGATCCATTGTATGAGTTACCTCGTTCAACCAAAATTTACACTTCTTGATTAAAGCTTCTCCCTTTTCAGCAGTTGTAAGGCAGCTCTAAGATCTATTGTATGAGTTGCTTCATTTTTGAAATAAACTAAAATATCATCTATGAAAATTATGACCGACGTATCCAACATGTCATGAAACACCCAGTTCATCAGCTCCATAAAAGATGTAAGGGCATTGGTTAATCCAAACGACATAATCGAGAACTCATAATGCCCAATCTTGGTTCTAAAAGTCGTCTTCAGATTGTCACTATCTTTAATCTTCAATTGATGATACTCCATCCAAGGTCAATCTTAGGGAATACCTTTGCTCCTTGTAGCTGATTAAACAAGTCATTGATCTGAGGTAGTAGATATCGATTCTTGATCGTGAACTTGTTTAGCCTGGTAGTCTATACATAATCTGACATTACCGTCCTTCTTCTTCACGAATTGCATTGGCGCTCCCTATGATGCAATACTTAGTCGATTAAAACCCTTGTCTAATAACTCCCGTAGTTGAGTCCCAATTTCTTCAACTCCATAGGAGCTACTCTATAGGGTGCCTTTGACACAGGTATCATCCCAGGTAATAAGTCGATAATGAACTTGGTTGCATGATCAGGTGGTAACCCAGGTAAGTCTCTTGGAAACACTTCAGAAAATTTACGCATCCCATCAATACTTTCTTCTGTGGTGCTTCTTTAGTAATCTCTACCACATATACCATATATCCAACTCTTTTCTTTTCAAGGCATCTCTTCGCCTTTAGTGCAAAGAGGATAAGCTTCTACTTCCTAGGAAATTAGGTGCCATCTTTGTTCTTAAATGACAACCTCCTCTATGCACAGAACAGCTTTGTAGAGTGTTAAGACAACCAATCCATCCTCAAAATGATGTCAAAGTCTGTCATCTCAAGTCAATTAGGTTGCATCCAAATTCCCGTCTGTGAGGACAATGGTAAATCGATGATCCTCCTCAAGATGAATGTGTATCCGTATCGATGAAGATCAATTGTTCTGTTGGAGTCACCACCTAGATTAAAGTCTAGGACCTCTAAAAATGTAGTCTCACCCTAAGGTAAGACTTCTATTCACTCATGACCCAATGTATCAGTTCTTTGGTCTGCAAGAGATCAGATAAGTATTCAGGGTACAGTTATGGGAAGGTGTTAGGCACCCAAACCGTCAGATCAATATCGGCCTCCTAAACTTTCCTTAAACTCTAATTTTGACTGTGCTTGGTCAACTTAATGACTAGAGTTCAATGGGGGATGTCCTAAACTAAATTGCTAAGTTATTCTAAGCTAAGGTTCAGCCAATCATGTTTTAAAGCAAATAAACAAGCAAATATAATGTATAATATTATACAGTGAACCGGACCAAAGATGGTTCGATTTTGGACTGAATCTGAGACGTGTAAGACATCTCAAACTGCCTACGTATTCCAATCCTGGAAATCAAGCCCAAAAACGTAGTTCGAAATGGGTTTTGTGATTAAAGATTATGAAAGTGATTTATGCAACTGCTTCAATTAGATTTTTTGTTCAAGTTGAAGTTTATGCTGGATGTATAGTTGATGGGTAGCTTTGTACCGTATTTGGGATTCCCAAATTGCCTACGTATTCTAGGGTGTGCCCTAGAAATCAAGTACGGCGTAGTTCAAAATTTGTGAGAGTCGGATTTAGAATGTGTACCAAATTCCTACCATTTTTGTCAATAGGATTTAGGGATGAGACCTAAATTCCTACCATTTTTACTTGGGATGTGTACCAAATTCTTTCAATTTTTGTCAATAGGATCTAGGGATGAAACCTAAATTCCTACCATTTTTATTTGGGATGTGTAGCAAATTCATTCTATTTTTGTTAATAGGATCTAGGGATAAAACCTAAATTCCTACCATTTTTATTTGGGATGTGTACCAAATTCTTTCTATTTTTGTCAATAGGATCTAGGGATGAGACTTAAATTCTTACCATTTTTATTGTTTCCATTTTTAGATTTTTTTAGAGTTTCCTATCCCTTTTTCATTGTGATTTTCATTTTTTAGGGTTTCATACCCTAATTATTGTTTTCTTTCTATTTTTAGGGTTTCCTACCCTAATTATTATTTTCTTTCCATTTTAAGAATTTTCTACCCTAATTGCTATCTTCTTTCCATCTTTAGGGTTTTCTACCCTAATTGCTATCTTTTTTTCATCTTTAGGGTTTTCTACCCTAATTGCTATCTTTTTTTCATTTTTAGGGTTTTCTACCCTAATTGCTATTTTCAACTTGTCTCTTTTCAAGACAAATATGGCAAATGAAAACATTCCAACTATAGCAGTGGTAGTAATCCAAACATAGCAGTATGCATCCAAACATGGCAATAAGCATTTAAATATGACAGTAAGCATGTGGCAGACAAATATGGCAAAAAACATGTGTAGCATTCCAAAACAACAAGAATCATGTAAGCACCCAAAGATAACATGTGAAAGCATTCCAAGTATGGCATGTGAGCAATGTGAGCATTGGTAGACATATCAACATGACATCCAATGGTTTAGATTGCACAAAATGATGATCCAATAAGGACAGGTCAGATTTCGTATTTAATGACTCAAATTAAAATCAGATTTATTGAGCATCTTGGTAACATGATAAAAAAAATCAAAACCAATGGCATGATCAAACATATGATCAAGCATAAGAAATATTCATTCAATGGCATATGATCAAGCATAAAAAGTATTCATTCAATGGCATATGATCAAGCATAAAAAATATTCATTCAATGGCATATGATCAAGGTAGATGGGTAGCAAGAGATCGGCTGATAGGGAGTAAGATGTGGGATCTTAAGCTGGCAGCGGGGTATGGATGAAGTGTGGATGCTTGGCCGTGGGTTGAGGTGGTGTGCATCTGACTCAATGAGTTGGGTTATGAACAGGTGGTGTAGACTATTTGTAAGATGGGTGCTATGGTAGAGAGGACGGCTACATGGATAGGTGATTTTGTTTGGTGTAGCAGATGGAGATTGAAGGCAGGGAGGTTGACCAGTTTAGTTGTAGGGTGGTTTAGGGAGTTGGTTAGTGTTGTAATGTTGATGGGTTTTGTGGGTGATGATGGTGAAGCTTGGACTGGGTATGTCGGGATAGGTGTTTACAGGTCATAAAGAGTATTAAATGGTGATAGGCACAGATGAAACAAAAAGGTAAGAAAGAGCTTGTGATGATGGGTGGTCGGTCATGCATAGAAATAAGAAGGTTTGGTGTAATGATGCTTGGTCAGTTTACATGTCAAGAGGTATTGTTGATGATCTGTAGTGGATATGAGGTGATGATGAAAGAGTGAAAGATAAGGGTTTGAGGGTGGATGACAGGTTACAAAGAGGCAGCCAGTAATGAGGGCAGATGTTGGCCATGAGGTAGGGATTGGTTTAGATGTGAGAGATGTGTTACACAGGTTAGTAGATCTGGTTCAATGAGTAGACAATTAATAGGGATATCAGGTTTAGCAAGGCAGTAAAAAGTAACAGAGAAGAGAGAGTGGCTTACCTGAGTTGCTTCTGCTTTCTTCTTCTTCGGCATCTTCTCCTCTCTTTCAGTTCGATCTCCTCTTCTTCTTTGCTAAAACCTCTCCCCTCTTTTTTTATTTTCTTTCTTTCTTCTCCCTTCTTCCAAAATCGAGCCCCCCTCTCTCTCCTTCTTCTTTTCGGTCTTCTCCTCTTTTTTTTTTCTCTTTCTCCACCGCCCTCTCTCTCCCCTTCTTCTTTTCGGTCTTCTCCTCTTTTTTTTATTTTCTCTTTCTCTACCGCCCTCTCTCTCCCCTTCTTCTTTTCGGTCTTCTCCTCTTCTTTTATTTTTATTTTCTCTTTCTCCACCGCCCTCTCTCTCCCCTTCTTCTTTTCGGTCTTCTCCTCTTCTTTTATTTTTATTTTCTCTTTCTCTACCGCCCTCTCTCTCCCCTTTTTGTTTTGTCTTCTCCTCTCTTTTTTATTTTATTCTCCCTCCACCGCTCTCTCTCTCTCTCCTTCTTCTTTTCGGTCTTCTCCTCTTTTCTTTTATTTTCTCCTCCTCCTCTTTTTTTTATTATTTTTTCTTTCTTCTTCTTCTCCTCCCTCTCTCTTTCTTCCTCCTCTTCTCGATCTTCTTCCCTTTCTTTGTTTTTTACTTCTTTTTTCTATCTTCTTTCCCACCGATCTCTCTCTCTCTCTCTCTCCTCTTCTCAATCTTCTTCCCTTTCTTTGTTTTTTCTTTTTTTTATTCTCTTCTTTTCTTCTTCAACTTCTCCCCACTCCGCCCCTTCTTCTTTCAGATTTCCTTCCTTCTTCTCCCCCTTCTTTCCTCTTCTTTCCTCTTTTCCCTCTTCTTTCCTCTTTAGCAATCTCACCGACTCTTCTTTCCTTTTTTTTCGATTTTTCCTCCACCTGTACGCCTTTTCTCCTTTCGGATTTCTTTCCTTCTTATTCTCTCTCCTCTTTTCTTTTTTTTCTATATATATATATATATATATATATATATATATATATATATATATATATATATATATATATATATATATATATATATATATATATATATATATAATATATTAATATATTAACATATATGATATAATATACATATAAAACAAGTGTATATATTATATGATATATAATAATATATAAAGAAATATATGCATATGCGCCAACATGTATTGGTCTGGATTGACAAGGATTGATTCGATTGGGCCAAGACTAGCTTGGGTTGAGCTGAGTTGACTGGATTGACTGGGTTGGGCCAAGACTGACTTGGGTTGAGCTGAGTTGACTGGATTGACTGGAATTTATTGGATTTTCTCTCTCTATCATTTCATTGGCCATTTCCACTGTTATTCCGCACGAAATTTTTCGATAGCCTCTATTCCAAATTTTATACGTTCACTTTGTAGAACACTAAAAATGAGAAATATAGGAGCTTGAATCACCTCATTTGGAAATAAAATGATCAACTTATGAATTTTTAAAGTTTAAGCAGACCAATTATCGATAATTTAGCTGACCATTCTGCATGGGATCCTTCGGAGACTTCTATCGGAAATTCTTTACTTCCACTTTGTAGAGTACTAAAAATGGAACATAATGAAACTGAAATTACCTGATTTGGATATGAGATGATCAAAATATGAATTTTCAAAGATTGAATGACCATTTCCATATGTAATTTTGCATGGGACCCTCCGGAGACTTCTACCCAAGATTTTCCATGTCCACTTTGTAAGACATCACAAATGAAGAATAATGGCTTTGGAATCATCTGAATCTGACGTAGAACGGAAAAGATATGAAGCTTTGAAGTTCTAACGATAACTTTGCATGCAAGCTTGCATGGGACCCACTGGTGACTTCTACCAAAAATCCTTTACGTTCGCTTTGAAGAGGACTAAAAATTAGAAATAATGGTACTTAAACCATATGATTCAGATGTCGGATGATCAAGATATGATGATTTAAAATTCAAACAATCTAACTTACGATAATTTGCATGAAAGCCCCTGGGATTATTTATGATAATTTCAGAAACCTCCCTTGTACGTATCATCCGACTAAAATGATCATATCTTCTTCATTTGATATCAGAATTGAGCAATTCTGGTCTCATTTTGAAGAATATTCTATGACCTAGGCATCCATGCAAAATTATAACCCGTGACCTTGCTGTGGGACCCACTGAAAACTTTTTCAAATTCACAGACCCATTGAAAACTTCCTCAAATTCACAGTAAAAAATCCAAACTTTCAATCACCTTTTGTCCTTTTGTTGTCCACACACTAGCAGGACTTTGTTTAGCTAGGATGGCAAAAATGGGGTTTTTACAGATGCCCCTCTTAGGTCGAGATTGTGGGCAATTGAGGTCGAAGACAAAAGTGGTCCATTTTTGCATTATTCTGCACTTGATCTGGATTCTACCATTACTCCCTTGAACTGATGCTGTAACTATTCTCCTTTTTTTTTCACACTGTACAACAAACAACTGTAGATGTCAAGCTCCTTGAGTAGCGACCTCATCAGGTCTGTGACTTTGGCTCAAGATCGCTCATGATGTAACTGTAATTATCAAGCTTCTTGAGTAGTGACCTCATCAGGTCTGTGACTTTATCTCAAGACCGCTCGTGATGTAACTGTAACTGTCAAGCTTCTTGAGTAGCGACCTTATCAGGTCTGTGACTTTATCTCAAGACCGCTCATGATGTAACCGTGACTGTCAAGCTTCTTGAGTAGCGACCTTATCAGGTCTGTGACTTTGGCTCAAGACCGCTCATGATGTAACTGTAACTGTGCTTTGTGCTCTGATTTGTAACCTCTGGATATATAGCCTTTGGCTATGTAGTCTTTTGATGTATAGCCTCTGAATGTATAGCCTTTGGATGTGTAGTCTTTGGATGTATAGCCTCTGAATATATAGCCTTTGGATGTATAGCCTCTGGACTGAATTTGGGGTGTCCCAAATTGCCTACGTATGTAAGACCCATATCAAACTAACCCGATCTTACCACCTTGAACCAGGTCTACCCATCATGGTCGAGCCAAATGGATCAAGTGCGTGAGGGAGATCGCGATCCCAGGTATTAAACTGACCCAAAAACACTAAAAATAGGGGGAGGGTTCGCACACCCAGCTAGGCAGGGTCGGACCCCCCAAGATAGAAAGTCAGACCCTGAGTTTTTAACCAGGGGTCGGACATTTTAGAACCAGGGGTCGACGGGATCTCCGACCACCTCATCGACCCCCAGTCTGCCGAGAGAAACCATGATTTGGAAACTTTTCAAATTTCAATGGGATTCTTTCTTAATCTCAATGGAACTTATTTTTGGAGTTTCTACTCTATAAATAGGACGTTCCTAAGCCTCTTTCACTCCTTTTAGAACCCTAATTGGATTGAGAGAAAGAGAAGAGAAGGAGAAGAGAAAGAGAAGAGAAGGAAAGTGGAGAAGAAGATCAAAGCGAAGGCTTCAGAGAGACAAGCCTAATTCTCAGGTATGGGTACTATCTCCATGTAATTCTACAGACCTTAGAATGGATAGTGAAGAGGGAATGATCTAGGAGAAACCCAAATCATCCATCCATGGTTAGATTTTCATGGAAAACCATGGGGGAAATCATAGAAATCATGTAAGTGAATAAACTATGGTTATAAGCCATAGAACAGGTAAGTAATGAGTTGTAGAAGCATGCCATAGGACCCCAAACACGAAGGAATGGACTGAAGGATGAAAATTTGACGAAACCCACTGGGGGTCGCACGGGGGGTCGATGGCCAATCGACCCTGCCTGACCCTAACAATCGACCCCCAATGTTCGGGAAGTCCAGACTGTGGGTGATCGCACCCAGGGTCGATGGAACCTCCGACCCTAGCATCGACCCCCAGTTAACAACATGCTTTTCAAAGTTAGAATTAATTCTAATTAAATTCTATCGACTTGATTAGGTCTTCTACTGATATAATATCGATATATAGTTGATTCTTAAAGCTTGAAAGAAGACCAACGATCAAGCAAAGGTGAGGGAACAAGACCTAAACTAATTGGTTAATAATAAACTGTTTTACTCTTGAGTCTAATGCCATGATTGATTTTATGCGTGTATGATTGTTATGTGCATTCAACATGTCATCCAATATTTCTATTATTACTGTTCATGCATATTTAATTATTGTTTATAACATGATGATGATGATGATGATGATGATGATGATAGGAATAGGCATGTGGATGTATGTGTGTGGTTGGTGTGCTTGATGCGAGCGAGTATCAGGGGGAGGTGTCATAGGCGGGGCCTCAGCACTCTAGCTCTATCTCTAACTCAAGTCTTGTCCACTGACATTGTCGTATCGCCATTACCTAAGCAGAACTATTACGTCATAGGGTATGAGGGGAGGTGGTCTCGGACCGTGTAGTCTCTGACTCTATCGGGGGGCCTTAGCCCTATCCCTATGGACGTACTGAGGAATGCTGGGGTGAGGCCTTGGATACATTGATTGGTATTAGGATTGGTAAGTTGCGATCCCAGTTTGCGAGCCCTCGCCAGCAGGCACTTACGTGCTGGTATGGGCAATGGGTACAGCAATAAACGTGACATTTGCGTGTACATTGTCCATGGTGGGTGCATGTGGAACGACAATAAACGTTACCTTTGGGCAGCTTCACACACTCGTGTATAGAGGTGCGGCGTCAATAAACGTGACCTTTGGCCACCTATCCTTTCTATAGCACATTGCAAACTTATTTACCAAACCAAAGATATGAATTGAATGCATGCATATGTTTGTTGCATTGTTTTGTTTGCTCACTGAGCCATGATGTGTGCTCACCCTCTCGACGTCGAATATTTTTAATTGATGATGCAGGTACTACAGTTGCAGATTATATTAATGCTTTGGTGTATGCACATGTTGCTGCGATGGAAGTTGAAGACTTAGAGGATACGCATGACCCCTCATGTGAGTGCAACTCATGCGTATTCTATTAGAATTTTATTTGAATTTATAAAAGGATGTAATTGATATTTTATTTATTTATGTCTCAGTTGATACAACAATAACTTGATATTTTAATTATGATTATTACAGTTAGAGTTCTCAGTTCATTTACTATAAGACTTCCGTTATTGTGTATTTATTCTGATTATGGTTGTGGATGTCCATGGTTTTATTTTTAATGGATACCGCCTATTAGAGATCCTGGTTGAACCGTTGGTTTATTAGCGGTTCATCACACCGTTCTGAATGATGTAGAATTGGGGTGTGACAACGTATCCTTTGGGACTTCCGTCCCTCCAGAATCAGGTTCCGCGTAGTTCGGGCCTTTTTTTTCTCTTCCCGTAATCTTTCATTCTTTCTTTTCTTCTTCTTCTTCTTTTTTTTTCATTCTTCTTTGTTCTCTGTACTTTCACCTTTCTTTCCTTTTATTTTTTTTTTCATGTTCTTTTCTATTCCTATCTTTCTTCATTTTCAAAACGGGTTGAACTTTCCATAAATATTGAGGTAGCCGCAATGGGGCTTAGAATCTGCATTTTGTTCACTAACATTGCTCGAAATCTAAGAGGAACTAGAGATCATGATTTGATAAACTTTCCTTGACTAGACTTAATCTAGACTGAGAGAAACATGTTTCTTTTCTTTAAAATGCAATCTTAATATGTTCTGCATTCCTGCCAAATTTATATGGGTTTCACTTTGATCAAAAGGCAATCAGGTCTTTTTAATGAGGGGCAAATGATGACAATGACTCAAATTTGTATGAGTCATCTTTCTCTTACATTTAAATAAACTCAACAAGAGTTTCAACCAGGGGGTTCAACTAAACTCATGATGTTTGGATAAATGGGTGATTTTACCCCAGTGTCTAAGTTCAAGTCTACACACATTGACAGGCAGGCGACTTTTGAGTCATCAATAGAAATAACCTTAAGGAGATGCAACCCCACACTAATCTTTAGAAAAAACGTCAAAGAATGCTTTCTCCTCTCGTTATCATTCAGATAGAAAACAAATTTCAACAAGCTATGCTCAGATGTTGAATCGGTTATAACCACGTTTGGGCCCAAATCCTTTAAGTCTGTATACAAGTATGATGACGAAGGTCCAGATGGACAGATAAGAAACTGTCAAATGGGTCTGCCATTGGGAGAGTGTTTGGTTGTTTATGTAAAATGGCTTGATCTCCACTAGGCGATGCCATTTTATTGGCTAGCAACAAAAGACTATGGAATTCTTGGACGTCGTCGAAATGATGAACGACAGATAGATATTCCAGTCAGATTTATTGAACAATATTTATGCATAACAAGACGACATGTTCACAAGAAATGATACCATAAAATTTTGTGATATTTGAAGTAAGGGCATATAATATAGACTCTATGGAAGACCGTCAGATTGATGGATGGGAGAGAGAGTCTTTAGCCCAAAAGAAAAATCCCCTGATGACAACAAAGTGATGAGACCACCCCCTGTATGGGCGGGATGAAGTAACCAATATAAAAAATCCAGCTCAGCACACAACGTGAATCACAACAAACGATCAGCTCTCCAATCAGGTTCTAAAAAATGGTGTCTATATGTCATTGTATGAGAACCAATTGTCTTATTGCTCTATAACTGAACTCGTCCATCAGCAGGGCTCCAAAGGAGTTGCCCCATGTATATGCCTTGTAATCAAACTCACTCATCATTAATATTTCAAAGTAGTTGCTCCATGTCTATGCACCATAGTTGAACTTGTCCACCATCATTGTTCCAATGTAGTATACTAACCAACCTCATTATTTTCTATAGCTCTTTCTTTTTTTTCTTCTTTTTTTTCTTTTTTTTTTTCTTTTTTTTTTTTTTTTTTTGAGCTCATCTTTGACTTTGAGGTTGATCTGTAGCATGTTTTATGTTTGTAGACTTCATGCATTTGTAGAAAACTTGATCACTTGGATTGATGTAAACTTGATAATGCCTTGTGTGTAGACCCATTCTTGTAAAACTAAATGAACCACTTGTATGGTGTCTGTAAATGTTCTTTACTTTCAAGGAATATCCAAAAAAAAATTCTTTCTATAAATTGACCAAATGGGATGACATTTTGATGTACCAACTTGTATCTTTGAGAATGCTTGCATGACTTCAACGTAATCATCTTTAACTTTCACGTGTGTGTTGAACTTTCATTTCTCTAAAGGCCGGTGGAGTAGAAGTTCAGGTTGTGGCCCATCATCCCAATTGTCATCAGAGTCAGAATTGGCAGTGAACATCGAAAGAGGAAGAAGTATCAAACTGGGAATGAATGGATTTAAAGTAGTAAAAGCACTGCAATTGATGTCTCAAATGAGATGATTATTGTTTATTTTTTCAGAGCATTTTGGACTGGACCGTCTACAGACTCATCGAACTTAAGCCCAAACATAGATGACCTATCAGATACCAATGATAGCCAGTTTAGACAAGTAATTCACCGAGTTACCCCATTTGGATACGACATCATTGATTCCAACTTATGATTGGTTGTAGAACCGAATTTTCGTTCAGACTTTCGCTAGTAAGGCTCATTACGCCTATTTATCGACATGTGTTTGACCCTTTCCGTCTTGAGCTAAACCCCTCTTGAGTCTATTACCATTTTGATTTATGCCCCAGTTCGGGTTTGACATTCACTTGGCCAATGCCTCAATTTGGGTTAATGTATCCCAATCTTATGCCCCAGTTTGGATGTCATGAAACTCTGACCTATACCCCAGTTGGTCTATCGCCTTTTTGGTTTGCCCAACTTTGAATCCATTAACATTTTAATTATGTCCCAGTTTAGGGTGCACTGATATTTTTGTTGTGCCCCAATTTAGGGTACACTGACATTTTGGTTGTGCCCCAGTTTAGGGTGCACATGAAGTTCATTTTCAGGCTACCTTAATTTTGGGATACAATTGACCACATGGTCTTCCTTTTCATCCTGGATTTTGGGAGGTGGGTGGGACATTCTTGAAGGTTCGAGAGCTATTCCTTTGAGTCATGGTCACCTTGGGTGATGAAAGTAATTTGGGAGTTAGAAACCAACTCCTTCAGTCAAAGTGACTCAATTGCCAAGGGTGAACGAAATGCTTTCCAATCTTAGTTTTTTCATTTAAAATTGGCAAGTATGCTAACATGGGAAAGAAACATGTAATCTCTCAGAATCTATGATTCAGCTTTCTAATCTCTTGGATTCCTTAACTCTGATCTTGAAATTTCAATTTCGCTCTGCAATATTTGGGCTCTCACTATACCATCTTCCAATCATTCCAACACTTTGAGGTACAAAAGTCCTCCTTATGAATATGGACCGAGACATGAACCGGTGATGATGAGACCTTCTTATGAGTGGATGTAATAAGAGTAGATGCTTTGTCTACTCACTCAGATGTTCTCTTAAGTTTAGACAATCCTATCCTCCCTAGTTCAACCTTTCCTTTTCTTTTTCTTTTTTTTTTTTTTTTTTTTTTTTTTTTGTTTTTTTTCTATAAACAATGAACGAAGGTTAAGACTCAGAAGTGACTGGACACGAAAAGAATACACATACACATACAAGCTGACTCGACCAAACAAAGTTATCTCCTTTATGAAAATCGACCATTAGACATCATATGTAACAATTTATTTGTATTTGAATAACCCCATGATTGGTCTTGGGGCCTCAAGATTCCGAATAGATCATTGTAACACCAAGGTTTGACCATGTGGTTCATCAAATTTCAAGAAATTGAAACGGATATGTTTTTTTGTAGTTTTCATGAAGGATGACAAAAGCGGTTCATGATTGAAAAAACCAGTAAATTTCTACTTGATCATAGTATATATGCCGTGACGAAGATTTTCTGATCGTTTTTGAGATTGATGTATCAATATTGAACGGTCAACAAAATAAGCTTTGTGCGATGGAGGGTGTGTACAGACCGCCCACACTAATGTGTATGTGGGTATACGTAACCCTCACGCTCCCAACAAGTGAGAGACAAAAATACTCAAGTGTGGATCCAAACATGTTGACAAGTCAAGGACAAAAACGGGCAGAACTTCGACGTCTTGGATGTAAATATTATGATCGAGTAGATTTTACCATGTTGGTTCAACAATGGACCAAAAATAACATACATGTGGCTCAAACTGGGTTAGGACAGAAAAGGCCACCTTGACGAGGATGGGGTAACCTATCACCGAATGCACGATGAATAATGGGCCCCCAATCCCTTTATATACTATGTTGCAAGGATCCAAGCGACGTGGAGTAGCATAACGCATTCTCGGGCGAACCCAAGAAACGCTCGTTAGAGGCTGCTCGTCGGTCGTGGTCTCACAAAGTACAGACCAAGATTGTGTGTTTCGCCTAGCGGGCTGGCCCTTCTGCATGGGACCCGGTTCGACTACTCACACGAATATATGACTGAACCCATACCCCCCCAAAGCAATATGTACAAACAATAAATATAGTACTCTAGATCTAACAGCAAATGTTAAGCAAATCAATATAAGGAAAGTATCCTAGGAGTCTGAATATTATTCCCCAGCGGAGTCGCCACTGTGAGGACAATGGGAAATCGATAATCCTCCTCGGGATAAATGTGTATCCGTATCGATGAAGATCAATTGTTCTGATGGAGTCGCCACATAGATTAAGGTCTAGGACCTCTAAAAATGTAGTCTCACCCTAAGGTAAGACTTCTATTGACTCGTGACCCAATGTATCAGTTCTTTAGTCTGCAAGAGATCGGGTAAGTATTCAGGGTACACTTATGGAAAGGTGTTAGGCACCCAAACCGCCTGATCATTATCGGCCTCCTAAACTTTCCTTAAACTCTAATTTTGACTGTGCTTGGTCAACTTAATGATTAGAGTTCAATGGGGGATGTCCTAAACCAAATTACTAAGTTATTCTAAGCTAGGGTTCAGCCAATAATGTTTTAAAGCAAATAAACAAGCAAATGTAATGTATAATATTATACAGTGAACCGGACCAAAGATGATTCGGTTTTGGATTGAATCTGAGACGTGTAAGACATCTCAAACTGCCTACGTATTCCAATCCTAAAAATCAAGTCCAAAAACATAGTTCGAAATGGATTTTTTGATTAAAGATTATGAAAGTGATTTATGCATGTGCTTCAATTAGATTTTTTTGTTCATGTTGAAGTTTATGCTGGATGTATGATTGATGGGTGGCTTTGTACCGTATTTGGGATTCCCAAATTGCCTACGTATTCTAGGGTGTGCCCTAGAAATCAGGTACAATGTAGTTCAAAATTTGTGAGAGTCGGATTTGGAATGTGTACCAAATTCCTTCCATTTTTGTCAATAGGATTTAGGGGTGAGACCTAAATTCCTACCATTTTTACTTGAGATGTGTACCAAATTCTTTCTATTTTTGTCAATAGGAACTAGGGATGAGACCTAAATTCCTACAATTTTTATTTGGGTTGTGTATCAAATTCTTTCTATTTTTGTTAATAGGATCTAGGGATAAGACCTAAATTCCTACCATTTTTATTTGGGATGTGTACCAAATTCTTTCTATTTTTGTCAATAGGATCTAGGGATGAGACCTAAATTCCTACCATTTTTATTGTTTCCATTTTTAGATTTTTTTTAGGGTTTCCTATCCCTTTTTCATTGTGATTTTCATTTTTTAGGGTTTCATACCCTAATTATTGTTTTCTTTCTATTTTTAGGGTTTCCTACCCTAATTATTATTTTCTTTCCATTTTTAGGGTTTTCTACCCTAATTGCTATCTTCTTTCCATCTTTAGGGTTTTCTACCCTAATTGCTATCTTTTTTCCATCTTTAGGGTTTTCTACCCTAATTGCTATCTTTTTTTCATTTTTAGGGTTTTCTACCCTAATTGCTATTTTTCAACTTGTCTCTTTTCAAGACAAATATGGCAAATGAAAACATTCCAACTATAGCAGTGGTAGTAATCCAAACATAGCAGTATGCATCCAAACATGGCAATAAGCATTTAAATATGACAGTAAGCATGTGGCAGACAAATATGGCAATAAGCATGTGTAGCATTCCAAAACAACAAGAATCATGTAAGCACCCAAAGATAACATGTGAAAGCATTCCAAATATGGCATGTGAGCAATGTGAGCATTGGTAGGGAATCAACATGGCATCCAATGGTTTAGATTGCACAAAATGATGATCCAATAAGGATAGGTCAGATTTCGTATTTAATGACTCAAATTAAAATCAGATTTATTGAGCATCTTGGTAACATGATAAAAAATCAAAACCAATCAAGCATAAAAAGTATTCATTCAATGGCATATGATCAATCATAAAAAATATTCATTCAATGGCATATGATCAAGGTCGATGGGTAGCAAGAGGTCGGCTGATAGGGAGTAAGATGTGGGATCTTAGGCTGGCAGCGGGGTATGGATGAAGTTTGGATGCTTGGTCATGGGTTGAGGTGGTGTGCATCAGGCTCAGTGAGTTGGGTTGTGAACAGGTGGTGTAGACTATTTGTAAGATGGGTGCTATGGTAGAGAGGACGGCTGCATGGATAGGTGGTTTTGTTTGGTGTAGCGGATGGAGATTGAAGGCAGGGAGGTTGACCAGTTTAGTTGCAGGGTGGTTTAGGGAGTTGGGTAGTGTTGTAGTGTTGATGGGTTTTGTGGGTGATGATGGTGAAGCTTGGACTGGGTATGTCGGGACTGGTGTTTACTGGTCATAAAGAGTATTAAATGGTGATAGACACAGATGAAACAAAAAGGTAAGAAATAGCTTGTGATGATGGGTGGTCGGTCATGCATAGAAATAAGATGGTTTGGTGCAATGATGCTTGGTCAATTTACATGTCGAGAGGTATTGTTGGGAATTTGTAGTGGATATGAGGTGATGATGAAAGAGTGAAAGATAAGGGTTTGAAGGTGGATGACAAGTTACAAAGAGGCAGCCAGTAATGAGGGCAGATGTTGGCCATGAGGTAGGGATTGGTTTAGATGTGAGAGATATGTTGTGCAGGTTAGTAGATCTGGTTCTATGAGTAGGCAAATAATGGGGATATCAGGTTTAGCAAGGCGTAAAAAAGTAAATGAGAAGAGGGAGTGACTTACATGAGTTGCTTCTCCTTTCTTCTTCTTCGGCTTCTTCTCCTCTCTTTCAGTTCGATCTCCTCTTCTTCTTTGCTAAAACCTCTCCCCTCTTTTTTTCTTTTCTTTCTTTCTTCTCCCTTCTTCCAAAACCGAGCCCCCCTCTCTCTCCTTCTTCTTTTCGGTCTTCTCCTCTTTTTTTTATTTTCTCTTTCTCCACCGCCCTCTCTCTCCCCTTCTTCTTTTCGGTCTTCTCCTCTTTTTTTTTTTTTTATTTTCTCTTTCCCCCCTCCCTCTCTCTCCCCTTTTATTCTCCTTTTCGACCGCTCTTCTCCTCTTCTTTTATTTTTATTTTCTTTCTCTCCACCGCCTCTCTCTCCCCTTCTTCTTTTCGGTCTTTTCCTTTTTTTTATTTTATTCTCCCTCCATCGCTCTCTCTCTCTCTCTCTCTCTCTCCTTCTTCTTTTTGGTCTTCTCCTCTTTTCTTTTATATTCTCCTCCTCCTCCTTTTTTATTATTTTTTCTTCTTCTTCTCCTCCCTCTTTCTTTCCTCCTCCTCTTCTCGATCTTCTTCCCTTTCTTTATTTTATACTTCTTTTTTATCTTCTTTCCCACCGATCTCTCTCTCTCTCTCCTCTTCTCGATCTTCTTCCCTTTCTTTGTTTTTTTATTTTTTTTATTCTCTTCTTTCCTTCTTCAACTTCTCCACCTGTCCGCCCCTTCTTCTTTCGGATTTCCTTCCTTCTTCTCCCCCTTCTTTCCTTTTCTTTCCTCTTTTCCCTCTTCTTTCCTCTTTGGCAATCTCACCGCCTCTTCTTTCCTTTTTTGCGATTTTTCCTCCTCTTCGTTGCCTTTTCTTTTTCGGATTTTTTCCTTCTTATTCTCTCTCCTCTTTCTTTTCGGATTTTTTCCTATCTATATATATATATATATATATATATATATATATATATATATATATATATATATATATATATAACATATATATAATATATTAATATATTAACGTATATGACATAATATACATATAAAGCATGTGCATATATTATATGATATATAATAATATATAAAGAAATATATGCATATGCGCCAACATGTATTGATCCGGATTGACAAGGATTGATTGGATTGGGCCAAGACTGGCTTGGGTTGAGCTGAGTTGACTGGATTGACTGGGTTGGGCCAAGAGTGACTTAGGTTGAGCTGAGTTGACTGGATTGACTGGAATTCACTGGGTTTTCTCTCTCTATCATTTCATGGGCCATTTCCACTGTTATTCCGCACGGAATTTTTCGATAGCCTCTATTCCAAATTTTCTACGTTCACTTTGTAGAACACTAAAAATGAGGAATATAGGAGCTTGAATCACCTCATTTGGAAATAAAATGGTCAATTTATGAATTTTTGAAGTTTAAGCAGACCAATTATCGATAATTTAGCTGACCATTTTGCATGGGATCCTTTGGAGACTTCTACCGGAAATCCTTTACGTCCACTTTGTAGAGTACTAAAAAATGGATCATAATGAAACTGAAATTACCTGATTTGGATATGGGATGATCAAAATATGAATTTTCGAAGATTGAATGACCATTTCCATATGTAATTTTGCATGGGACCCTTCGGAGACTTCTACCCAAGATTTTCCACGTCCACTTTGTAAGACATCACAAATGAAGAATAATGGCTTTGGAATCATCTGAATCCGACGTAGAACGGAAAAGATATGAAGCTTTGAAGTTCTAACGATAACTTTGCATGCAAGCTTGCATGGGACCCACTAGTGACTTCTACCGAAAATCTTTTATGTCCACTTTGAAGAGAACTAAAAATAAGGAATAATGGTACTTAAACCATATGATTCAGATGTCGGATGATCAAGATATGATGATTTGAAATTCAAACAATCCAATTTACGATAATTTGCATGAAAGCCCCTGGGATTATTTATGATAATTTCAGAAACCTCCCTTGTACGTATCATCCGACTAAAATGATCATATCTTCTTCATTTGATATCAGAATTGAGCAATTCTGGTCTCATTTTGAAGATAATTCTATGACCTAGGCATCCATGGAAAATTATAACCCGTGACCTTGCTGTGGGACCCACTGAAAATTTTCTCAAATTCACAGACCCATTGAAAACTTCCTCAAATTCACAGTAAAAAATCCAAACTTTCAATCACCTTTTGTCCTTTTGTTGTCCACACACCAGCAGGACTTTGTTTAGCTGGGATGGCAAAAATGGGGTGCTTACACCATCCATCCATATGATTCAGACATGTTCATAACACTTACCCACTACAACATCTAGTCCAAAAGGGCTTAACTATCAAAATTTGATTTAAAGGTCTTAATAGCTTGTCTAGTTCCTTCATCTCTTAGTTTTTTAAAGACTATCGTTAATAATCTCATATATTGAAAAACTCATTAGCTTATATTTCTTTTATCATTGTTGTTCTACCCTGATCTCTCTTTCATATACCTCAAAAAATATCTTGTGATTGTTACTTCATATCCCAAGTCTACCTATTAGCATTAGGGTATCTACTTATTAATTCATTAATTCAACCAAACTCTTTTGGTCTTTTCTTAATCATCTCACTCGACATTAAGCATAACTCAGTATTACTTGTACTAATCTGAATACTATCAATGCCACGATTTTATTTTATTTTATCCTTATATCCACTCTTAGATTTGTCTTTAGAAATCTTCTGCCTTGTCAAAATTCATGCTGATATAGTCATCTTTAACTCTACTTGAGTGCTATCTATTTCTTTACTGGCTACTCTTGATAGTTCTCACTTTTTGCTCATACACTCTTTTATAGACATGACTCATATCCATCCATTCAGTAATCTCGAAACAGATCCTCCATTACTTCATCTGAGGTTCCTTGGCTATAGAATCTAATCTGAATTTAATCATCTTCCTTCCCATAATTCCTTATTAACTAAACATCTTATCAATGGATGTCGAGAAATGTAAGAATCAGAATGTTTATCCAAAAGCAATTCATTTCCTTCTTTCAATTTAGTATAATGACGAACACTTGCTTTTTCTAGTGAACTTAGGTTTAAAGGATCAAAATTAAATCTATGGTAATCCAACTGGCATCAAAAGGTCGTTAAGTTGCATGATGGTCCAAATATATGAAAATAGAGGTTTTACAATTCTTAACCTCATAGTTACATGTTCTATCGAGTATATAATGTCAATTGGTCAAGACACTATAGGAATAAATCTGGAGAAATTTTGGTACATCAATAAATCAGGTATAAATCGAAAAGATGTACGCGCAACATGATCAAACATTTAACTGTTCATTCAATTCATATCTTTGCTCATGTTATCGATCATGAGAGTGGCTCAGATTGGTATAATCAGGACTAATAATAAAGAAACAATATCTATAACTCCAATTGACAGGTTGAATTGAGAAGGTATCCTATCAAGACATGAGAATTTAAAATCAGGCATGTACATCCTCTATAATCATAAGAGTAAGTCAGTAATGCACCGCATCCTATATAATCCTATCTAGTTATATGGCCATAATAGATTTGATTCTTTGTTGAAAATGTTTGAGGCTTCATCTTCAGAAAATATTCCTCAACCCTTGTTGGATCATTCTACCATGATGCAGCTATCCCATACATCGGTGGCTGATAAGGGTAACCACCTTGATACACTGCTTGTTATGCACCAAGCTTCTACACTGGGGTGTGCGTTACTGGGATTTACTGTATGGTAGGCACTATGTTATAGCTAACAGGTGTTGGGGGTACAGTGTTGCTACCAATCGATACTGTACTTGGTTTGACCTAGAGGTGTTGATGTAGCATTGGCAACTTGGATTGTGATTTTCATGGCAACTTACATAGTTGATATCATCTGTTGTTGAGTTTGCATTTTGTCTAACCAAATTGTTACAGCCGTGGCCAAAGCATTTGGTGGTCCAGGTAGATTGGCTAAAGTGGCCTGGTTGTTCATCCCCTTTGATTTGCTTCAATCTGATTATTATTATTTAGCATCTGCTCAAATGAGTTTTCATTACCCGTTCTCAACTTAGATAGTGGTGGGGTCAAGTTGCAACCTCTTCTTAATGCCCAGCGGGCAATGGATCAGCTTGTGGTGGATCTCACTCTGAGTCTCCACGTTACCCTGGATTATAGCTTTATCTTCTTTTATAGTTACTTTCATTTTTTGTGTATGGCCATTGTTCTCCTATCTCTGTTGGATTTAGCCCGAGATCTTTCCCTTTACCTCTACAGGGATGTAGGTGTTACTAGCCATTTTTCTTCTTCCTCTATCATACATTGGGTTTCACATCTTGTGAGTATCAACTCGGTATTCCAATGTTCTGGCTACTGTACTATATCCTTTGTATACACAGGCAACTATCCGACTTGTAGATCGTACCATATGTTATTTGTTTATCAGGATACATTTAGATTTTCTTTTCCTATCTGTGTATACATATGGTTCCACCTTTTATATGTACATTATTGTCTTGTTTAAGTTCTGTCTCAACCAACACAAGTGCTTATGGTGTGTTTGTATTAAATCTTTTAATTTATCCTAACTCAATTCATGGACTCTAGTAGAAGTATTCAAGCGTGATGGGCAAGGCCTGAGAGCTCTAATACCAAGTTGTCACACCCCAATTCTGGACTAACCAGAATGGTGTGATGAACCGTCTATGAACTAACGGTTCAATCAGGATCTCGTATAGGCTATGCCAACCATGTTAAACCAAAACGCATTCCACATTAATCAGAGATAATAAGGTAAATAGCGGAAGTGTTATTAATAAAGAACTGAGATCTAATCATGATAAATAATTAATATTTCAGTTATCTCCAAGTAACCAAAACATAATTTAATATATATTACAAATATCCAAATACGAAAGTTAAACACTAAGCGCATCCATAGTTGAAACGCTCGCCTAACGAATCATAATAGTCCTCCACAGCTTGCTCATCCATAGCCGCCACCTGTTCATATATTGGCGTATCGACATAATCTTCAATCGTAATACCTGCAACATCAGAAACTAAAAAGAATTGTGCGCGAGGGTCAACTCTCCAACTTGAGCTCAGTGAGAAAACAAAACAATGCAACAAACATATGCATGCATTCAATTCATATCTTTGGTCTGGTTTGTTTGCAATGTGCTATAGAAAGGATTGGAGGCCCCCGCACCTCTATACACGAGTGTGTGAATCTGCCCAATGAATCAAACACCATTGCCGTCCCACATGCACCCACCATGGAATAGAGATAGAGCTAAAGTGTCCGGATCAAACACCGCATAACACTTCCCCTGATGCCCTACCCATACCGACACATAAGTCCCTGCTGGCGAGGGCTTGCAAACTGCGCTCGCAACTAACCAATCCTAAATGTCATCCAGTGTATCCAAGGCCTCACCCCAGCATCCCTCAATACGTCCATAGAGATAGAACTAAGGCCATCCGACAGAGTTAGAGACTACACGGTCCAAGACCACCTGCCCTGATGCCCTACGACGTAATAGTTCTGCCAATGTAATAGCGATACGACGATGTCAGTGGACAAGACTTGAGTAGAGATAGAGCTAGAGTCTAGTGACTAGGATGAACCACAATGTCACGTCCTCCCCCTGATGCTTCACTTGCATCAAGCACACTAACCACGCAAATACAATCACATGTCTATCCCTAGCATCATCCTCATCATATTATAAATAAACATAAATAAATATGCATGAGCAAAATATAACAATAATATTGGATGACATGTGAGATGCACATTACAAGCAAGCAATCATAGAATCATTCATGGTATTGGACACAATGAAATAAAATAGTTTGTTAATATCCAATTAGTTTAGGTCTTGTTCCCTCACCTTTGATTGATATTTGTTCATCTTCTAAGCTTTGGAAGTCACTTTGTATCTATTGGGAACCTAAACAATTAATATATTTAAGTTAGGGTTCAAGTTTATCAAATTACAGTAGTCAAAAACCTTGTTTAGTCTCAAAATATGCTTGCGGTCATCGTGGGGTCGGATGTGTGATCGAACCTGTGGTCGCAATATATGAGACCACACACTGTGTGGTCGGACCCTGTGGTCACATTTTGTGCGACCACACCATGCGACCACATCTTTCCTGAGAACTTCCCGAATAGCTGTGGTCGACCCTCTGGTCACCCTGTGGTCGACCACAGGCTGCGACCACATGATGTTTGGTTAGTTTTCATCTTTAATCTGAATTCTTCTTGAGTCAATTCCTTGGCTCATCACTTGGGATTATCCTATGGTTATCATATGGCCATTATTTACAGCTTTTCATTACCATTATCCCTAATCCATCCCTCATGGTTATCCTTGAGATTTACTCAAAGGATCACATTGATCATATTGGTTTGACATCCCCAATCCACAACAGAAACCTTATTCAATAGAATCTACATCTATAGATATTAGTTTCATACCTCACTTGTTGTAGGGAGCTTGAACCTTCTCTTGTAAAACCTTTCTCTCAGCCTTCTTTTCCAAATCTCCTTCTTCTCCTTCTCTTCCTCTCTCTCTTTTCCTCTTAGGTTTAGAGTTTCAATTTAGGTTTTAAAAGAGTAAGAGACACTAAGGAACGTCCCTTATAAGAAGGAAACCTCCATATAGAGTCCCACTTTAATTAGGAAGGAGCCCCCCCTCAAATTAGGAAAGTTTCCTAAACACGGAGTCAGTTCAGCATCGTGTAGTCATACGTGGGGTCGCAGAATCAGTCGACCACACGTCGAAAATATGCAACCACACGTCGTTGGTCTCATATCTGGTCCACCACACCCCTTAAAACTGCTACCACACAACCAAAATTTCCTGATTTTTAGTTTTTGACTGGTTGTTTCGACACAATCTTAAATAATTAATCACACCAACTAAATTTGACTCATTGCTTACCTTATCTTATGGTTTCTTCATACAATTGGTTCACTTGAGTGGATTATGATGGAAAGACCGGTTATAATACGAGAATGTAAGGTTAGACCGGGTTCGTGGCGTGCGAGTCTTACAGGCAAGGCCTGAGAGCTCTGATACCAAGTTGTCACACCTCAATTCTGGACTAACCAGAATGGTGTAATGAACCCTCAATAAATCAACGGTTCAACCAGGATCTCGTATAAGCTATGCCAACCATGTTAAACCAAAACACATTCCACATTAATCAGAGATAATAAAGTAAATAGCGGAAGTCTTATTAATAATGAACTGAGGTCTAATCATGATAAATAATTAATATTTTAGTTATCTCCAAGTAACCAAAATATAATTTAATACATATTACAAATATCCAAATACGAAAGTTAAACACTAAGCGCATCCATAGTTGAAATACTCGCTTAACAAATCATAATAGTCCTCCACCGCTTGCTCATCCATAGCCGCCACATGTTCATATGTTGGCGTGTCGACATAATCTTCAATCGTAATACCTACAACATCAGAAACTAAAAAGAATTAGGTGCGCGAGGGTCAGATCTCCAACTTGAGCTCAGTGATTAAACAAAACAATGCAACAAACATATGCCTGCATTCAATTCATATCTTTGGTCTGATTTATAAGTTTGAAATATGTTATAGAAAGGTTTGGTGGTCGCCACACCTCCATACACGAGTGTGTGAATCCGTCCAATGGATCAAACACCATTGCCGTCCCATATGCACCTACCATAGAATAGAAATAGAGCTAAAGTGTCCGGATCAAACACCGCCAATACTTCCCCTGATGCCCTATCCATACGAACACGCAAGCCCCTATTGGCGAGGGCTTACAAACTGAGCTCGCAACTAACCAATCCTAATGTCAAACAGTATATGCAAGGCCTCACCCAGCATCCCTCAATACGTCCATAGAGATAGAGCTAATGCCCCCTGACAGAGTCAGAGACCACACGGTCCGAGACCACCTCCCTTGATGCCCTACGACGTAATAGTTCTGCTAAGATAATGGCAATATAACGATGTCAGTGGACAAGACTTGAGTAGAGATAGAGCTAGAGTCTGGTGATGATGTCAAAGACCACCATGCCATGTCATCCCCCTGATGCTCCACTTGTATCCAACACACTAACCACACACATACATTCACATGCCTATTCCTAGCACCATCATCATCATCATGTTATAAATAAACAGAATTAAATATGCATGAACAGTAATAGTAGGAATATTAGATGACAGGTGAGATGCACATTATAAGCATACACGCATAGAACCAATCATGGCATTAGACTCAAAAAAATAAATAGTTTGTTATTAACCAATTAGTTTAGGTCTTGTTCCCTCACTTGTTAGCAATACTCGATCTTCTTCCAAGCCTTGAAATTATCTTTGAATTGATTTAACAACCTAAAAGTTATATGAATTTAAGTTAGGGTTCATATGTGATATGTTACAGTAGTCCAAAATCAAAACAGAGCACTGATAGGTGTCTGATTGGTCTTATGGTCTCATGCTGTATCGACCTTACTGCCTACGATCAATCCCCTACGGTCGCATATGGTGCGACCGTAGCTGTGACCATATGATTTTTGAAATCTTCCCGAAAGCCTATGGTCGATCCTCTGGTCATGCTGGTCATGTTATGGTCGACCGTAGCTGCGACCTTGAGATTTTTGGTCACAGACTACATGCAATTCGAGTTCTTCTTGGGTCAATTCTTCTGATCTTCAATGGGGTTTATTCTAAGGTTATCCTATGGCCATCATTAGTAGTTTCTTATCAACCCTAATCATCAAATTCACTCCTCATGGTTCTCCTTGGGATTTTCTCAAGGAAATCACATAGATCATAATAGGTTGATATTGTCTATCTTCCATAGAAGTCTTATTCCTTAAAGTTTACATCTCCAGAGATTCGTTTGATACCTTTGCCTGTGATAGAGAGCCAATCTCTTCTCAGCAAATTCCTCTCCTTAGCTTTTTCTTCTTCTCCTTCTCTTCCTTCTCTTCCTTCTCTTTCTCTAGGGTTTACTAATGTTCTAAAAGAGTGAAAAAGGGCTAAGGGACGTCCTTTATATAGAGGAAAACTCTCCATATAGAGTCATCTTTCAATTAGGAAAACAATCCCTTAGTTTAGGAAAGTTTTCAAAACTCGGAGTCTGATCTGGGGTCTCACGGTCGATCATATGATCGCATAAACCATCGACCGTAGGGTCGAAATCATCGACCATGGGGTTCTGGATTTGAGATTTTTGTTTCCTTCCTTATGGTCGACCATACCTACCCAGGTATGCGACTTTAGGTATGTTTTCAGTGTTTTTAACTCGATTCTCATACCTGGTTTGTGATCTATCTTCACACGCTCGATCCACTTGGTCTAGGAATGATGGGAAGACCTGACACGACATGGTTAAACTAAGTTAGTGGAGTGTGGGTCTTACATATACACTGCATTTTTTATTGAACATCATTGCTACTTAGGTATTTGTCAGGGATAAACTAATTTTTATGCACCATTTGATTACAATTTATTTGAAAACATGTTTGGAATTTAAATTACAACTTTGTTATCAATGAGTTAGGAGGGCGACAATGCCAGTATTGGCATATCACCAGCAGGAGGTAAGTCTGTTAAAATGTTACGTTTGAAATGGTAAAAATATCTATATTTTTTTTCCTTTTTCTATGCTTATCTCTTTGTGTAATGTTTCATTTTAGAATAATACTATTTTTTATATTAAATTAAAGAAAAGGAAGAGAGGCCGAAGGGGAAAAACCTTGGCTCCGTCAACTTTTATGCGTAAAGAGCCCATTGATGTAGAGGTAAATGCTTACCACCAATCGTGTAGTAGGGAGACATCCAATAAAGTCGCTACATGGATTGGTTGTGTAGCAAGAGATCTGAAATATCTTCCTTGGGACTATGACAATTAGAGGCTTATACCTAAACATGTAAAGGAAGATGCATGGAAAGAATCAACGTAACACCTATATATTGTATTTCTAATAGGTATACATTTTAGTTATCTTATGCACAGTGCACCACCTTGTTTTCTTTCCTTTTACCTAATATTAAATGTATTAAAATAATGCTAATTTGCAGGATAAATTTGTTCTACAAGAAGATAATAAGTCATGGGTCCTATCAGAGCTTAATAGTAGATGGAGAGAATATAAATATTCTCTTAAGACTGACTACTATGACAAGTTTGATACTGATGAAGAAAGAAAAACAAATATAGACACTTCGATTATGCCAGAAGAGAAGTGGTATGCTATGTTTACTATGTGGGATAAGCTAGAGAAGAAGGTAATTTTCATCAGATATTCTTCCTTCGCTTAACATTGATTTAGTTGACCTTATTTGTCTAAAATTAGCCACTTGCTTTTTCCAATTCTTGCTATTTATGTAGGTCATATGTCAAAGAAATATAGGGGCAAACAACATCTCCGACATACAATGGGAAGGACTCCAGCTGCTTGTGAGGACAAAGATGGAAATCTTTAGAAGTCGCCACCTAGATTTAGGTCTAGGACCTTGAAAAATGTAAAATCTCACCCTAAGGTAAGACTTCGATTGACTCATGACCCTTAGATTGGAATTCTGGTCCATCAGAGATTGGGTAAGCATCAGGTTACGGTTATGGGAAGGGGTTAGGCACCCAAACCGCCCGATCGAAATCGATCTCCTATACCTCCTATGCTAGACTCTATTTGTTAAGCCAAACCAAACCAAGTGGTTTGATATCATGAACCGAACGTACCATCGATTGCCTACGTGATACGGAATTATTCGAAAATCGGGTTCACCATCGTAGTTCGGGTGTGATTAAAGTTATGGATGTGATTTATACTTGTGCAGATTAAGTTCTTTGTTCGAGTTGAAATTTATGCTGAAAGACTAAGAAAACCCTATGGGTAGGACCGGATAGTCCATGGGCGATAGATAGTCCTAGTGGATCAAGAATAACCCTATTTGGGTTGGAATGTGGATAACCCTATCTGGGTTGAAATGTGGATAACCCTATGTGGGTTGAAAAGTGGATAAATATCCTAGTGGATCTATGGATAGTCCAAGTGGACTAAAATATGGGTAAATATCCTAGTGGATCTATGGATAGTCTGAGTGGACTAAGTTGTGGATCCAAATTTGGGATTCTCCCAAATGACCTACGTATCCTAGGGTTTGACCTAGGAATCAGAATCCGTGTAGTTCAGGCTGGATAACCCATTCTAGGTCAGAAAGTGAGAACCTGTTCTAGGTTTGGGATTGAGAACCTATTCTAGGTTTAGGGTTTAGAACCTATTCTAGGTTTAGGGTTTGCCAAGGGCAAAATCGCCTAAATCACATTTTTATCCTGAATTCTAATTTTGGAAAGTTTGGCAAGGCATTCTTTTCTTTATTAAGATTTTATCATTCCCATTATGCCCTTCCCAAGAATGGGGTGCCTAAATGCACGTCCCCACACCCTGCATTGTCTTAGAAGTGTGCATAGATGGCGGTTCAACTAGGGTGTTGCATAAAATAAGTTATTGCAAAAAAAGAATATTCCATCTAAATATGGCACATAAAACATTTATGGCAAGAAATTCACAATAGTAAGATTGTTTAAAAACTTTCAAATAGACATGTATTGCAAATAAGGCAAGAGCCACATGGCATGATCTAGAGGCTATCTTCAAGCATGGCAAGACCCTAATTGCTATTTTCTTTCCATATTTAGGGTTTTCTACCCTAATTGCTATTTTTTTTCCATTTTAGGGTTTTCTACCTAATTCTGCATTCTTTCCATTTTTTAAGGTTTCCAACCCTAATATTATTTTCTTTCCATTTTAGGGTTTTCTACCCTAATTGCTATTTCTTTCCATTTTAGGTTTTCTACCCTAATCGCTATTTTCTTTCCATTTTTTAGGGTTTTCTACCCTAATTGTTATTTTCTTTCCATTTTAGGGTTTTCTACCCTAATTATTTTCTTTCCATTTTTTATGATTTTCTACCCTAATTGTTATTTTGTTTTCATTTTTCTAGGATTTTCTACCCTAATTGTTACATTCTTTCCATTTTTAAGGTTTTCTACCCTAATTATTATTTTATTTCATTTTAGGGTTTTCTACCCTAATTATTATTTTGTTTCCATTTTTTAGGGTTTTTTACCCAAATTATTATTTTATTTCATTTTAGGGTTTTCTACCCTAATTATTATTTTATTTCCATTTTTTAGGGTTTTCTACCCTAATTATTATTTTATTCTAGGATTTATTTTGCCCTAATTATTTTTTCCATTTTTAGGGTTTCACTACCCTAATTGTTCAATTCTTTCCATTTTAGGGTGTATCTTGCCCTAGTTGTTGTACAATGTAAACAATCTAACATAGCAATGTGAGCTTAAATATAGCAGTGTAAGCATCCAAATATAGCATGTTGGGAATATATTCAAATTTAGCAACAAACGGTCAAAGATGGCAAGTGAGCATGTGAATCAATACAAACATGGAAGTATGCATCCAAACATGGCGAATCATCAATATAGTATGTGAGCATGTGTAGCAGACAAATATGGCAATATGTGGCATCATATGTATCAAAACCACTTGTATGCATGATATTCAGATTTGCTTAAATTAATCACAATGAAGTTCCAATCATGCATCAATATATCAAAATCGAACTCCAATAATGTGGCCAAGATCCAATCATATATCAAAAATCAAATTCCAATCATGTGGCCAAGATCCAATATATCAAAATCAAATTCCCATCATGTGGCCAAGATCTAATCATATATCAAAAATCAAATTCCAATAATGTGGCTAAGATCCAATCATGCATCAATATATCGAAATCAAATTCCCTTCATGTGGCCAAGATCTAATCATGCATCAATGTATCAAAAATCAAATTCCAATCATGTGGCCAAGGTCCAATCATGCATCAATGTATCAAAAATCAAATTTCAATCATGTGGCCAAGATCCAATCATAAAATTATAATCAGAGGATAGCAACTTAATGGTAGGGACTGACTAGGATTGGGCTTATGCATGTGGATGAACAACAAGGGGGTAGGAGGGGCAAAGCTGGTGGCATGTACAGGTGGTGCTCACGAAGGCTTTTGGTGGGTGTATGAGTGTATGTGGGATATGAAACCAGGTGGCAGCAATCAATTTTGGTGGCTGGATAGTCGGATGTAGCAAGGAGGTGAGTTATGATAGTGATGTGCAGGTGTGGTGGAGTGAGCATAGAATACACAAAGAAAAGGAAAAGAAAAAGGGAAAGGGAAAGGAAGCAGAGCTTACCAAACGCTGCTGCTGCTACTTCTTCTTCTTCATCTTCTCTTCTTTATCTCGATCTCCTTTCGGTCTCTCCCTTTCCCTCTTTTCTGTTTTTTTTTTCTTTATTCTTTTCCTTCATTCACTCTCTCTCTCGATTCTCTCTCTTTCACCGCCCTCCTCTCTCTCTTCTCCTTTCGGTCTCCCTCATCCCCTTTTCGGTTTTTTTCTGTTTTTTTATGCTACCGCCTCTTCTCTCCCTCTCTCCTCTTATCTTTCTCGATTCTCTCTTTCATTTTTTTTTTTAATTTTTTTCTTCCTCCATGCGCCCTCCGTCTCTTTCTTTCTCCCCTTCTTCTCGGTCTTCCCCCCTCCAGCTTCTGCTTATGCTTTTTTCCTCTCCCCACTTGTCTTTCTCTCCCTCTTCTCCCCTCTTATCGATTCTCCTCTTTTCTTTCTTTTTTTCTCCTCTCACCGCCTTCTCTCTTTTATTCTCGGATTCCTTCTTTCCTTTTCTTATCATTTTTTTTCCTTTTTTCTAATCTTTCGGCCTCAAATCTTTTCGATCTCTCTTTCCCAATCTGATTTTTCGGATCTCTTCTCTCTCTTCCCAATCTTTTATCTTCTTTATTCTCTTCCTTTTATTTTATTTTTTTTATTCTTTTTCTTTCCAACCGCCCTCCTCTCTTTCAAATCTTCTCAATCTTTCCTTTTTTCCGTTGAACCGAATGCGTGTATATATATATATATATATATATATATATATATATATATATATATATATATATATATATAACCTTGATATCATAAAATTCTTGCACATGGGTTAAACGGACTTGGTCCAGCCGGGTCGACTTGAGTTGATTGGTGGGCCGACTGAACGATGGGTTGACTGGGTTGGGTCCAAACTAGCTTGGGTTGAGCTAAGTTGACTTAATTGATTGGAATTAATGGGTTTTCTCTCTAGTCATTTCATGGATCATTTTATTGTCATCCCGCATGGAATATTTCGATGGCCTCTATTCCAAATTTTTACGTTCATTTGGAACATTAAAAATGAGAAATATAGAAACTTGAATCACCTCATTTGGAAGTAAAATGGTCGACTTATGAATTTTTGAAGTTTAAGCGGACCAATTATCGATAATTTGTGACCATTCGCATGAGAACCTTCGGAGGCTTCTAGGAAATATTTCGTCCACTTTGTAGAGCACTAAAAATGGAACATAATGAGACTGGAATCACCTTATTCGGATATGGAATGATCAAAATATGATTTTTTGAATATTAAATGACCATTTTCATATGTAATTTTGCATGGGACCCTCCAGAGACTTTTACCCGAGATTTTCCACGTCTACTTTGTTGGACATCACAAATGAAGAACAATGGCCTTGGAATCGTTCGAATCCGGCGTAGAACGGAAAGATACGAAGCTTTGAGTTAACGATAATTTTGCATGCAAGCTTGCATGAGACCTCGGTGACTCTACCCCGGGATTTTTTACGTCCACTTTATGGAACATCATGAATGAAGAATAACGGTCTTGGAATCATCCGAATCCGATGTCGGATGATCAAGATATGATGATTTGAAATTCAAACAATCCGACTTAGGATAATGCATGAAGGCCCCCGGGATATTATTTATAATAATTTCAAAAACCTCCTTATATGTACATCGACTAAAATGGTTGTATCTTCCTCATTTGATATTATAATTGAGCAATTCGGTCTCGTTTCGAAGATAATTCTATGACCTATGCATCTATGCGGATAATAGCCCATGATGACTCTTTGTGGGGATCGGTGGAGAATCACAAATCTTTGGGTTAAAGGTCAGAAACCTGCCATATTGGTTCACTTATGCTGAGGGTGGCAAAAATGGCGTGCTTACACTGCTGTAGTATGCAAGGAAATGGTAATCGACTTATGCTGGTTTAAGTCAATTTGTAAATTACACGTGCGCAATTCATTTATTGATTTTATTTTTTGGGACACAACAACGTGCAAATCCAAATCATGAACCTCCTACTCAAATTGAAATGTTCAAAGTGACCCACAGATCCAAACAGACTGAAAGATTTGCAAATGAGGAAACTGCAACAACTATGGTATGAAAATAGGTTTACATTTTTTTTAGTTAATGAGCATCAGTGATATCTTATGACATGACTTTATATGTTGCCTAAACACTTGTAGGCAAACCTATATGAGGGACTTCAAAATAGGAGCCAGGATAGTCAAGCCAATCCAATAGTTCATGAAGAAGTATTTAAAGAGGTAATGGGACCGGAACATCATAGTAGAGTTCGGCTCATGGGCCCTATAGTAAAACTTACACAAATACATGGTACAAAGGCACAACATTTTGAGTGTCAATCCCAAGAGATGCGAGAAATGAGGGAATTACTAAAAAGACAACAAGATCGTATCGAAAGGCAAGGCCAAGTACTGGCGGGATTGTCCCAACAATTCCACGATTTCTCGGACAAATTTAGAACATCAGAGACTCAATCACCATCACAGACTCAATGACCACTGTCACCTCTTTCGTATTGTATAAGGTATGCCATGTCTATAACAACCTTGCAGTTGAGAACATATCAAGTTTCAAATTGCTGTTCACTAGTGATCTCTTGCTTGATAAGAAGTAAGCCTGATTCCTCCCAACATGCTACAACATTGTTTCATTGAATACATGATGCTATTAGTTCTGATTAAATTGCACATTAAAAAAGTATACATGGTATGATTTCTTGTGCACCTGGAAGATCCCTACCCCCACCTACACCCTACCCCAACTCAAAAAAAAAAAAAAATCTGGATGATGTGAATCTTTAACCTTTTGATATCTACATTCTTTGTTGTAACTATGGAAATGGCTATTGTGAGTTCTCAGAAATTTTCAAATAATGAGAGTATGAGTGCTTTGGTGTGATGATCTGATAGAATATTTCGCTCACATATATGATAGTAGGGGAAATCTACTGTTGCATATTCTATGAGCCTGCTTATTGACTTCCACATAGAGGATCTACATTCTCCTACGAGAAAAAGAGAAAAAAAATATATCAAACCATTTTTAGGTCAGGTTTTATTCTTTTTCCTGTTCCTGGGAATCCATTATGTTATAGAAGGGTGACAAAAAAAATAATTTTGGTAGTTCAGACAAAAGTTGTGTATGAAAAGACAACAAAGTAAGCAGTTTAATGAACCCTCTCATAAAATATTGAATGTTATGATTCAATGAGGTTGCTCTCTCAATGAGGAAAATTTGAAACCGTTAGACTTGCCAAAGAGGATAGTGATACCGATATATGATTCAGAAGCAATTGCGTAAAAGATATCATTGTGCCCATATCTAGATTTTGAACTTAAATGGAGAATCATTTAGTAGTCATAGCTGTCCCATTACTACACTAGACGCATGGTAAACCCTTGTTCAAAATCCAATGGACAAAATCAGCTTGATTTATTGATTCTAACCTTTCACTATTTATATTGTTATTCAAGACCTCTGTCAATATATTTTTTGGACTTTGAAAGATAATTCATCTAGGAAATGTTAATTAGGCTAATTTGGAGCCAGAAACATTTCACAGTAGGACCATAAACTAAATGTTTAGATTGCTTGGGTATATAACTCATATTGTTATAGTTAGTACAACCAAAAGTAGAACAAGAGATTCATATTAAGGAAAAATCAAAACAGCAGAGGTATTGCAAAAATTGTCATTTTTAATGATGCTGAAAACTATGAACATGAGTAGTATTTCACTAAAGGGAAAAGCTAGTTGCCACTCACAACTAGACTTGTCACCGGTGATGGCCAATGAGTGTGCATTAAAGGGGATCGGTGACAATACTTATGTCACCGGGTAGGTGACACTTATATATGTTGGTGACATAAAGCGCCCCTTCACTTTATCATCAGATTTCTTTATGAGTTTTGTGAACTGTGTAAAAAGTACTTAAGGGTAGTGACCAAATCAGATCAATTTATGGAGATATCAAATATTGTAGGAAGCTATTGGTATTAATTAGCAAAAGGAAACATGGAAAATCAGAAGGTACTGATAGAAGGCATAGATATAGTTCTTTTTCATCACAATCTTTCCCTACTTCAATTCACGTGTAACTACAATCTCAAATTTGTTGCGGATGCACGATCAGGACAAAAAATCCATTGTTTTTTTTTTTTTTTGTGAAAATATGTCACAGTAAACAGTAAGTAATTCTATCAAAATTATTTTTAACATTGCATATCAACAAATGTTGATGCTATAGAAGTGTAATTTCACTTCTACTGATTCCACCTAATTGCAGCTATGATTTAGTTCCAATGCAGGTATGTTAAGGCTTTTTTATCATTTGCTAGTTGCAATGTGGTTTTGGGAGCTGTTGCCGCAGCCCTATGTGCATACATAGCCCCCGCAGCAGTTGGGTCTGGCATACCTGAAGTGAAAGCCTATCTTAATGATGTTGATGTTTATTCCATTTTGGCTCCAAGTATTCTCTTTGTAAAGGTGAGTCAGAGTCCCAATAAATGGGCCTCTTGTGCCATGACATTTACACTTATAAACCTTTTAAGAAATGAAAGTACACAAGAAGTATTTTTAAAATGTTGTTCTTTCTTTTGATGCATTATGTCGACATCTTTTGAAATTTCTCTAAATTGTTCATTATGTCGACAGCTTTTGAAATGATTCTTTGACTATATATAGTGTGCAGCTCTCTAGATATATTGTGCGGAATCATTAGAGCTTAAATTTTGCACATTGGTTTCAGATTTCTTCCTAATCTTAGTATGACAATTAGTGAAGTTTTATAGTTGTCTGGTTTCTGCTCTTCATGTACTTTTAAATGGAGTCTGCTAATGAATAAATCTATATATTGCAGTCAAATTTCTGCAAAATCTGTAGTATCTTTGTCAAAGTGGATTGTATCTTGCTCTAGTAGCACTTTTCAGAAGTAGGCAATAATGTTGGATGGAATCCTTGTCATAGGGACAGCCAGGCATTCATGTCCATACACAGGTGAAGGAATATCTGTTGCCATTGAGATTATGTTTAAGATCTAAATGTCATGGCATGCTTAGAGGACTGTCTAGAACTCTATTCTGATGCAGTCTCTATGCTTGAACATTCTATCATGCATGGCCTTCAAGAATGAGGAATACAGGTTAGCTAACGTATGGATTACGACAGCCATGGAAACAGCAACAAAAAAAGAAAGGAAGAGTAGAGTGAGGTGTTCAAATCGTAGGGGCAACATAGTTATTGAATTAAAAGTGGAGTTGTTATGGGAGAAAGCGTGATGGAAAGAGCTTTAACGCATGCAGATGGGTGTAGATGGGCTGATGACCGGGTTGGAGTATTTTGAACCTCAAGATTATATTTAGGAAATCAATATCAGTTTCATGTTTCCTTTTTTTCTGTTTGTGGGTTGGAGAGGTGGAGTGAGAGAGCTGTTAATGGATTAGATTTGAGCACTGTAATGTCATTCATCATTTCAAAACAAAATTCTAGTGAATAAGGAGCAGTTCCTTTTGTTTTGGAGACAAACCCACCTTATCATTTCTTTAATCTTAATCCACCAATTCTCCATGCATTAAGATTGGTGCCTAAAAAATTTATGTTTATCAGATTTCCTTTCTCATTGCTTTACCTTTTTTTCCCTCTTAATTAAGAAGGAATGGCATCATCTTCATTCCCCATCTCCACCACCACTCTACAGTCCACCCACTACCTAAGGTTTTCCTCACACCAAAAGCAGTTCCAACCATTCATTATCACAAGACAAGCAACATGGTTTTTACCTTTTTGTTTAATTTCAGACCTCCATCTGTTAACATATATATTATCATAAATCTTCTCGTGGACATGACATGAGGTAACAAATAAGGGAAATCAAGTATTGGAGGTGGGGAACCCTTGTTTTGGTAGAGAATTTTATTGTTTCATTAATTTAAGTACATATAACCTCACTTATTATTTTTCTTATTGAATCCCCAAGAAAAGGTGGGAGAATCGAGCAGTACCTGGTGGATCGATTCTTTTAATAGGGTTGAAGCCATGGCCCAAAATAGCCCCTGTAAGTATGCTTTAATTGCCATCCATGTGTGTCATATCATTGAAAAAGTCCTTCTTCTCATCAATAATTTGTGCCTTTATGACTGTTAGATTCCAAAGAATATATATAGAATATATCATTCATCAACAAACAATCCTTCCCCCTTATCAACCCCCAACCCAAAAAATAAAATAAAATTAACATAGTGATCCATGAATTATTAAACCTAAGATTAGATCTTAGGTTTTGGGCCCTTTACCTAGGGGCTAATCTGATAGCATTATCTCTCACACTTTTGTCTTTAGGAAGGCTAATGGTTTATCTTTATCGTATCAATCTTGATAGCTTAGTTTTACATTTCTTCTAATCTAGATATGTAATAAATGGTGATCCAAAACTGTATAAATTTATAGATATATATGAAATTATGAAGCATAGGTGAGGAAGGGATTTTTATATTTATGAGATTGTCTAGAGATAGGGAGGGCTGTCCATTATTACTTGTGAGATAGTCTCTTGTTATAATGCACTGTCACAAGAAGCTGCATGAGGAGAGAAG
Organism: Protea cynaroides; assembly: GCA_028583415.1. Lineage (NCBI taxonomy): Eukaryota > Viridiplantae > Streptophyta > Magnoliopsida > Proteales > Proteaceae > Protea > Protea cynaroides. Next base: position 54,261,596 of record CM053265.1, read on the forward strand.
AGAGGCTCATGAAGTGTAGGGTCTTTTCAGAAATGAATTGACAGAAGCAAGAAGCAATATTGACTACAAGAATATTGATTCATGCAATAGTGATTATGATGAAGAACACAGTAATTCAGATGGATTATGATCAATACATGCAGCTGATAGAGAACTACTTTGTTGTCAACCAGTTTATTTTTTTTAGTTTTACACTCTGGACATCTCTTATTTGTTCTTGATAATCTTTTACATTGGTATATTGAAATTCTAAAATTTGTAGTGGTACATGTAGAATCTCATATAACTACTTTGTTTTTTTTATTTTCTTTTTTATGTGACTTTAACAAACAGCATGCATTGAAGGCTGACATTCGTTTGCTCAATGCATTTCATGATTTAGGTTTTTGAAGAAGTTCAATGGGATGCTTGAAATGGTTGAATGCATTCTTTTGTATCTAAGAAATGAAAAGCGGTGCGGTGTAAATCAGACAAGGGAAGGAAGCTGAGAAGCATTTTGGTGGACTAGAGTTGCAAGATTTTGGAATGTTTTGTATACAATGCATTTTTTTTTTTTTTTACTTTGGACTGTATATATACAATGCTTTTTTTTTTTTAAACTTTGCTTATTTCCCTGTAAAGGTTGAAATATCAGTTATAAATTTCAATTCACTTGGAATTTGTTTTCTTCTAGATTTCAGTTGCTAGTTTTTTTCTAGTCCTTTGTGTTTTGCTTGTGTTTTTATGACAGGATATATAGTTTTCAGTGTATATAATAGGAATATCTCAGTATGGGTACCACTTGGGAAAATTAAAAAAAAAAAAACTATTTTTAACGACAGTAAAATAATTTTCGTTGGTAAATATTATTTTTACCCACCAAAATTAAGTTTTCGTTGGTAAAATTACAAATTTATGCCCACGGAAAATAAATTTTTGTGGGCAAAAATGTAGTATTATACTCCACGGTAATACATTACGCATTGGTACTTATAGAGATTTTTACAAATGGAAAATTTATTACCGTCGGTAAATATCAACAACTTCAACCACGGGAACTTAGTTTTCGTGGCTAAAAATATAATATTTTAACCACGAAAATTTATTTTTCGTCTGCAAAAATGTGAATTTATATCCACGGTAACTACGCCGACAGAATATATATGACGGAAACCTCATTTTGGTGACGAAAAATTTCCGTCGCCAAAAATGAACATTGTTGTAGTGAGGGGAACGTGAGTGGAGAAATAAAAGAAGGAAAAAAAAAAAGGAAAACTCAAAAAGACAAAAGGAAAGAAAAAAGAGATTAGGAAAGAAAAAAAAGGAGAAAAAAAACTCATAAATTGGGAAGAAGAGGAGAGGGGAGTCTAAGAAAATAAAAGAGAAGTGGGAGGAAGAGAGAGTCTAAGAGAAGAGGGGGACGAAATTGAAAGAGAAGAGGAAGAAGAAGGGAAAGAGAAGAAAAGAAGGAAGAAGGAGAAGTTAAAAGAGAGGAAACTCTCTGCAAAATGGTAAGTCCATTCTCCATTGTTATTTTCTGGTACATACCTGCAATTCATGACCCCTCACCCATTGATGTAACCAAAACTTTGGTTTTGATATGATTCTAAGATGCTAACATGTCGAAAATTACTTGAATATGCCTATTTTTGATAAATCATGATCAAAGATGTTATATTGCGCACATGTTGATACTGCAATGCCCATGTTTGATATTTTTTATGCATTAGAATATGTTTAAAGTACACAATGGAGAAAAATTAAATGCCATATGATGATTTTTAAGTATTTTAATGTTTTTCACAAGGTGGAATTTCAGATTTAAAATCTGATTTTGGAACATGCATCTCATATAACTTTTTAATGAATTTCTAACCCAAAATTTTATGAGATACTCATACATATGCTAGAAAATTCCCCTACAAATTTTGACTCATTTGGAGTTGAGAAAGTCGAGATAAAAAGCCCCAATGATGCTACTATCCTTCTTGGGTACAGTGCAAACCCTCATCGAAAAAGCTCTAAAAATGGAATTTACGACCATAATTTGATAATCTTTCCTTCAGAGAAAGTAATAGATATGAAGTCATGAAAAATTTGGCACTAGATTCGGATTTTTTTTTTATTTTTTATGGATTTCATGTGATTTTTGAAGTGCACCATGGTCTGTTTTAGGGTCAGTTAGAACACACTAAATTGCATGACTGAGATGTGATGTTTGAGACTTGAGGATCATTCTGTTTGTACAATATTTTTTTAATGAAGTATTAGATCTATCAGTTAGCTACATGACCATATGCCTGAATTCTATTTTCAATGAGTGGTTGAATTTATATAGAATTTATGGTGCAGCAGGTCAGAATCTGGAACAGACTTGACTAGTGCACATGTGGTGCATTTTCCACCTATTTTGGTTCTCTGTTAAGATTTCCCTTCTTAAGACAAAATCTATGTCTCTGAGTCTTCTTTCAGACGATGTATTTTGAGCTTAATTTGAATATGTATGAAGCCCCATATGCATGTTTTGGCAAAGGTCTACAGAATCTATTGATTGCAGTAAAAATCATGAAAATCCATACATAAGTGTCTTGTAGAGATTTTTTTTAGACATCACTTCCTTAAAGGAAAAGGTAGCCACATGAGTCTAAAAGACAACCAAGTTAATAAATAATTTTTTGCATGATTAAAGAATATCTTATGATTACTTTCCCATGACTGGTTCGAATCTGAAAATCAGTCTGACTAGTTTTCATAGTCTGACCTTGTAGGCATGATTTAAACCATTAGATTTCCATCATATTGTGCTTTAGAAGAATTTGAGACCATTAGATCTTGATCATGAGCATCTTATTTGAATCTGAACCATTAGATTGACATCATGAGTGATATAAATGAATCAAGACCATTGGATTGTCTTGATGATTGATTTAAATGGATAGATTATCTTTATTGTGAGTGATTTGGAGTGATATGAACCGTTGGATTACCTTTTTAAGTGATTTAATTGAATTTGAACGGTCGAATTGACCTCATGAATGTTTTAATTGAATCTGAACCATCGATCAAATATGATCTTGATCACATTGATGATGATCGATTACATCAAATTTGAGTAGTCGATCAAATATGATCTTGGTCACATTGTTGATGATCGATGCTTGATCAATGCTTTCACATGCTTGCTATTATATTGATTCACATGCTTTATTACTATATTTGAGATGATATATGTTGTTGTTGCTATATTTAAATGATATTTATTGTTGGCAATAACTTAATTTCTGCAACACCCTAGTCGAATTGCCATATCTGTATACCGAGAAGATATATTAGGTGTGGGGACGTGCATGTAGGCACCCACATTCATGGGAAGGATAAGAATGAAAATGATAAATTTTAATCAAGAATCAGAAAGCCTAGCCCAACACATGCCAACCCTCTTGGACGATCCCTACCCCTCAGCTCATCTCCTATAGGATACAGAGAACTAGATAAGTATGATGTGAATCAAACCATAGAGCATTTAGGTTCCACACCCTGATCTTGAATGAATACTCATCAATGAATGAATCCGTTTCCGAACTACGTGGATCCTGATTCTTAGGGCAGCACCCTAAGATACATAGGCAGTTTGGTGAGATTTCCAAATACGATTCCACACCATGATCTTGAAAGAATATACACATCAATGAATGAATCTGCTTGTAAACTATGCGGATCCTGATTCTTAGGGCAGCACCCTAAGATACGTAGGCAGTTTGGAGAGATTCCCAAACACGGTTCCACACCCTGATCATGAAAGAAAATATGAATGAATTGAATCAGCTTTCTGAACTACGCGGATCATGATTCTTAGGGTAGCACCCTAAGATACGTAGGCAGTTTGGAGAGATTCTCATACACGGACTCATATACCCTTGCTCCCCGAGAGTAGAGAAAGAGACAGATTGCTCCCTGAGAGTAGAGAAAGAGACAGATTGCTCTCCGAGAGTAGAGAAAGAGACAGATTGCTCCCCGAGAGTAGAGAGAGAAATAGATTGCTCCCTGAGAGTAGAGAAAGAAACAGATTACTCCCTGAGAGTAGAGAAAGAAATAGATTGCTCCCCGAGAGTAGAGAAAGAGATAGATTTCTCCCTAAGAGTAGAGAAATAGACAGATTGCTCCTCGAGAGTAGAGAGAGAAATAGATTGCTCCCTGAGAGTAGAGAAAGAAACAAATTGCTTCCTGAGAGTAGAGAAAAAAACAGATTGATCCCTGAGAGTAGAGAGAGAGAGACAGATTAAACAGATTGTTCCCCGAGAGTAGAGAGAGAGATAGATTGCCCCCTGAGAGTAGACATATCCTTGCTCCCCGAGAGTATCAAAACATCACAACGAACTATGTTGTACCTGATTTTCAGGACCTCTGAAATACGTAGGCAACTTGGAGGACCTCTCCAAGTACGGTACCACATCTTAGAATCCTTAGGTCATCCATATCATATCCATACCCATGTCCATATCATACCCATATCCATATCCATATTCACTTCAATCCATATTAGGCTATCTCTAGATTCAATCTCAATCATCATCAAGTATAAACTTCAACTTGAACAATTAAATCTAATGAAACTTAATCATAAATCACATCCATAAACCTTAATCACAATCTGTACGAACTATCTTATGGACTTGATTTCTAGGATTGGAATACGTAGGCAATTTGAGATGTCTAGGACGTCTCAGATTCAGTCCATCACCGAACCATATTTGGTTCGGTTCACTGTATATTACTTTTTTATTTATTTATTTTGAGAATATGTTTGGCTGAACCTAGGTTAGAAGAACTTAGCAACTTGGCATAAGATCCCCCATGAGCCCAAGTCATCATCCATTGACCATGAATAGTCAGAACAATAGAGTCTAAGGAAAGTAGAATCACATAGGAGGCTAATTTTCAGATCGGGCAACTTTGGGTGCCTAACACCTTCCCAAGCTGTACCTTAAACGCTTACCTGTTCTTTGATAGACCAAAACCAATTTATTGAGTCCAATGAGTCAATAGAAGTTTTTTCTTATGATGAGACTATATTTTATAGGTCCTAGACCTTAATCTAGGTGGTGACTTCAAATCATTATTTTTTTTCTTCCATCGGAGATGGGTGGAAGAGACGAACTTTGTCCTCACAGTACCCCTAGCCCTTAAGGGGTTATGTAATGGCATGGGTTCAATAAAGGGTAGTATGAACATAGTTGCAATGCTCCCCATGTCCAACATAGTGTAAATGGGCTGACGAGTCCAGTAGTGGGATTACACCTCCTCAAGTGCCACCATTTTTAAACATGGGATGAGTTGCAGTCATGGAGGACCAAGACGAGGGACACATACATGGGGAATGTTTGCTCTACGCCAAGTGAAGGGGCATTCGTTCTGATGGGGGTGACTCGTATAGCCAAAGGCTCTGTTTTAGTCTTCTTGAACTGGCACTTATAGTTATCTTACCTGACCATAGTTGGTAATTACATGTATTTGTTTGTTGCATGTTTAGTTTAGTTGCTAAGCTCGGTGGTTGAGCTTACCCTTGTGCGCACAAACTATTTTAGATATTGCAAGTACATCATTCGATGCTCGGGGAAACTATTCGTCCGGTATAGAGTACAATGTTAGTGAACCTGAGGAAGATATCGGTGATCCTTCGTGTGATTCATAAAGACTGCGTGTAGGCTTAGGTTGTGCCTACCATCTTTATTATTTTGAGTTTGGGGATTGTTACTCTAGGATACGTTTTATTTTGATGGATAAACTTTGAACAATGTTTTTATTTATTTAAGAATATGGTTATTTGGAACTTTAAACTATTAGTTTTCAACTTGATAATTTGGTATTTTAATAGTAAAACTTCTGTTATTTGACTTTCTTATTTCTGGTAATTTATTTATTTGAGATGTTTAAATTTACTCTGATCTTTTTAGGAGTATTGTTATAGATTGATAGACGGTTATACCATGACATGTGATCTTAGGAGGGGATTTTTAATGCCCTGATAGGATGAGATCTCATTGCATTCCATAGTACCGATACGTCAAAAACGGGGTGTAACATGTCTGCTACTGGACTCAAAAAATAAAATGTTTACATACTAGGCTGTGACTGAGTGATCGACTCAACTAGAATGGAAAAAATAATTGTACTCTGAAATATACAACTGATTGTAAATTAGAAATAGGGCTAAGACTAGGCTATTAGTAGTACTTGCGCAAGTTGGTTTCATGCCAGGTGCGTGGGATTTCTTCCCTGGCCAGGTTTGCCAATGTGTAGGATCCAGGACGGCCAGTTTGAATGACCTTATAAGGCCCTTCCCAATTCTTACTTAGCTTCCCTTGGTTTATCAGCTCTGACACTACCATCTTCTTGAGGACTAGATCACCGACCCAGAACAATCTGGATCGCATAGTGGTGTTGTAATGCTTGGCAATAGCCTATTGGTATTCAGCTACACGAAACGCGATCGAGTTACGCACATCTTCCAGATTGTCTTGATTGGAGCAAATTGTCTGAAATTTGCTTTGTCGTTAAAGTTAATGATCCAGTATGTTGGGTGGAAGACTTCGATAGGGACAATCACTTCAGTGCCGAAGGCAAGCATGAAGGGTGTCTCTCCTGTGGGAGTTCTATTGGTGGTCCTATAGGACTAGACCATGCTGGGCAACTCATTCTCCCATTTTTCTTTCTAATTAGCCACCCTTTTTTTCTGGCCCTTTATAATTGTTTTGTTTGTGGCCTCCGCTTGGCCGCTTGACTCAAGGTGGTCGACTGAGCCAAAGCGGTGCTTGATTCTGAATTCATTGCAGAATGCTTCGAAAGATGCACTAGTAAATTGAGTGCATTGTCGCTGATGAGCACCCGTGGCATGCCAAACCTATATATCACCAAATGTTTAAAGAACTGCTACATTTTGTTGGAGTCTATTTGAGCTATGGCCTCAACTTCTATCCATTTTGTGAAGTAGTCGATGGCTGCGACTATGTAAAATTTGAGATCTAGTTGGGGGCAATTTTAGCCCCTGAATTAAAAGGGTACCATGTCCTTATAAAAGTAAATGGGTGCATGTGCTTAAATTAGAATATAGGAAGGGTAAGCTTGACACTACACATTATTAGGATTCCCAACAAGCATGGGTTTCAAACCCATGCATTGGGTGAGATATCATTCCACAAATAGAGATTACTTGGTAAATAAAGAAAACTATGAAAAATATATTAAAAAAAAAAAAAACAAAGGCTAGAACTAAAAGGGTTTTCCTTTGGTTCATTTTGGCTGAAAACAACTTTGGGTTGAGCAAGTAGGAGTTCACAGTTGGAGATAGAAGATCCAAGAGTTGCTGGAAATTCCAACAAGAGGAGAAAATTCGACATCTTCAAAGTGAAGCTGTTCTTGGGGTTTTCATGGTATGTTTTCTTTACAAATTTATGGGAAATCTTGAAGGCCATCAATTTGTATGGTTTTAGGAAGGGAGACTCTAGAAATAAAATTGTGAAGGTAATTTTAACAAGCTAGAAAATTTAGGGATTTGGAAATTTAGAAGTTGCAGAAATCTTCTTTAAAGGTTGTAAAGGAAAAACAAAATTTCAACTTAGGAGTTAAAGATTAGTTCTTTGGGCTATGCATTAAATCATACCAGAGGCAAGCTTTGTCTTCATTCTGCAAAGGAAAGAGTAGCATGTTGGTTTTTTTTAGGAAATAACATTTGGAAATTTTGGGGTTTCTTTGTCAAAATTGTTTCAGCAATCAAGGTGTTAAATGATGGAATTGGAAGATCTTCAAGATGACATTTGATGTAAGAAAACTATTATTGGAATGATATCGATTGCATATTAGTTTTGAATGGAAAATAAGAGGGTTATAGAGCATGAAAGTAAGCTTTAATGGAAGTGGAAGATGATGAACAGTAAATTTCAGTTTTATAAATGTTAATTTAGATGGCATATTGCCTTTTTGGATGGCTGGGAACATCAATAGGATGGTGTAAGAATCTCCTACGGATGTTACAGTAGCCAATAAATGTGTTGTGATGGCAAGTGAAGAAGAGGAATGAACTGTAGAGAGTGTTGTCATGAGGATATGCTGAATTTTTTTAAGTCGATATTAATGAATTGTAATGAATGAATAATCATGTATGAGGTTATTAAAATGTGTTGGTATGCTTTAAATCATGTTTACAAGGGATATTGGAGTGATAGGCAGAGACATTAGAGGCTGGGAAGCAAAAAAGAGGCGAACTAAAAGCTTGTTGGGTAGGCAGTTATACAGCCTATTAGGTGTTCGACAAAATGCCTGTTCAGCAACCGCCCACCTTTTTCGGTGGTTTTGTGTTGTTTTCTTGGGATTTCTTCCCTAGGACCTCTAAGGTGCTTGTTGGGTTGAATATGGGATGACTTAGAGTCATTTTTGTCCATGTTTGAACACCTATTTTCTCACCTTCTAACCATTTATACATTGACTTTGCATAAGTGAGTTCAAGTTTATTTATTCTTGATGTATGCTAAGAAGGGGACTACAAAGCAGTTTAGAGAAGTAAAAGGTGAGCTAGTAATATTTATTTGAGGCTTAATGTTAGATAGAATTGAGCTATGTTTGGTGCCTCTTAGTAGAAAATATTACTTGATATCTTACTTCCAAAGCACTATCTTGGAGGAATGCTTTAAGGACTGATTTGAGCATAATTGTGTGGGATCCATCTTGAGAGTTGTTCTAGGGGATTTTGGGGGGTTAAAAAGAGGTCTTTTTGCAAGGTTTCTAAATGCCAAATCCCCTCTTTAATTCCCTTTTGAACTGATTGTTTCAAAGGCTAATTTAAAAATCGATATTAGGGTGTTTTTGACAAGTAGAGGTTTTTCTTGGGGGTTCTTCCCTAAACCCCTATGGAACATTGTTGGGATGGTTTTAGTATGATAAAGGGGGAGTTTTTGCATGGTTTTTGATAGCTAGATGATTTTGTAATGCCACCTAAATGCATGGCTATGAATAGGTGAATTTAGTGAGAGCTGATTTTTGGTAACTTCAAGAGAAGGCTACTACCATAGAGAGGGCAGCAATGGTAAGGAACATGAAGGTGGTTTTTGTGTGAATGTTTTGGCACGCTGAAAGGGGAACTTCTGTTTGGATTTGGATGAATAGAAGCTTACCCAATGTCTTCTTCACTATGTGGTTATAATTGGTAAGTATCGGAGTTGAATTTTTGGGCTTATTTCAAAAGTGGCCCTTCGAGCAAGCTTGGGCAGAAAAAGTGAGTAACGAATAGATGGTTTAAAATGGATGATATGGTACATATGTGCAGGTTTTTTCAAGTCAAAATCTAATGCTAGCTAGTTTTCCCACCTATGCTTGTAGGAACTTAAATTTGTTGTTTTTACTTATCAAGCCTTCTAGCATGTGAAGTTAAGTTTTTCTTGTTAATCTAAGGTGAGTGTTTTCCTCCCTTGTAGCAAACTATTTATGGCTATAATGCATGTGATTGTAAAGAGTAATTGCATAAGTGATGTTTACTTATGTTGTTTATTGCAATGCATTATCTTAAAATATTCAATGTGTTATATGATAGAATATGAGTTATCTTTCAGTTAGGATATGTTGTGATAAATGTTAAGCTGTAAATTCAAGCTATATGATAAAAGTAGGATTGATTATTATTAGGTTGCTTTAAGGTAAGAAGTAATTCATAGAGCTTGTGAAAATATGGTTAAGTGATGTTTTGTCTATTAGAAACTGAGTTAAACTTATGTGGACAGTAGTGACATGAGTTGTGAAGGATTAGGCAAGGATGAGATGCTAGATATTGATATTGTATTGTTTTAATTATAAGTGAAAATGTTAAAATGCCCGTGTTAGTAAAGCCTAAATGCATGTGGGATGTTTCTATATATCAAGTTTTTATCAAGATTAAGAGATAGCAAGTATGTTTTGAACTATAGTATACTCATGTGGATGGAAATGAAAGGAATGATGGAGGGGTAAGTAAGGTTAAGGCTTTAATATCTCTTTAAGTGCTATTATGAATGTAAGCGGATAGGATGCCCTTGAAATGAGAAAGTTACGAAATGATAGGTCCTTAAATCTAAGTCTTTGACTGAAGTATTGGTAAATGGACAGCAAGTATGTCATGAAGAGATTTCCACAGGTTATGTTGTAATGGCACCTTAAGTGAACTAGTACGAAGGTATACTTTTGAGTATAGGAAAAAGCTGTTAATGTCATGAATATACTGTCCTAAAACTAGGTGGACAGCAAAGTATGAGTATAGAGAGCATAAAAAGGAAATTTTGGTTATGAACTCATATGTGAAAGTAAGATTATATAATCATGTTTTAAGCAAGATTATGAACTCATATGTGAAAGGAAGGTTATGAACTTATGTTTTAAGTAATGCTATGAACTCTTATGTTCAATTAAGGTTATGAACTAATGTTTTAAAGGAAAGAGTAGAACCTAGTGTTATGTAAGGACTGTCCTACAGATAGGTGGACAGCAAAGTGAAAGTATAAAGAGGCACTAAATGAAAGTTTATTATGAAATCAAAAACAAGATGTATAGTACTATGTATGGACTGTTCTACACTTAGGTGGACAGCAAAATAAATGTATAGAGTTGGTACAAAATGAAAGTTTGTTATGAAAACAAGAATGAATTGTATAGTGCTATGTATGGACTGTTTTACACGTAGGTGGACAGCAAAGTAAATAAGACGAGACATGGCACCCTTTGAATCTAAGTAAGTAAGACAAGACACGGTAGAAACCCGTTGAGTCTAAGTAAGTAAGACAAGACACGGGTGAAACACATTGAGTCTAAGCAAATAAGACAAGACACGGTTGAAAAACCATTCAGTTTAAGTAAGTAAAACAAGACATGGTTGAAACCCATTGAGTCTAAATAAGACAAGACACGATAGAAACCCGTTGAGTCTAAGCAAGTAAGACCAGACACGGTAGAAACCCGTTGAGTCTCAGAAGGTAAGACAAGACACAGTAGGAACCTGTTGAGTCTAAGTAAGCAAGATAAGACATAATAGAACCCCTTTGAGTCTAAGTAGGACAAGACATAGTAAATCCATTGAATATGGATACGAAGGGTTTTTTTCTTATAAAACAGATGTTGGTATATTATTGAATCTTCCATTCCGAGTGCTGAGAAGCCTCAGAAACAAGACATGGTAATTTCCAAATTACCACAACCGTAAAAGAACCAGATTCATAAACAATATAGAGCCAGCAATGAAAGGCGAGACGCCACGGGAAACCCGTTGAGTCTAAAAAAAACTGGCCGTTGAGTCCAGCGATGTAAGTAGGACAAGCAAGACACGGGAAAAATCCGTTGAGCTTAAATAAGAAAAATAAGAAGTGGAAATGCAATGTATATATGAAAAAAAGTAATGTGATGCGCTTAAGGTTTAAAGGAAAATATATGTGGTGAAGCCAAATCTGAAAAGGGAAAAAGTTAAGAATCATTTATTTGTTATGTTTTCTTATTGTCCAGATTATGAAAAGCTATGTTTTCAAGATTATGTTTTGCGTCAAGATATGTCTAGAATTTTGTATGCTTGTCTGTATTTTTTCTGCCAAGGTGGAATATTACTCACTGAGCTTTGGCTCACCCAAGTTAATGAACATGATTTATAGATAAGCAAAGTGGAGGCAAAGATGAGCTGAATAGTTGATGAAAGTCCAAGTAGGGAATTGATTGCCCCTTTGGCATACTGATGATTTTTTGTTATGAAGTATTTTAAAGATTGTAATTGGTTAGTAAGGTTTTGTAATGGATATTGTATTCAGCTACCAAATGTTACAATTTATGTATGTTCAAAACTTTTGTTGTATTATGAAATGGTTTTAGGAATGGCTTGTGTTTAAAAAAAAAAAATGTACCTGATTTTCTAGGTAGGTTTATGTTTATCTTAGTTTATTTATGTCTAGACCACCAATCCAAATCCACTCCTAAGAAGGCTATTACATATCTCAAATTGCCTGCGTATCCCTATGCGGCAGGAATCAAGCAGTGATAATTGTGTGTGATTTCTATATTTTTTTTTTCCCTTTGCACCATGCATATGTTTTATGTCTTATTGAGCTGAATAGAATTTATTTTATAAGTTTGACATATTTTAGAGACTTTGTGAATTAAATGCTAAAAGATAAGAAAATTCTAGCATTCTTAATATTGATGTTATGAGTTTCATGCAGGTTATTGATGGAGAAAGAGTTTTAGAATTTAAAAGTAGTCTTCAGTAAAGTTGTAAAGGACGTCTCAAGCTTTCCAGAATGGTATTATGAATAAAAATTCAAGTTCGTTTGGACCCCCAAATGTTATCTCGAAATCTGGTCTCGAAGCTGTTCCAAATCCAAATCGGAGTGGCCGCATGATCTGATTAAAGCATTCAACGGTAGATAAAATTTTCATAAAGAGTTTTCTACTCAAGTTAAGAAACCTGAAATAGAAGATGTTAAATTAATTTGATATTTGAGCCAGATAGGGAAACTACCACTTGAGAAGTCTCTAAGGAAGGAAGGAAACTCTACAATTTTAGAATCCTAAACAAAAAAGGAATTCTAAACTACAAAGGATTGTCAATGCTCTATAAAAAGAGCACTGGTGTTGAAGATACTCTCTCTTTCTTTATGATTTTTCTTCTATATCTCTTTATGAAAGGATTGTAATGTCTGACTAGTTTTTCTCATTCAGTTTAAGGCGATTTTGAAGCCCAAACTCATGTCAATGGTGTAATAGCTTTTGAGTAATATTATTCTTCTTTTCTCTTTTATTGGAATTGTTTATTTCATTCTTTTCTCTTTAACTACGATGCTTGTCTGAATAATTCAATAATGGCATGCTGAATCGATTAGACTGATATTGATTGCTAGATTTAAAAATTGTGATCTATAATTGTCCTATTTCTAATCACAAGTAGCAAACAGTGGTAGATGATTATGTCCAAGTTTTCATCTCATCACTGTGAATGAAATACCCTAAGTTAAATAATCCCCATTTGTGAGAGATTGTTGCTTAGGTTGACCCATTCTCCTCTTGCTTAATGCTATCATTGAATTAAATATTGAGAGCTTATTCAGTGTTTAATGGTTAGATCTCTCTGAAGAGCTTGATATTCAAGGGAAAACTAGGATAACAAAAGCTTATCATTATTTGAGATCTTTAATTCTAATTGTAAGGAAAAGATTAACGTCGTGATTAATTTTACTCATTGCATGTATGGGTGGAGGTTGAACCAAGAACTGAATCTTCTCATCTAATTACTTTTCCAGTTAAATTATATCTATTTATTTTCAGTTTGATTCAACCAACCAACCCCCCGCCCTTTTTGTTACTGTGATTGTTTAGTATTATTTAGCATGTTTAGTTTGAGTAGAATATAAATTCTAATTAAATCATTCTCTATGAGATCGACCTTTACTTACCCAAGCTTTAATTTATTAACCAGGTCAATAAAGAAATACATAATTAAAATTGTGCATTCGACACTATCAGTGTGTGAAGATGTTCCCATAACTATAGATCACATCCAAATAAGATGAGATGCTCCCACAATGATGGAACACATCTCGAGTGAGATACTCCCACAATCATGGAACTATTCTCCTGTTGAGGTACTCCCATCATAAGAAGTCCCCTCGATGAAGTAATCCCATAACACATGGAACTTACCTTGGTTTGACCATATGCGAAGCAAAAGCTTCCCACTGCCTACGTATCTCAACGAGAATTAGGTCAATGTCCCATGGATTGACAAGCCATGGAACATGCGTGGTAACACTCCAAAGCGGCCATTGCCTCAGCTCCCCTCATATGGGGTTTGAATAAACTCACTCACATCCCAACTTGGGGTAACAGAATGGCCCCTCTCAAGGCCACAATCCTAACCATCCATCACATCTACCCAATGTATATTTCATTCATTCACTTGTACAATGAATAGATCCAACCCTAATGAATGGATGGACTTCAAACTAAATGGGCCCACATAGTTTGACATAGGATCTGGGATCCCGTATGGGGGTTGGACTCGTTGGAGCTCCCTAAATATCATATCACGAGAAAGTGTACCATATTCATACATATGGGGCATGTGGTGCACCCGTGCATGGTGTCCTAACATACATCTATTAAGATATAGGAATGGGGGTACATCACTTGGGGGGTAGGGAATCATGCATTGGATCATGCATTTGGACTAAGTTAAACATGGAAATGAGATTGAATTAATTCACTTAAGCTATACATGAATGGAACTAACTAAAAAGTACACATATATAGAGTGCTTTGGACATTATATCGTATTTAATCCCACATATGTGATACCTAACAAATACAAACAGATTTACAAAAACACATATTGAGACATAATGAGCATGAGTCAGGTTATCAACTGCTATCATTGGAATTCAGGAGAGCATAAAATTAGGGATCCAACATCTATGGGTTGAGCTAGATTTAGAGAGCGCAGTCCATTGTTTGCGCAACAGAACAATTCCATGGTTTTGCCTATAGAGATGGAGAGTGATTTCAGAGTCTTTGACTAATATACAATTGAGAATAACTCATAACTTTCGTATAGCAAACAAAGTGGCAGATGCATTGGCAAACAATGCAGCATCTACCAAGGTATATTCACGATAGACAACATGTCCAGATTTGGTAGCACGGGAGGTAGTTTGGGAGGCTCTTGGCCAGCCATGGTATAGATTTGTAAAATGTAATTAACCTTGAGTTGGGCAATGCTGATGGTAATGCCGAAGTGGGGTTTAACCTTCTCAAGGGTTTTGGTTGTAATTTCATTTATTTTTAATGCATTTTACTGGATCTTTAGCAAAAAAAAAAAAAGAAGAGCATGAGTTAGGTTTAATCATGAAACCAAATAAAGGGCCAAACATGATTCAAACACAGGAATCTAACCAATTAAACCACACAATAGAGCCAATCAATAGTATATAAATGTAAACTAAGATTAAGTAGAAAAATACACTAAAAAAAAAAAAACCTACAACCAACATAAAGTTGCTAGGTAAACAAAAGAATACATATGAAAAAAGAATTATACAACAAACCCGCATCAACCTTAACTTAAACCAGCTCTAAGGAAACAAATACAACAAACTAAATCCAGAAAGATAAAAAATAAAAGAAAATGATCAAGGCTAATCAGGCTAGGTACAAAAGTATGAAATAAGTTCACAATCCTAACAATCAAACCAATGGGCAGACTAGGCCGAGAAAAGTATTGAGAATTAGGGTAAAAGGTGAAGGAAGGAAAAATCAAAGTCACCCCTAGTCCATTGAGTAAAAAAAACTTCCAAAGCTGAGACTGTGAATGACATCTCACACAACCAACTAATTGAATCTATTGAAAAACCAAGACATAGGAAAACTGATGACAAAAGGGGTTTAGGGCAACACAAATTCACTACCCTCTTTGCTACAGGATCCATATTCAGTCCAACACAAAAATCTGCAAAGAAAAATAATAGAAAAAAATTCTTATCTAGAAATCCGACAATCAGAAATTGATAAAACTTGGGTTGAATGGCCTTTATAATGGTTATGAACACCCCTCCAAAGTTGAAGAAGATCAGAAGAGAGTTGAAGAAGTTATGGGGCCCACAAGTTTGCTAAACCTATTAGCGCCTAAATCTAGATCAAGTTTGATTGAAGTTGTAGTTTCGTCACCAGTTTAGCAAGTTAACTCAAAGGATTTACAGGAAACTATGTCACCAGCATTTGTAGAAGATTTGTAACTCAAAACAGAAATCAAATCTCAAAGAAGAAAGGAGAACAAGAGGTTGAGTCTCACAACCTAGTGAGGCTCAATAGAAATTAATTGCTCTTTAATTTCTAGAAAAACACTACTGCCGCCAGCCTGGTTCCTCTTTATTTATAGTTTGAAATCTTACAATTAAACTAGGAAAGACATAAATTTAGTAAAATCTAGCCTCCTTTATAATATGGGAAGGTTCTAACACAATACAAAGGAAAGTTTCTAAATTTGAAAAGTAGTAACATAGTCTCCAAGTAATTGAGACTTTCTAACTTTCTAACCTATATATTAGGAAACTAACAATGACAATAGAGTCATAGGTAATTAGGAAACTCAGACTAACTAATTAGAAAACTCAAACTAACCACTAACAATCCTAACTATGAAAGCTAAGTGTTGTCGGCTAGAACTAGCTAGTGGTACTTAGTTAATTGGGCCAAGCCCAATTAGGCCCCTGCTTCGGCCCCTTTTTCTGGAGTAAACTTAGGCTGCATCAAAAACCAAAAGTTGTAACCGATTTGTGATAAGGTAGAAACACGTGAAAATAATAGAAAATAACTAAATAGAACCACCCTAAAAAAAATTCCTGAATTGAGAAAACAAAGAAGGTCATCTCCATCCCACCCGGATTCACACAAACCTCTATTAAATGGCAAACCATAATGGGAACCTCATTTTGATATATACAAATCCTTAAAAAGGAAACTCATTAACAATAAAAAAAATAATAAAATAAAATAAAAAGGGGAAGATGCATTTATTCCCTTTTTCGACAAAACTCAAGGAAGAAGAAAAGAAGAAAGAAAAAATGGCTGACACAAAACAGATAAGGAAAATTTTTTTAAAATTCTATAAAAACTAGTTTGCAACAGTAAGAGTATCAGGAGACAGAAATGGAAAGCAGCCGACGAAAATAAAGACATTTGCATAGTAATAGCAATAGCGAAAGATCAATTAACAAACAAAGAGAAGAATGAAATGAAAGAATGGGAAGGACTTACCTGCTGCGGATGGTTCTCCCCTTTTCCTTTCTTCTTCAGATCCTCTCTTAATTGTCGTGTAGAAGGGAAAGATTTCACTTCAACTAGGTAATTTGAGTGATGGAATGGATACCGCCGATGGAGTCGAAACAAAAGGGGTTTTGCTACTGGAACAAAACCGAATGTCAAGGGACCATTGGTGGATGTGGGTCACTAGTGGACGATAATGGCGGCACCTTTCTTCTCTTTCCCTCTGGAGGTAGTGGTGGTGCTCTCCTTTTTCTTTATAGCAGCGATGGTGCTGCCTCCTCTTCTTCCATAGTGGTAGCTAGGGCCAGAATCCCTCTCTCAATCTCTTTTCTTTCCTCTCTCTCGGTCCTTTCTCTTTCCCTCTTCGCCGTCACTCTCTCACCGACTAGCCAAAAAATCCTAAAAATCTCTTCTCAGTCTTTTTGCTGACACACCCTCACTTCTCTCCCTCAGTCAGATACCACCTCTCCTCTTTTTTCTCTTAGTCCGCCGACATTTTCTCCCTTTCACCTCCTTAGCCGACCACCGAAGCCCCCTTCCTTTCCTTTCGACGAAATGGCTCCCCTCTCCACGGTTTAGGGTTTTGTTTGAGTTTTATAACCCTCGATTCATTTACTTTTATGCCCCTCCTTGCTTTGACCAAATGATCCCCTACCCCCACTTGATATATATATAACACCATTTTTTTTATTCTTTTTTTTATTACTTAAGGCTAAATGACTAAAACATCCCTTCCCATTGTAAAGGATGCCAAATGAGAATAAGGATTCACATAGGGCAAAACTAGGGTGCTGATAGCATCCTGCTTCTACCCTAGCCCGGTGCATGAGAGGTGAAAGTTGTTGATCCATAGGTAGGGTCGAAAGATGCGATGAACATATCAATAAGGCACCTATAGAACCAATACCATTGACTTACTACTAGAACAACATCATACTCATTTGTGCATTGCATGTGATACTTGATTTCTCACTGAGCTGGGATGGGAGATCACCCTCGTATCGATACGTCTTTTCAGATTCTGATATAGGAGAATTCTCTATGGCTGATTATATGGAGTTCCCTCTGGTGGGTGACACCTTTGCAGCCAAGGACTTCTCGGGCGAGCACGGCGAGGGCTGCGCCTGCAGTGACTGCGTCTACGCCTAACGTGATTTTGTCTCTCTCAGATTATTTTATAGATAAATTTGTACAGTCTATCTAGACTTATTGACACATATTTACTCTTTTCTATTTGGGTACATGTATATTGGATACGTTATAATATTTTGGGAAACACTTTGAATGTATTCATAACAAATACTTTAAATTATGTTATGAAATCAGTAGTTGGCATCTGTTACTTATTGAATTGCTTCCATTATTATTACTCTGATTATGTTACTTAATTATTGATGGATATTGCTATTGTAGATTGTGAAATTATTTGGGTAGATCATTGTGGTTTATGGATCCTGGGCGGATTTGGGTGGCCTCATGGGTCGACCAGGGTATCACGTCCATATCTAGAAATGGACTGTGACAACAAGACTTATCATCTCGTGAGCCATGTAAGGTGAAAAAATTCAAACCTGGAATTTTGTGAAGACAATTTACATCAATTCTTATCAGAAGGCATTCAATTAAGAAATTAAGGTGGGGAAAACCGGTGGAACCATGGTTTGTGTAAGACCCACTCTCTCACTATATCGGGTCTTACTGTGCCAACCCTTGGCACCCTGTCTTGTGACCCTCCATATGATATGGGTCGACCCCTTAGATTACCTAGTGATACTAGATCATGTAGGAAGAGGTACTTGAAGCCTAGGAAGCATCACCATCAAATTAGGCCTATGAAACTAAGTCCAAATGTGTTTTAAGCTCAACCGGAGGCATAACTGGATGAACGATCCTCCACTTGACATCCATTGATTAAACAACAGTAGGACACACTCTCTCTCCACTGGTTGTTATAAATAAGGAGGTCCTTCTGAGTGTGAGAGCATGTGAGGGGAGGAACCTAAGGCACGAAGCTTAGAGCTTAAGCTTAGAACTCAAGCTCAAGCATCGTTCTTCCTTGAGGTAAGTTCTCATCCTTCCTTCTTCTTCCATTTTTGTAAGAGGGTATGCTAGAGACCATAGTGGAAGCTTGCCATTAATGGCCTCCATAAATGGAGACTGGAGCTTGCCCTGGAAACATGGATTTTCACCCTCCCCGTGAATGGAGATGATAATGGAGTCTAAATGACTCATTGTGTTCAAAGATAGTAGGTATGTGTTTCCCACCATTTAAGGTGAAGGAAATCATGGTGGAAAACCTTCCCCAAAGAAGAAAACCTTATTTGATTCGTGTTTGGCTTCTGGGTCTAAACTGGAGACATGAACTGGTAGACTGTAGTGGCCCTAACACCGATTTACTCATGACCAGTCCTCTGCCAGGGTAAATACCTTGGCATGTCAGACTAAGTAATAGTTGGAGTCATGTTGTAAGATCCGTGTCAAACTAACCTGGTCTTACCACCTTGAACCAGGTGTACCCATCATGGTCGAATCAATGGACCACGGGCGTGAAGGAGAGCGAGATCCCAGGTATCAAATCGACCCAAAAACACTTAAAATAGAGCAAGGGTCGCATACCCAGCTAAACAGGGTTGACCCTCTCAAATTAGAAACTCAGACCCTGAAAAATGGACAGAGGGTCGGACAGTGTCAGACCACAGGGTCGACGGGATCATCGACCCTCACTTACTGCCGAAACTGAAATTAGGAAACTTCCTAATTTTTTATTGGGATTCTTTCCAAATCTCAATGGGACTAATTGAATTGAGAGAAAGAGAGAAGAAGGAAAAGAGGAAGAAAAGAGGCAAGGAAGAAGACTTAGCAAAGAGGAGAAGAATTTTCAGAGAAAAGTAATCTTCTCAGGTATGGATACTAATTCCATGAGTTTCTACAGACCTTAGGTTAGATATGGTTGAGTGTAGGATTTCGGAGAAACCCAAACCATCCATCCATGGTTAGGTTGTCATGGAAAACCTAGGATAATGCATGAAAGCCATCTAGGAGGATGAATCATGGTTTCAGACCATGGAATGAATGTTTAATGGAATGTGGAAGCAAGCCATAGGACCCCAAACATGAAGAATGAATTAAAAACTGGAAATTGGACCTGATTGCACAGAGGGTCGCACACAGGGTCGATAGACCCATCGACCCTATGCACCCTGACCATCGACCCTCAGCATTCGGGAAGTTCAGAAGAGGATAGGGTCGATAGACCCATCGACCCTATGCATTCTGAGCATCGACCCTCTGATCGACCCTCAGATAACAGTATGGTTTTTAAATTGGAAATTAACTCTAATTAAATTCTATCGACTTTGTTACGTTGCTAACATCATAATAACACTGTAGAGGTGATTCTAAAGCTTGGTAAAATATCTATTAGCAAGCTAAGGTGATGAACCTTAACTCTAAACTAAATTGGTTAATAATAAACTGTTTTCTATTTCTTGAGTCATATGCTATGTTTGATTCTATGCGAATATGATTGTTATGTGCATACAGCATGCCATCCAATATTTCTATTATTTGTTCATGCATATTTTCTTTATTGTTTATAACATGATGATGATGATGATGATGATGATAGGAATAGGCATGTGCTTGTATGTGTGTGGTTGATGTGCTTGATGCGAGCGAGTATCAGGGGAGGTGTGATGAGAACGTCAATAAACGTTAACCTTTGGCGGGTCTCAGCACTTTAGCTCTATCTCTAACTCAAGTCTTGTGCATTGACATCGTCGTATCGCCATTACTTTAGCAGAACTATTATGTCGTAGAGTATCAGGGGAGGTGGTCTCGGTCCTTGTAGTCTCTAACTCTATCGGGGGGCCTTAGCTCTATCTCTATGGACATTCCGGGATGTTCTTTGGTAGGCCTTGGATACACTTTTTGGCATTAGGATTGGTTAGTTGCGAGCCCGCTCTTGGGGCGCCCCCCGGGCTTACATGTTGGTATGGCACTATATAGCAATAAACGTAACCTTTGTTATATATTGTTCATGATTGGGTGCATGTGAGTTGACGATAAACGTGATCTTCGGGTAACGTCACACACTCGTGTGTGAGGACAAAGATAGAAATCTGTAGAAGTCGCCACCTAGATTTAGGTCTAGGACCTTAGAAATGTGAGATCTCACCCCAAGGTAAGACTTCGATTGACTCATGACCCTTAGATTGGAATTCGGTCCATCGAGATGGAAAGTATCGGTTACGGTTATGGGAAGGGGTTAGGCCCCCAACCCCCCCCTCCGCCCCCCCCATCGAAATCGGTCTCCTATACCTTTCCTATGCTAGACTCTATTTGCTAAGCCAAACCAAACCAAGGGGTTTGATATCATGAACCGAATCGTATCCATCGATTGCCTACGATACGGATTTATTCCGAAAATCAGGTTCACCATCGTAGTTCAGGTGTGATTAAAGTTTATGGATGTGATTTATGCTTGTGCATGATTAAGTTCATTGTTCAAGTTGACATTTATGCTTGAATGGTTGAGAAATCCTATGGGTTAGGATCTGGATAGTCCATGTGGACTGATAGATAGTCCTAGTGGATCTAAGAATAACCCTATTTGGGTTGAAATATGGATAACCCTATCTGGGTTGAAATGGGAATGGATATCCTAGTGGATCTATAGATAGTCCGAGTGGACTAAGGTAAATATCCTAGTGGATCTATGGATAGTCCAAGTGGACTAAGGTTTGGATAACCCTTTTGGGTTAAAATATGGGGGTATCCTAGTGGATCTATGGATAGTCCGAGTGGACTAAGGTGTGGATCCGAATTTGGGTTTCTCCCAAATGGCCTACGTATCCTAGGGTTTGCCCTAGGAATCGAATCCGCGTAGTTCGGGATATAACCTGTTCTAGGTTAGAAAGTGAGAACCTGTTCTAGGTTTGGGATTGAGAACCTATTCTAGGTTTAGGGTTTAGAACCTATTCTAGGTTTAGGGTTTGCCAAGGGGCAAATCGTCCTAAATTACCCTTTTCATTCTGAATTCTAATTTTGGAAGGTTTGGCAAAGTATTTTTCTTTCTTTATTAAGATTTTATTATTCCCATTATGCCCTTCCCAAGAATTGGGTGCCTAAATGCATGTCCCCACACCTAGATTGTCTTCTAGAAGTGTGCGAGATATGGCGGTTTGACTATGGTGTTGCATAAAAAAGTTATTGCCAAAAAATAGAATATTCTATCTAAATATGGCACATAAAACATTTATGACAAGAAATTCACATCAAAGATTGTTTAAAAATCTTCAAATATGGCATATATTGTAAATAAGGCAAGAGCCTACATGGCATGATCTAGTATGCTATATTCTAAGCATGGCAAGATCCTAATTGCATTTCTTTTCATATTTAGGGTTTTCTACCCTAATTATAATTTTATTTCCATTTTTAGGGTTTTCTACACTAGTTGCTACTTTCTTTCCATTTTAGGGTTTTTTACCCTAATTATTTTCTTTCCATTTTTAGGGTTTTCTACCCTAATTGTTACTTTCTTTCCATTTTTAGGATTTTCTACCCTAATTGTTATTTTCTTTCCATTTTAGGGTTTTCTACCCTAATTATTTTCTTTCCATTTTAGGGTTTTCTACCCTAATTATTTTCTTTCCATTTTTAGGTTTTCTACCCTAATTGTTATTTTCTTTCTATTTTTTAGGATTTTCTACCCTAATTGTTATTTTCTTTCCATTTTAAGGTTTTATACCCTAATTATTATTTTCTTTCTATTTTTAGGATTTTCTACCCTAATTGTTATTTTCTTTCCATTTTAGGGTTTTCTACCCTAATTGCTATTTTCTTTCCATCTTAGGGTTTTCTACCCTAAATGTTACTTTCTTTCCATTTTAGGGTTTTATACCCTAATTATTATTTTATTTCTATTTTTAGGGTTTTCTACCCTAATTGTTACATTCTTTCCATTTTAAGGTTTTATACCCTAATTATTATTTTATTTCTATTTTTAGGGTTTTCTACCCTAATTGTTACATTCTTTCCATTTTAGGGTTTTTTACCCTAATTATTATTTTCTTTCCATTTTTAGGGTTTTCTACCCTAATTGTTACTTCTTTCCATTTTAGGTTTTTCACCCTAATTATTATTTTCTTCCTATTTTTGGGGTTTTCCACCCTAATTGTTACATTCTTTCCATTTTAGGGTTTTCTACCCTAATTATTATTTTCTTTCCATCTTAGGGTTTTCTACCCTAAATGTTATTTTCTTTCCATTTTTAGGGTTTTCTACCCTAATTGTGACAATAAGCATTTAATATAGCATGTGAGCAAGTGTAGCAGACAAATATGGCAATAAACATGTGTATCATTCCAATCATGGCAATGTGATTATTTTAATTATGGCAATGTGATCATTCCAATTATGCCGTGTATGCATACGAGCATCCGAACATAGCATAGCATCAAATATGGCATGTGAGAAACAACCAAAGCATATGAGAATCAATCAAAACATGATGGAACACGCAAAGAAGATGACAGCTTTGTCGGCGGGGACCAAAATGGGCACATAGGGCACTGTACTTACTCAAAAAATTCTTAAAATATATCCCTGGAAAGAAGACTCAGAGGCCAACTTTTTGTCTCAAGGAAGATATTCCTAAAAGAGACCATAGGCAGGTCGAAAACATTCCCCAAGTGCAGGCAAATACACCGGGGTCGGGTGCATTTCCCGGATTTTTGACCGTTGCACCATAAATTCCAAATAAATCCTATTCTTAATGAAAATTAAATACAGACATATGTCTATGTAGATAACTATCTGATCTAAAATTTCATTAAGAAAAACAAGTTAAAACAGTATATTTTCTTTGTGAAAATGACTCTTTTCAATCATGCAACAGCACATCAGACGGCCGAAATCAAAGCTTTATGCACTTAAAAATTGATACAATTCAACAAAAAATGGAAAAAATATGAAACCAGTGCCATTTTTTAGAAGACTTTCATGTCTAAAAGTTCATGTAAGTGGAATTTCTGATTATGGCCATAAAGTCTTTGTCTAGAGACTTTCCGATGGAGGATTGCATTACATCCGAAAAAATAGCAATGTCAAAGACAAATTGTTTGATATATTTCCCCAATTCCAAATGGACGAATTTTTAGGGTAGTCTTCTATCATATCGGAGAGACTCCCATAAAATTTTGGGCTTCAAAATCTTAGAAAAAATACATATGATGTACGTCCAAGTTTGAACCCTAAACGAATTTTCGGATCGGAAAATCACTTTATGAAATTTACAAAAACATCAAACATCATTGTATATCAATCAAAATTCATCATTGAATAGCTTAGACAAATTATCATTCATGAAAAATGTTGACATAGGCATCCTAACATTAACAAGTATGTAATAGGCATTCATGATTGAGATTTCATGAAAATATCCCCTTTTTCAAGCAAAATCGCATTCGGGCATTATAACAACCTCTAAATTTGTTTAGAGTACTAACCTTGGGCTCAAATCGAGGGTTGTGGGAGGGGGGGTGATTGGGGATTGTATCAATCCCCTTAATGTGAATCTTCCTTTTCCTCTTTCTTTCTCTCTTCTCTTTCTCTCTTTTCTTCTTCTCTTTTCTTTCTTTTTCTTTCCTCTCTTTCTTTCTTCCTCCCTCACTTTCTCTCTCTCTCACCCACGTTTCCCCTCTCCTCCGAAAAAAGGATCCTCCTCTTGCCTATTTATAATTTTTCACTCATTTTCTAAAAGATCCTTTTTTTAAAAAAATATTTTTTCCTTTTTCTTTCCTTCCTTTTTCTTTCTTTCTTTCTCCTCTCTCTCTTTCACGTTTTCTTTCTAGAAAACGTAAAGGGAATCTTTCCCCCTTTTTTCTTTTTTTTCTTTTATTCCTCTCTTAAAACCGTGGCTCCTAAAAAACCTAATTTTCTCTTTCTTCTTTCTTTTTTTCTCCAAAGAAATCCTTTGGATTCTCTTAGAAAAAGGTCACGTTTTTCTCTCTCCCTCTTTCCTTTTTTTCTCAAAATCTTTTGGATTATCTCCAAAATCGAAATCCTCATTCTCTTCCACGTTTTTTCTCTCCCCCTCTTTCCCTTTTTTTCTCAAAATCTTTTGGATTATCTCCAAAATCGAAATCCTCATTCTCTTCCACGTTTTTTCTCTCCCCTCTTTCCTTTTTTTTTTCTCAAAATCTTTTGGATTATCTCCACAATTGAAATCTCCATTCTTTTCCACGTTTTTCCTCTCCCCTCTTTCCTTTTCTTCTCAAAAATCTTTTGGATTATGATTTACACATATATATTACACATATATATTTAATAACATACATACATACATACATATATATATATATATATACATATATATATATATATATATATATATATATATATATATATATATATATATATATATATATATATATATATATATATATATATATATATATATATATATATATATATATGTATATATATATATATATTATAATATATATAGAGCGACTTAGGTTGACAACGATTTGAATTGAGTTGACGGACTGATTGGAATTCACTGGGTTTCCTCTCCTTGTCATTTCACGGGTCATTTCCCTGTCATCCCGCATGGAATTTTTCCGATGGCCTCTATTCCAAATTTTTTGCGTTCATTTTGTAGAACATAAAAATGAGAAATATAGAACTTGAACCACCTCATTTGGAAGTAAAATGGTCAACTTATGAATTTTGAAGTTTAAACGGACCAATTACCGATAATTTGGTTGACCATTTCGCATGAGATCCTTCTGAGACTTCTACGGAAATATTTTACGTCCACTTTGTAGAGCACTAAAAATGGAACATAATGAGGCTGGGTTCCCCTGGACCCGGGGGAGAAAGGGGAATGCGAGGTTCGATGATAATTTTGCATGCAAGCTTGCATGGGACCCACGGAGACTTCTACCCGGATTTTTGCGCCCACTTTGTAGAACATCATGAATGAAGAATAATGGTCTTGAAATCATCGAACCGATGTAAAGCGGGAAAGATATGAAGCCTTGAAGTTCTAATGATCATTTTGCATGCAAGTTTGCATGGGACCCACGCGACTTCTACCGGGATTTTTTACGTCCACTTTGTAGAACATCATGAATGAAGAATAATGGTCTTGGAATCATCGAATCCGATGTCGGATGATCAAGATATGATGATTTGAAATTCAGCAATCCAACTTAGGATAATTTGCATGAAGGCCCCCGGGATTATTATTTTATAATAATTTGAAACCTCCCTTATATGTAGCATCCGACTAAAATGATCATATCTTCCTCATTTGATATCGAATTGAGCAATTCGGTCTCGTTTCAAGATAATTCTATGACCTATGCATCCATGCGGATAATAGCCTATGACCTTTGTGAGGATCAGTGGAGAATCACAAATCTTTGGGTTAAAGGTCGAAGCCATATTGGTTTCCACCTCAGGGGGGGGCAAAATGGGGTGCTTATCGTGCATAGGGGGGTCGTAGGCGACCTTTGGGTACCTCAACCTTTCTATTGCATATTGCAAACTTCAAACCAACCGCACCAAAGATATAAATTGATGTGCATGCATATGTAATGTTGCATTGTTTTGGCTACTCACTGAGCCGTGTTGTGTGCTCACCCCTCGATGTCGAATATTTTTAGTTGATGATGCAGGTTACACAGTTGAAGACTATATGAACGCGTCTACGTACGGGAATATAGCAGCAATGGACGCTGGAGCTGAAGATGATACACACGACTCCTCTTGCGAGTGCAACTCGTGTGTATTTGATTAGATATTTTTATAGGTTTCTTTTATTGAATTTAATAGAGACTTGTATTTGATATTTAAATATTTATGTCTCAGTTGAAAATAGAATAATTTGCTATTAAATTAATGATATCATCTTAGTTGCTCAGTTCATTTTATTATAGATTTTCCGCTATTGTGTATTACTCTGATTATGATTATGGATGTGTGAAAGTTTGGATAAAACGGGGATAGCCTATCCGAGATCCTGGTTGAACCGTTGGTTTATTAACGGTTCATCACACCATTTTGGTTAGACCAAAATTGGGGTGTGACACATGTACCCAGAGTCTTATAACCAATGTCACCCTAACCGGTACCACCTGACCTGAAGAATGACCTACCGAGTACGTCACACCAGTTATGTGCATGGTACTGTCTGGTCGTGCCTTTGCGTAGGCTTAATCACAAGCGGAGCCATTGCCAGATGACAGATCACCCGACTTAGCCTCTGAATGACCTACTGGAACCCTCACTACTGTAAATAGTATGTGAACCAGATGACCAACCAGCTGATCAATCATCTGATTCATCTTTCGGTTCAGTATACGTAATAAATGACTAAGTGTTAACCAGCCTCACGTACTAGTGGAACACCCAACCGGTTCTATATGTCGGTTCAGTCTGTATTGACTTATGAGCCTAGTATTGATTAGGAAGACCATCATTTTGGTTATTGGCCTTCCTTGGACTCTAGGTCTTGTCCATGCTGGTTTAAAAGATGTTTACCAATTTAATGAAACTTATCTAACTAATTAGGTAAAACACGACAAGTAGTGGACGAAACCTTCTACCGGCTTTAAGGTTCTTCAACACCACTGGTGTCTACAGGTGAGGGGTCAGGTTACATAGAGTTTGAGCATATGTTTGTTGTATATTGAATGTTATTTTCCTTTTTATAACATGTCATCCAATGAAATGTGTATAACTGTTCATGCATTTGCATATAATTATAATTATGTATGTTGGATGTTGTATGATAGACGTGTGGTGTGTGGGAGTACAATACACATGCCATATTGATAGTTGTTATCCTCGTGGAGACACGATAAACCATGGGAGTGGAGATCCGGGGTTCTCTACAAGATGTAGTGGTTTATATCATTTGCATGCATAACCATATATAATGGTGCATGTGACATATTGGAGTACAGGCATGCGTATCATGTTGGTGTGTTGGTGTCCTAGTGGAGACATAGTGACCCATGGGAGTGGGGATCTAGGGTTCTCTGTTGGGATGCCACCCATGTATTGTGGTTCATGTAACGTGTGCCTCATCACATTGAGATTAGTTGTACCTTAGTGGAGGCATGATGAACCATGAGTGGGGAGTCAGAGTTCTCTGGTGGGTACAGTCTTGTATAAGACCCTGTATGATGGGCGTATTGCATGTGGGAGCACAATACACTAGTCATGTGGGCATGCTATGTTCTAGTGGGGATACAGTCAGTCCATGGGATTGGAATGGAGATTCCTGCCAAAGTATAGTTTTACTTATTGCATGCACATGCCATGTTGAGTGATTGATTGATTGGAGATGATTGTGTTATGTTGTGGGGTAAACGATCGTGTGGCATATGGGAGTACATGGCACGGCCATATACCCGGTTACACCTTATTGGGGACACTGTCAATCCATTGGAGTGGAACGGGGATCTCTGCTGGGGTGTGACCCTATTTATAACATACTCATGCATTATGCATCAACTTGGCCAAACGACTTGTGCTTTAGTGAGGGGAAGTTAACTCAGGAGGTGGGATATTGGGTATGTAAGACCCGCACTCCATGAACCCGATCTAAACCTTTAATTCATGTCGTAACAGGTCTTCCAATCATCACCGAGCCAGACGGGATGAGAGGATGACAACCAGGTATGAAATCGGACCTAAAGGTATGATATTTTTTGTACTAGTCTATGGTATCGGTCGATGGTACCGATCAACCTGTATGTCTGTGCGGGCAGACTGGTCAGATCAGGAAACGGATCTTTGCGGGTCCCACTTTCCAAATCTCGAGCCTAGGGACTTTCCTAACGTAAGGAAACTTCCTAAACTATATCCTAGTCTATTTAAGGACCCTCAAACTTCCTTAGAATTCTTTGATTGATCCTCACAAACCCTAGAGAGGAGAAAGAGATCGAAGAAGGAGAAAAAGCTAAGGAAGGAGGAAGAGGAGC
Source organism: Protea cynaroides (assembly GCA_028583415.1). Taxonomy (NCBI): domain Eukaryota; kingdom Viridiplantae; phylum Streptophyta; class Magnoliopsida; order Proteales; family Proteaceae; genus Protea; species Protea cynaroides. The sequence continues at coordinate 54,290,389 of CM053265.1, forward strand.
CGCCGTTGGACGAAGAACATAATAGTTGCGAACCGACGGGAAGTGCTTGAACTTTCCTCTAAATTAAGCATTATAGATGATTAATCATGAATTGATCAATACCATGCAAGGCGAGGTATTGATCTAAAACCCTTAAAATTTCTGTCAAACCCTAATACAGTCGATGAACCCTAGATTCATATTCTAGGCTAAGAAACTAGGACTTGAATAGAATATGAAACAACTCTAACTCATTGCTCAGGCCTAGAATGGATAGGAGAAACCCTAGAACCAATAGGGAGTGACCGATGGAAGGCGAACACCAAGTTGGTCGTCTTCCGGAGGCATACCGGTCGACCATACCGGTCGCACCATATGCGACCGGTACTACGACTAGTACCTCTTGGAGACTGGTCTGTGGGGGGACCGGTCGACCATACCAGTCGCACCTTTCCCCACAGTGCCGTGACCAGTACTTGAGGCCGGTATGCACTGTAAGGGTGTTTTCAATACCAATTGGTTTCCGACCAACGTGAACCCTAAGAAAATTATTCTAATTCAACCCTAACATCGTGTAGGACCCTGTGTTAGCAAGTTTGGATTCGGTGACGTGGAGTAAGCTAGCAATCAAGCGTCAGGTAAGGGAATCGGACCCAAACCCTAAGACCTTAATAACAGTAAAACGTTGTTAATAATTATGATTCTGTGGATTGGTGTTTGTGCATACTTACATGTCATCTTTACTTTCAGTTATATTATTGTTCATGCATACTCGCTATGCTAGGATGTGATAGTTAGGCATGTGATTGTTTTCGTTGGTGTGTGGAATGGGAAGGGCTTGGGGTCTGGGATCATTCCTCACACTAGCATCTTTTCGTATCACTTCTGTCGCATGCTTGGTACAGGTAGGGTATCAGGGGAGAAAGTGGCACTGTGGTCTCCGGCCTGACCACTAGACTCGAGCCCTATCTCTATGTCGTAGGGAGCTACGCTGGGATAAGGCCTACTATGATGACATATAGGATTGGTTAGTTGCGAGCCCAGTTTGTAAGCCCTCGCCAATAAGGGCTTACGTGTTGATTTGGGTAGGGCATTAGGGGAAGTGTTGGCGGTGTTCGATCCAGACACTTTAGCTCTATCTCTATTCCATGGTGGGTGCATGTGGGGCGACAATGTTGTTTGATCCTTTGGAAAAATTCACAAACTCGTGTATAGAGGTGCGGTGGCCTCCGATCCTTTCTATAGCACATTGCAAACTTAAAACCAGAACATAATGTGAATGTTACTCATGCATGATGTGTGTTGCATTGTCTGATTGTCTTACTAAGCTAAGTTGTGAGCTCACCCTTATATATATACTTGTTTTTAGATGTTTATGCAGGTTACACTATCGAGGACTATGTGGATGCTCCAGCATATGGAGGTGTTGCTGCTTTAGAAGTGCAAGCAGGGGAGGATGAGAATGACGCTTCATGTGAGTGCTCTTTCTGCGTGTACCTCTAGGATATTTGATTTGTTTATTTTATTTATTTTCAGTTGGATTTATAAATGATGGAAGGATAATTATTTATGTTTTGGGTTTTGAATAATTGGATAATTTATTTGAATTATCAATAGAGTACTCAGTTCATTTAATTTAAGACTTCTGTTGTATTTAATCGTATTCTGATTATGGTTATGTGCAATGGTTTGTATGAGTGGATATAGTCTTATTGAGATCCTGGTGTGAACCATTGGTTCAGTGACGGTTCACTCACACTTCTGGTTCAGTCGGAATTAGAGTGTGACAACTTAGTATCAGAGCACTTAGGCTCTGTCCAACAGACCATATTTGCACTTAACTAAGTCGATGAACTGAGATAGGAAGAATTAAAAGCTTTAATAAAAATGCACATTAAGCACTTGTTTGACGCCTAAGACTAAATACTAAAGAGCATAACGTACTGTATTAAAAGTGAAAACCTAATAAACAGAAATGCTCTAGTTAGGAGACCATAATAACAAGCAAGAATGATCATAAATTTCAATAACAAGTAGGAAGAAAAATTGTATCAGAGAATAAAGCATAAAGCATTCCAAGAGTGAAAAGTTAATTGTGCTACAGGGTACAGTCCACAAATCAGACAGTTACCCTATTATAAAAGTCAATGCACTGTAAGGGAGAGAAATATAAGGTGATCTATCTTGAGGTTGGCGGCATCGGAGGAATAGGGTCAGCAATGTCATAATCACGGTCATAAGGTACCCTGAGCCAGTCTACCTGCTCCTGCATGACTCTGAGGCTGCGAGAGAGGAGCCCTAGGTCACGGTTCATCTTGCGTTGGGCATCCTGAATCTTCATAAACATACCCATCACGGATTCTGGAGGAGGTTGGGATGGTCCTACTGCAGGTATGGGCTGCGGTTCCGATGTCGGAATGTCCTCCATCTGTTCATCATCATCACCCCCTACCTCTTCTGCATAAGCGGCATCGGCTACTGCTGCTGCTGCCGCTACCCTCCTAAGCAGATGAGGACGAGCCTCTAACTCCTCATCACTGATCGACAGGTTATCCATCTTCATCCGGACAATGGCATCCCAGTCAATGTCTGATGTCATGGTGTCCTCAACCGCAATCTCAACCCTCATATCTACTCGAAGGCCCTGCGGGAGTGTCACACCCCAATTCCGCACTGTTCAGAATGGTGTGATGAACCGCTAGCAAACCAACGGTTCAACCAGGATCTCGAATAGGCTATATCCGTGTTATCTAAACTCCATACATCCACATTCATAATCAGAGTAAATACACAATAGCGGAAGTCTTATAATAAAATGAACTGAGAATCTATGTAATATTAAAATTTAAATAACAAATTATTCTATATCAACTGAGACATAATTAATTAAATACCAAATACATGTCTTTAATGAATCCAAATAAATAAACCAAAAATCTAATTGAATACACATGAGTTGCACTCGCAAGAGACGTCATGTGTATCCACTTCATCTTCAGCTTCCATCGCCGCTACGTTCCCGTACTCTGGAGCATTTACATAGTCTTCAACGGTAAAACCTGCATCATCAACTAAAAATATTCGACGTCGAGGGGTGAGCACACATCATGGCTCAGTGAGCAAACAAAACAATGCAACAATACATATGCATGCAATCAATTCATATCTTTGGTCTGGTTTATAGTTTGCACTGTGCTATAGAAAGGATAGGTGGCAACCGCACCTCTATACACAAGTGTGTGAATACGCCCAATGACTCCTGCACTGTCGCCCACAGCACCTAAAATGGCACAATATACACCCCATGAAAACGGCATGGCTGTACCGGTTGATACCATACCAACAAATAAACCCCTGCTGGCTAGGGTTGCAAACTGGGCTCGCAACTAACCAATCCTAATGCCAAATAGTGTATCCAAGGCCTCACCCTAGCATCCCTCAGAGCACCCGTAGAGATAGAGCTAAGGCCCCTCGGTAGAGTATAGGACTCAAGGACCGAGACCCTCCTTGATGCCCTACGTCGCAATAGTTCTGCTAAGGTAATGGCGATACGACGACATCAGTGGACATGACTTGAGTAGACCATAGCACAATATACACCCCATGAAGAACGGTCATGGTTGTACCGGTTGATACCATTCCTACCCTCACCATATACACTGGCCAAACACAAACATTCACATGCCTATTCCTATCATCATCATCATCATCATCATCATGTTATAAACAATAAAGTAAATATGCATCAATAAATAATAAAAATATTGGATGACATGTTAAATGCACATACAAGCATACACACATAGAATCAATATGGCATTGGACTCAAGAAGTAAAACAGTTTATTATTAACCAATTAGTTTAGGTCTTGTTCCCTCACCTTAGCTTGCTAATAGATATTTTTACAAGCTTTAGAATCACCTTTATAATGTTATTATATTGCTAGAAAACCTAACAAAGTCGATAAAATTTAATTAGAATTTATTCAGAATTTAAAAACTATTCTATTAACTGAGGGTTGGAGGTAGGGTCGGAGTCCTAATCGACCCTGGGTGCGACCCTCCCCAAAATCTGAACTTCCCGAACACTGAGGGTCGATACTCAGGATCACCTAGGGTCGGATGGTCATCGACCCTCGGTGCGACCCTTGGTGTACTTTGGTCAATTTCCCTCTTTTTAGTCCATTCTTCGTGCTTGGGATCCTATGGCTTGCTCCTACATTCCATTCAACATTCATTCCATGGTCTGGAACCATGAATCATCCACCTAAATAGCTTTCATGCATTCTCCTATGGTTTTCCATGAAAACCTAACTATAGATTGATGGTTTGGGTTTCTTCGAAATCATATTCTCATCATTATCTAACCTAAGGTCTGTAGAAACTCATGGAGTTAGTATCCATACCTGAGAAGATTACTCCTTCTCTGCAACTCTTCTCCTTTTGGCTAAATTCTCTCCCTTGCTTCTCTTCTTCTTCTTTTCCTTCTCTTCTCTTCCTCCCAATTCAATTAGGGTTGTAAAAGGAGTGAAAGAGGCTTAGGGACGTCCTTTAAATAGAGTAGGAACATCCAAAATTAAGTCCCTTTGAGATTAGGAATGAATCCAAATCGAAATTTAGGAAATTTCCTAATTTTAGTTTCAGCGGCAACTGAGGGTCGATGGGAGGGTCGATGATCCCGTCGACCCTAGGGTTCCTAAGGTGTCCGACCCTCCCTATAAAACTGAGGGTCTGACTTTCTATTTTTGGGGGTCCGACCCTCCTTGGCTGGGTATGCGACCCTCCCCTTAAATTAAGTGTTTTAGGGTCGATTTGATACCTGGGATCTCGATCTTCTTCACGCCCTTGGTCCATTTGACTCGACCATGATGGGTGAACCTGGTTCAAGGTGATAAGACCGGTTAGATTGACACGGGTCTTACAAGGAGTGTAGTGATAAGCTAGCCATAAGGAAGGTTGCTTATCTGGTCGGGCATGGTAGCCTGACGCATAGTCTTGATGATAATATAAGGGAGACAAACCCACTCCCTAGTGCAGACACAATAAGTCAGGTACTGGGTGAGCTGAGACAACTCACTGTAGTAGCCGCTCTGAGGGACAATATTATGCTGGATACCGATTGGTAGTAATATTGTACCCCTCGCACATGTTAGATGTACACAGTGCCTACCGTACCGTAGGTCCCAGTAATGCACACCCCAGTGTAGAAGCTTGGTGCACAACAAGCAGTGTATCAAGGTGGTTACCCTTATCAGCCACTGATGTATGGGATAGCTACATCATGGCAGAATGATTTGACAAGGGTTGAGGAATATTTTCTGAAGATAAAGCCTCAAACGTTTCAGCAAAGGATCAAATCTATTGTGGCCATATAACTAGATAGGTTTATATAGGATGATGTGCATTATTGACTTACTCTTATGATTATAGAGGATGCACATACCTGATTCTAATTCTCGTACCTTGACAGAATACCTTCTTGATTTAACCTGTCAATTGGAGTTATAGATGTTATTTCCTTAGAACTAGTCCTAATTATACCAATCTAAACTACTCCCACGATCGACACCATGAATAGAGATATGAACCGAATAAATATTTAAAGGTTTAATCATTCCGAATGTACATCTTTTCGATTTTATACCTGATTTATTGATGTACCAAAACTTCTCCTGATTTACTCCTGTAGTGCCTTGACCAATGGCACTATATACTCAATGGAACTTGTAACCATGAGGTTAAGAACTGTAAAACCTCTATTTCCATATATTTGGACCACCGTACAACTTAACGACCTTTGGATGATGGTTGGATTACCATAGATTTACTCCTGATCCTTTAAACCTAAATTTACTAGATAAAACAAGTGTTCGTCATTATACTGAATTCGAAAGAAGAAAATGAATCATTGTTGGATAAGCATTATGATTCTTACATTTCTCGATATCCATTGATAAGATGTTTAGTTAATAAGGGAATTATTAGAAGGAATATGATTAAATTCAGATTAGATTCTATAGCCAAGGAACCTCAAATGAAGTAATGGAGGATCTATTTCGAGATTGCTGAATAGATGGATATGAATTATGTCTATAAAAGAGTGCATGAGCAAAAAGTGAGAACTATCAAGAGTAGCCAGTAAAGAAATAAATAGCACTCAAGTAGAGTTAAAGACGGCTATATCGGTATGAATTTTGACAAGGCAGAAGATTTATAAAGGCAGATCTAAGAGTGGATACAAGGATGAAGTCAAAAATTGTGGCATTGATAGTATTCAGATTAGTACAAGTAATACGGAGTTATGCCCAATGTTGAGTAAAATGATTAAGTAAAGACCAAAAGAGTTTGGTTGAATTAATGAATTTATAAGCATATACCCTAATGTTTATCGATAGACTTGGGATATGTAATCAGTAAATAGTCAGAAGATGCTTTTTGAGATATATGAAAGAGAGATCAGGGTAGAACATCAGTGATAAAAGAGACGTAAGTTACCTAGGAAGCGGATGCTGATCCTCTCTCTGCTCTAAAAGCTAAGAGTTGCTTAGAAAAGGGAAGAGTGGGTTACTTAGTGTCTGTGGTCAACATCACTGCAGAGGTGCCAAAGATGGAAGATCTGGATGTGGTACGAGAGTTTCCAGATGTATTTCCAAAAGACCTACCTAGACTACCTCCAAACAGGGGTACAGAGTTCGTGATAAACCTTATGCCAGGGTTGGCGCCGATGTTTAAGGCATCGTACAGGATGGCCCCTACAAAATTAAAAGAGTTGAAGAACCAGTTACAAGAACTACTAAGTAAGGATTTCATACGAACAAGCATATCACCGTGGGGAGCACATGTATTGTTCATAAAGAAGAAGGACGGTAGCGTACAACTATGTATCGATTACCGAAAGTTGAACAAGTTAACCATCAAGAACCGATACCCTTTGTCTAGGATCGATGATCTGTTCAATTAGTTGCAGGATGCAAAGGTTTTCTCGAAGATTGATCTTAGATCAGGGTATCACCAATTAAAAATTTTGGACAGAGATACTCCGAAGACTGCTTTCAGGACGAGGTATGAACATTATGAGTTCCTTGTAATGTCGTTTGGGTTGACTAACGCTCCAGCGTCATTCATGGAACTGATGAACCAAGTGTTTTATGACATGTTGGACACTTCGGTCATCGTATTCATTAACGACATCTTGGTCTACTCAAAGGACAAGGAGACTCATGCATCACATTTGAGAGTAGCACCACAGAGGCTAAGAAGGGAGAAGCTTTACACCAAGTTCAAGAAGTGTGAATTTTGGTTGAAGGAAGTGGCCTTCTTGGGTCACGTAGTATCTGCAGACGGTATCAAGGTAGATCCAAGCAAGATCGCAGCTATAGTAGGGTGGGATGCATCAAAATCAGTTGCAGAGATTTGTAGTTTCCTTGGATTGGCTGGTTACTATAGAAGATTCGTGGAAGACTACTTAAGAATTGTCGTTCCACTCACCAGACTAACCAAGAAAGGAGAAAAGTTCATATGGACAGATGAGTGTGAGAAGTGCTTTCAGACTTTGAAGTCAAGACTAGTCTCTGCACCTATCTTGACCATCCCAGCACTAGGCTTGCCGTTCACCCTATATACGGATGCCTCAGGGTTGGGTCTTGGATGTGTGTTGATGCAAGGAGAACAGAAGATTGCCTACACATCAAGGCAGTTAAAAGAGCATGAGAAGAACTATCCTACGCACGATCTGGAGTTAGCAGCGGTCATTCACGCAATCAAGACTTGGAGGCACTACCTTTATGGCAAAAAGTTTCAGATCAAGTCGGATCACAAGAGTTTGACTTACCTTTTTACTCAGAAGGACCTGAATATGAGACAAAGGAGATGGCTGGAGCTATTAAAAGATTATGATTGTGACATCCAGTATCATTCGGGTAAGGCAAACATTGTGGCTGATGCCTTAAGTAGAAAGTGGGCATTGAAACCCGAGGCAGGACCTAGTACAAATACTGCATTGTGTACTGCAGCCTCAGGCTCAATAGAGAATGATGAAGAGCATATATTAGAGACTGTAGAAGATCCAGTGGAACAGGGCTTAATTCATAAGTTCACATTGATATTCGCAGCTTTGAAGTTCTCATCGGATCTAATAGATGAGGTAAAAGTAGCAATCCTACAGGATCCACAACTCAAGACTATGCAAGAAGATCTAGAGAAGGGTAAAAGAAACCCTGACTTTACCTTGGATTCAGACAAGGTACTCAGGTATCGTGGACAATTATGTATACCTGAGAGTGAGAACTCAAATATCAGAGATAGAATTATGACAAAAGCTCATTATACCCCATATTCGGTACATCTAGGAAGCACCAAAATGTACCATGATTTAAGAAGACTATATTGGTGGAGGGGTATAAAAGCGGATGTAGCTTGATTCGTATTCCAATGTCTGAATTGCCAGTAAATTAAAGTAGAAAGATAGAGACCCGCAGGTTTGCTACAACCACTACCAGAGCCAGCATGGAAGTGGGATTGTATCACAATGGATTTCGTCACTGGCCTACCCTTGACACCAAGGTCAGTGGATGCAGTATGGGTTATAGTCGATCGAATTACCAAGACAGCTCGCTTTATCGCTGTTAGACCTCAGTATACCATGGACAAGCTAGCTAAGCTATATGTGGATAATATAGTCAAACTTCACGGCATCCCAGAGAGTATAGTATCTGACAGAGATCCCCGTTTTACATCAAAGTTCTGGAAAGGATTACAGAAAGCCATGGAAACTAAGTTGAAGTTTAGCACAGCTTTTCATCCTCAGACAGACGGGCAGTCAGAAAGAACTATTCAAATCTTAGAGGATATGCTCCAAGCGTGTGCCATAGATTTTAAAGGAGCTTGGGACGAGAAGCTATCGCTTATCGAGTACTTATAACAATAGTTACCAGGCTACGATCCAGATGGCTCCATATGAGGCACTCTATGGGAAGAAATGTCGTACACCTCTGTTATGGAACAAGGTGGGAGAGAGAAGGATTGTAGGACCGGAGTTCGTAGAAAAAACTTGTCGAGCGATTGATCAAATTAAAGAAAGAGTGAAGACAGCTCAAGTTCGACAAAAGCACTACGCGGACAATCGACGTCGAGATTTGGAGTTTGCAGTGGTTGACAAGGTATTCTTGAAGATATCACCTGTGCGAGGCCTGAAGCGGTTTGGTAAAAAGGGTAAGCTATGCCCCAGGTATGTGGGACCATACGAGATATTGACCAGACGTGGTAATGTGGCATATCAACTAGCTCTACCACCATCCATGTTAAGCGTTCATGATGTGTTCCATGTTTCTTTATTGAAAAAGTATGTCAGGGATCCATCACACATCTTGACAGTAGACCCACCAGACTTGACAGAGGACTTGACATTTGAAGTACTACTTGTGATGCTCACAAGCCGAAAGGTACAAAATCTCCGAAGCAAGGATATCCATTACGTCAAAGTGCATTGGAAAAGCCAAGATGTAGAGGAAATCACTTGGGAGGAGGAGAACGCAATGCAAAAGGAGTACCCTAACCTTTTCGATAAAAAAGTACGTGCAAATTTCGAGGCCGAAATTTCTTTTAAGGGTGGGGGAGTTGTGAAACCTACATGCAAATTTCAGGGATGAAATTTTTTTTAAGGGTGGGGGAGTTATAAAACCCGCACTCCATGAACCCGATCTAAACCTTTAATTCATGTCGTAACAGGTCTTCCAATCATCACCGGGCCAGACTGGACGAGCAAATGACAACCAAGTACGAAATCGGACCTAAAAGTAAGATATTTTTCATACCGGTCTATGGTACCGGTCGATGGTACCGGTCGACCGATATGTCTGCGCGGACAGACTGGTTAGATCCGAAAATAGATCTCTGCGGGTCCCACTTTTCAAATCTTGAGCCTAGGGACTTTCCTAACGTAATGAAACTTCCTAAACTCTATCCTAGTCTATTTAAGGACCCTTAAACCTCCTTAGAACTCTTTGATTGATCCTCACAAACCCTAGAGAGGAGAAAGAGATCGAAGAAGGAGAAAAAGTTAAGGAAGGAGGGAGAGGAGCCGTCGTTGGACAAAGAACACCACAGTTGCGAACCAACGTTAAGTGCTTGAACTTTTCTCTAAGTTAAGCATTATAGATGATTAATCATGAATTGATCAATACCATGCAAGGCAAGATATTGATCTAAAACCCTTAAATTTATCGTCAAACCCTAATACAGTCGATGAACCCTAGATTCGTATTCTAGGCTAAGGATCATCGAAACTAGGACTTGAATGGAACATGAAACAACTCTAACTCATTGCTCAGGCCTAGAATGCATAGGAGAAATCCTAGAATCAATAGGGGGTGACCGACGGAAGGCGAACACCAAGTTGGTGGTCTTCTAGAGGCATACCGGTTGCCCATACCGGTCACAACATATGCGACCGGTACTGAAACCGGTACCTCTCAGAGACTGGTCTGTGGGGGGACCGGTAGACCATACCAGTCGCACCTTTCCCCACAGTGCCGCAACCGGTACTTGTGGCCGGTATGCACTGTGAGGGTGTTTACAATACCAGTTGGTTTCTGACCAACGTAAACCCTAAGAAAATTATTCTAATTCTACCCTAACATCGTATAGGACCCTGTGTTAGCAAGTTTGGATTCGGTGACACGGAGTAAGCTAGCAATCAAGCGTCAGGTAAGGGAATCGGACCCAAACCCTAATAACTTAATAACAGTAAAACGTTGTTAATAATTATGATTTTGTGGATTGATGTTTGTGCATACTTACATGTCATCTTTACTTTCAGTTATATTATTGTTCATGTATACTCGCTATGTTAGGATGTGATCGTCTCAGGTATGGATACTAATTCCATGAGTTTCTACAGATCTTAGGTTAGTTATTGTTGAGAGTGTGATATCGGAGAAACCCAAACCATCAAGCTATGGTTAGGTTTCCATGGAAAATCATAGATGAATGCATGAAAGCTATCTAGGTGGTTGATTCGTGGTTCCAGACCATGGAATGAATGTAGAATGGAATGTAGGAGCAAGCCATAGGATTCCAAACACGAAGAATGGATTAAAAGAGGGAATTGGACCAAAGTGCACAGAGGGTCGCACCAAGGGTCGATGACCATCCGACCCTAGGTGTTTCCTGACCATCGACCCTCAGTGTTCGGGAAGTTCAGAATCTGGGGAGGGTCGCACCCAGGGTCCATCAGGACTCCGACCCTACCTCCGACCCTCAGTTAACAGAATAGTTTTTAAATTCGGAATTAATTATAATTAAATTCTATCGACTTTGTTAGGTCTTCTAGCAATATAATAACACTGTAAAGGTGATTCTAAAGCTTGGAAAAACATCTTATAGCAAGCTAAGGTGAGGAACCAGAACTCCAAACTAAATTGGTTAATAACAAAAACTGTTTTCTATTTCTTGAGTCCTATGCCATGCTTGATTCTATGCAAATATGTTTGTAGTGTGCATACAGCTTGCCATCCAATATTTCTATTATTTGTTCATGCATATTTACTTTGTTGTTTATAACATGATGAGGATGATGATGATAGGAATAGGCATGTGCTTGTATGTGTGTGGTTGATGTACTTGATGCGAGCGAGTATCAGGGGAGGTGTGATGAGAACGTCAATAAACATTAACCTTTGGCGGGTCTCAACACTTTAGCTCTATCTCTAACTCAAGTCTTGTGCATTGGCATCGTTGTATAGCCATTACTTTAGCAGAACTATTGTGTCGTAGAGTATCAGGGGAGGTGGTCTCGGTCCTTGTAGTCTCTGACTCTACCAGGGGGCCTTAGCTCTATCTCTATGGATATTCTGAGGGATGTTGGGGTGAGGCCTTGGATACACTTTTTGGCATTAGGATTGGTTAGTTGCGAGCCCAGTTTGCAGCCCTCTCTAACAGGGGCTTACGTGTTGGTATGGCACTATATAGCAATAAACGTAACCTTTGTTATATAATGTTCATGATTGGGTGCATGTGAGTTGACGATAAACGTGATCTTCGGGTGACATCACACACTCGTGTATAGAGGCGGGGTCAATAAACGCGACCTTTGGCTACCTAAACCTTTCTATTGCATACTGCAAACTTTAAACCGGATCAAAGATATAAATTGATTTGCATGCATATGTATTGTTGCATTGTTTTGGCTACTCACTGAGCCGTGATGTGTGCTCACCCCTCGACGTCGAATATTTTTAGTTGATGATGCAGGTTATACCGTTGAAGACTATGTGAATGCGTCTGCGTACGGGAACGTGGCAGCGATGGAAGCTGAAGCTGAAGTGGATACACACGACTCCTCTTGCGAGTGCAACTCGTGTGTATTTGATTAGATATTTTATAGGTTTCTTTATTGGATTTATTAAGACATGTATTTGGTACTTAAATATTTATGTCTCAGTTGAAAACAGAATAATTTGTTATTAAATTATTAATATCATCTTAGTTTCTCAGTTCATGTTATTATAAGACTTCCGCTATTGTGTATTTACTCTGATTATGATTTCGGATGTGTGTAAGTTTAGATAACGCGGGGATAGCCTATTTGAGATCCTGGTTGAACCGTTGGTTTATTAGCGGTTCATCACATCATTCTGAATAGTGCAGAATTGGGGTGTGACAACTTGGTATCAGAGCATCTCAGGCCTTGTCCGCTGAACTAACATACATTCGAGACAATTGTGAACTGAGATAGAATAAAAGTAAAAACGGTAATATTAACACATTATAAGCACCAGTGATGTTGGAGACCAAATTTAAAAAGAGAATAATGCATCTATTAAAGGGGAAACAAGTTTACATACAATGAGAGCGAAACAAAATGTATATGTATAACTAAAGCAGAGTATAGTCCACAACCCAGACAGTTACTCTGAAATACAAGGAAACTAAAGTACACTCAGGAAGCTGGAGGCGAAGGAGGAGGCGGAGCCTTACGGTCTCTGTCATAGTCCTCAACATAGACTCTAGTCAACCAGGCTATCTGAGTCTGGGTCGTCTGTAGACTAGCTGTGAGATCGACTACCCTCCTATCAGTCGCACGCTGAACCTCTATGAGCTCTCCCATCCGCGTATCTGATATGCGCTGGGCGGCTAACAGCTCATCCACTCTCACACGCTGAGCGTCTAGCAACTCCTCCATCCTCAGATCAGATCTGCACTGAGCCTCCCTGACCTCCTGCAACATCTCCATCATATCAGGAGGTGGGCGTGAAGGGCCAGCCGCATAAGAAGGACCAGCCTCAGGTACAGGATCCGCCGCAGAAGAAGTACCAACACCAGCCGCATGAGTAGGTGAAGGCGGTGGTATCGCATCGACATCCATATACATATGGTCGTCATCATCGACAGGATCCACATGGGCTCTAGCAGCGGCAGCAGCAGCCTCGGCATCAGCCATCTCGATACGAGTGTGAGGGTGCACCATCGCGTTCCTCTCATCATTACTAACCTGGGCATCCCGCATACCCATCTTGCAGATTGCCTCCCAATCTAGAGGCAACGAGAAGGTCTTCTCCTGGATCTTCTCATCTACCAGGTCAACCCCCAGACGGGTCAGTAGCACTGTAATCATGCGTCCATAGGGTAAATTACCCCTATGACCGGACAATGTAGCACTAATCATAGTCCGCATGATGATGTATGGAAGGCAGACGGGCTGGCGAGTGCAGATACTGTATATCAGGAACTGGGTCAGCTGAGAAACCCTCTCATAGTGCCCACTCTGCGGGATCAGATTATGCTGGATAATCTTCTAGAAGACCCGTGGAGCTGAACGCAAATAACAAGCTCTCATCTGCCAACGATCAAGACGGAGCAACTAATTGTCGATCTCTGCCCTCATCTCCATCTCAACAAACTAGGGCTCTCCAGGCGCACAGTACACCATGGGGCCATCATAGGGAATGCCCAACAAGTCGGCCAGCTGTCGATAGTAGAAAGAAATATCTACCCCTTTGACGTAGCTGGTGATGCGCAACTCCTGACCATGCTCAACGTCATTGTAATTCCCCACCACCTGGAGATTACAATAGAACTGGCACACCAAATCTGGACATGTGCACGCATCGTAGGTGATGACAGGGAGCCATCCCATATCACCAAAGGCTCCCTCTTCGTTGAACACGGCTAACTCAGTCAAGTTCACCATACGACCACCCTCAACCTTCTTACGGGCATAGTCAGCATACCGTGCCTCGGCTTCATTGGAACGGAAGCGAAGGGGATCACGAACTCTGGGTACCTTGGTACGAGCCATGGTATCTGCAAAACAAGAAAGAGAAGGAAAAATAAGGAAATATTGGGATAAAAATCTGAAATTGATTTAATAACGACATAAGTTGACCATAAAGCCCCATTCCTCACCATACAAGTGGGCATGAGAACTTACGTAGGTCTAAACATACCCTACCATCCACATGCAGTAGGAAATTTTAACTAACGATGTCCAATTTGAAGAAATTCAAGAAAAATCGAAAATGTCGACAAATTAGGGCAAAAAGAGAAAATTTTAAGTTTCTCGATAACCAACCGATGAAACTCAAAAATTTTTGAGGGCTTTCGTTCCTCGAGACACCAATAACAAAAGCCCCCAATAAAAATCGAATTTTTACGGTTGGAAAAAGTTTAATTTGAAAAATACAAGTTAAATGGACAAAAACCTAGAAATGAAAACCTAAAAATAGGTAAAAATGAGAAGACATACCTGTAGGGATGACGTGGACGTCGAAACCCGGACTAAAATCAACCCACAACAGTGGAGTAGCACTGTAGCAACTCAGAGAGGAGAGGCGAGTCGAAACGGGAGGGAAATAATAAGAAATGACCCAAAATCGGATCTTAAAAATCTGATTTTTAGTCCGAGGGTCGGACAATTCGACTAGCACAATCGACCCTCGAATCGACCCTCCCATCGACCCTCGGCTCTCGGGAATCTGACAGAAAACTAAGGATCAGAACTGAGGGTCGGATACCCATCGACCCTCACATTGACCCTCAGCTCTCGGGAAGAACAAGTCATTCCCAGGGTCGGATACTAAGGGTCGGACATACCATCGACCCTCACCATCGACCCTGCATAGAAAAGACAGTATTTTTTTTATAAAATAAGCTAGAATTGGAATTGATTATTGGTTAGCGTGCCTACATGAAATATAAATGACTTCTCACCTATTTTGATGATTTTCAGGCACCACCAATCACAGAAAAGAATTATGTCTGGACGTAGGGTGACCCGACAGACCCGAAATGCAGTCCCACCACCACCACCCGTGGAGGAGACTAGTCAGGAAAATAATTATGCATCGGGTAATCCAGAACAGGCAAACCCTACAAATTTGCCACCTCCACCACCAGAGCTAACAACCGTGGTGATGAATCTGGCACAGCAGCTGCAGCAGATGCAACACGCGCAGACTCAGATGCAGGTTGCCATGGGAATTATGTTTCAAGCCACTCAGGCTGCACCCATGCACATAGGACAAGCCAGTGCAGCACCGGTGGGTAACCACCCAGCTCCTCAGACACCTCAACAACCGGCTGCACAGATTCCAGTGCAGGTATTGGAAGCAGCTCAAGGGAATTACCAGTATCCACCCCATATGTTTGGGGTAAACCCCCAAAATCAGTTGGACCACTCCCGACTAGTGGAGAGATTTTTGAAGATGAAACCCAAGGAATTCAACGGCAAACCGTCTGATCCGTTGTGGCCAGCACACTGGATAGACGAGATGGAGAGAAATTTCCTCATGATGACTATCACAGAGGAAGAGAAAGTACTATGCGCCACCTTCATGCTCAAGGGCGACGCACATCATTGGTGGAAATCCACGAAGGCATATCTACTGACCAAGCACGCCCTACTGACATGGGCTATATATAAAGAAGCCTTCTTTGAGAAATATTTTCCATGGAGCTTCAGAGATTCGATGGAGAAGGAGTTTCTAAGTCTTTATCAGGGACAGATGTCAGTGGATGCGTACCAACAACGTTATGAAGAGCTGTTTTTCTTCGCACCACTGAGTATGCAAGAAGAAGAAACCAAAATCCGTAGGTTTGTCACGGGACTGAGAGGAAACATCAGAGAACATGTTCTGGGCTTAGAAAAGAGAATTTATAATGAAGCTGTCCTGATTGCTCTAGTTATAGAATCGAGCCAGAAGGAGAGTTATTTTACTCAGAACAGAGGCATCAAAAGGCCAGCCGAAAATTCATACAACGGAGGCAATAACAGGACGTATAAGCCTTTCCATCCTCAGAATTTTACTGTGGCAACCAAGACTACTCCAACAGCTCAACCTCAGCCAAAGCCAAATTCTGAAGTCCTGAAGTGTTTTAACTGCAACCGGCCGGGACATATGGCGTTGTTATGTCCGAGGATGCGGCCGCATCACCCGATGTGGTCACAGGTATGACTGAAACTTTTTAAAGTTATAATTACATGGATGAGCATGTAGACTAAGTAAAGATAAATCACAGGTATTGTACCTATAAATGGCGTACCCGCCAGAGTACTCTTCGATTCCGGAGCTACTCATTCATTTATATCTGTGTTATTTGGAAAGAAGATGAAATTACCCATCAAAACATTAGACTACAAATTACTTGTACGGTCACCGATGGGGTTAGAAGTGGAACTAGAGAAAGGTTATGGACCATGTCCAGTTCTCATTGGAGAGAAGACTTTAGATGCAACCTTGATACAACTTGAGATGGCAGACTTTGATGTCATCTTGGGAATGGACTGGTTAGCTCGGCATTCTGCAAATCTATTATGCGCCGAAAAGAAGCTAACGTTCAAAGACAAAGAAGGAGCAGAATTAAGTTTCTTGGGAACCAAACTTCCCCGGAGACGCAAGCTCATACTTTCAGCACTAAAGGCTAAGAAGTGCCTTGAGAAGGGGGCAATCGGGTATCTAGTATCCGTGGTCGACCTAACCAAGGACGCGCCACGAATGGAAGATATTGATGTCGTGCGGGACTATCCTGACGTATTTTCGGAGGAACTACCCGGATTACCACCCAACCAAGCCACAGAGTTTGTGATAGACCTTATACCTGGAGCCGCACCAGTGTCTAAAGCACCTTATAGAATGGCTCCTATGGAACTGAAGGAATTAAAAGTGCAACTACAAGAACTGCTGGACAAGGGTTATATTCGACCCAGTATATCTCCATAGGGGGCACCAGTGTTGTTCGTAAAGAAGAAGGATGGTAGCGTTCGATTATGTATCGACTATCGAAAGTTAAATAAACTGACAATCAAGAATCGATACCCACTACCTCGGATCGATGACTTGTTCGATCAGTTACAAGGAGCGAAAGTATTTTCTAAGATCGATCTTCGATCGGGCTATCATCAGTTGAAGATTAAAGAAGGTGATATTCCGAATACAACTTTCAGGACCAGATACGGACATTATGAATTTTTTGTTATGTCTTTCGGATTAACTAATGCACCGGCAACGTTCATGGAACTTATGAACCGAGTTTTCCACGATATGTTGGATACGTCGGTTATAGTATTTATTGATGATATATTGGTATATTCCAAGGACAAGGAAACCCATATCAAGAACCTAAATGCAGCCCTACAGCGTTTAAGGAAAGAGAAGCTATATGCCAAATTTTTAAAGTGCGAGTTTTGGCTAAGTGAAGTCGTCTTTCTAGGCCATGTAGTATCCGCTGAAGGAATCAAAGTGGACCCCAGCAAGATCAAGGCTATTGTAAAGTGGGAAACACCAAAGAGCGTTTCAGAAATCAGAAGTTTTCTGGGTCTAGCTGGTTATTATCGGAGATTCGTAGAAGACTATTCTCGGATTGCCGTACCTCTCACCAGTTTGACTAAGAAAGGTGAAAAGTTTGTGTGGACGGATAAATGTGAAAAGAGCTTCCAGACATTGAAGTCCAGATTGATATCCGCCCCGATTTTGACTATTCCTATTCCAGGACAGACGTTTACCTTATACACTGATGCGTCAGGATTGGGATTAGGATGTGTGCTTATGCAAGGAGAGCAAGTGATTGCTTATGCTTCAAGACAGTTAAAGGTACATGAGAAAAACTACCTCACTCATGATTTGGAGTTAGCGGCAGTAGTACATGCTGTCAAGATATGGAGACATTACCTATACGGGGAGAAATTCCAGATTAAGTCGGACCATAAAAGTCTTACTTATTTATTTAATCAGAAGGAGTTGAATATGAGACAAAGAAGATGGCTGGAACTATTGAAAGACTATGATTGTGATATCCAGTATCATCCGGGAAAAGCGAACGTGGTAGCGGATGCTTTAAGCAAAAAAGCAATGATAAAATCTCAAGGAGAAGTTAGCACGACTGCAGCAATGTATACTACCGGAATGGTATTCAATCACGGCAACGAGCAGTATGTGATAGATACAATGGATGGATCAGCCAACCAAGGGTTTATTCATCGGTTTTTGAATATGTTCACGGCATTGAAGATTATACCGGATATAGTGGATGAAGTGAAGACAGCTATCAAAGCAGATCCTTATCTGAGAACAGTTCAAGAAGATATTGAGAAAGGTAGGACCAACCTTGAGTTCACCTTGGATGACGAGAAGGTACTGAGATACAAAGGAAGAATATGTGTACCTGAAACAGAAAGTGCAGACATTAGACACCGACTGAAGAAGGAAGCCCACACCACCATCTATTCGAGACATCCTGGAAGTACAAAAATATACTATGATCTAAAGAAACTATATTGGTGGAGGGGAATGAAAGCAGATGTAGCTAAGTTCGTGTCTCAATGCCTAAATTGTCAGAAAGTAAATGCTGAACGACAAAGACCCGCAGGGCCATTACAGCCATTATCGGAACCAGCATGGAAATGGGACTGCATCACTATGGACTTCGTCACTGGACTACCATTGACTCCTCGAGTAGTTGACGCAGTTTGGGTGATTGTGGACCGTCTGACTAAAACAGCTCGCTTCATACCTATACGACCTCAGTATACACTGGAAAGGTTAGCGAAGCTGTATGTGGATAATATTGTTCGGTTACATGGTGTTCCAGAAAGCATTGTGTCTGATAGAGATCCACGATTTACTTCCAAGTTTTGGGAGGGATTGCAAAAGGCTATGGGTACAACGTTGAAGTTCAGTACTGCATTCCACCCACAAACAGATGGACAGTCGGAGCGTACAATTCAGATTCTATAAGATATGCTACGAGCATGTGTAATTGATTTCAAAGGATCATGGGACGAAAAGTTACCAATGATCGAGTTCGCTTCTAACAATAGCTATCAGGCTACTATACAGATGTCACCTTATGAAGCACTATATGGCAGGAAGTGTCGAACTCCCTTGTTTTGGAATGAAGTTGGAGAACGTAGTATTGTTGGACCGAAATTTGTTGAAGAGACCTGTCGAGTGGTCGACATCATCAAGGAAAGAGTGAGAACAGCTCAGAACCGTCAGAAGCAATATGCAGATATTCAACGAAGAGATCTGGAGTTCGCCGTAAGCGATAAAGTATTTTTGAAGGTATCGCCCTTGCGATGATTGAAGAGGTTCGGACAGAAAGGGAAACTAAGTCGAAGATATGTCGGGCCGTATGAAATTCTAGCTAAGCGTGGAAAAGTGGCTTATCAGTTAGCACTACCACCATCTATGTCAAGTGTGCATGACGTATTTCACATTTTCCTATTGAAGAAGTATGTCAAAGACCCAACGCATGTTTTGACAGTGGATTTACCGGAATTGACTGATGATTTGACATTTGAAGTAACACCAACAAAAATCACTAGTCGAAAGGTTCAACGTCTATGCAACAGAGATATCTACTATGTTAAGGTCACATGGAAAAGTAGAGACATGGAAGAAATTACATGGGAAGAAGAAAACGCTATGCGGAAGCAATACCCTCACTTGTTTGATTCAGAAGGTACGTACAATTTCGAGGACGAAATTTTTATAAGTTGGGGGGAGTTGTAAGACCCATGTCAATCTAACCCGGTCTTACCACCTTGAACCAGGTTTACCCATCATGGTCGAGTCAAATGGACCAAGGGCGTGAAGGAGATCGAGATCCCAGGTATCAAATCGACCCAAAAACACTTAAAATAGGGGAAGGGTCGCATACCCAGCTAAGCAGGGTTGGACCTCCCAAAACTTAAAGTCAGACCCTCAGTTTTGAAGGGAGGGTCGGACAGCTTAGGACCCTAGGGTCAACGGGATCATCGACCCTCCCATCGACCCTCGGTTGCCGTAAGAAAATAAAATTAGGAAATTTCCTAATTTTCGATTGGGATTCTTTCCTAATCTCAAAGGGACTTATTTTAGGATGTTTCTACTCTATTTAAAGGACGTCCCTAAGCCACTTTCACTCCTTTCACAACCCTAATTGAATTGAGAAAAAGAGAGGAGAAGGAAAAGAGGAAGAAGAAAGGCAAGGAAGAGAACTTAGCAAAAAGGAGAAGAATTTCAGAGAAAAAATAATCGTCTCAGGTATGGATACTAATTCCATGAGTTTCTACAGACCTTAGGTTAGTTATTGTTGAGAGTGTGATCTCGGAGAAACCCAAACCATCAAGCTATGGTTAGGTTTCCATGGAAAACGATAGAAGAATGCATGAAAGCTATCTAGGTGGTTGATTCGTGGTTCCAGACCATGGAATGAATGTAGAATGGAATGTAAGAGCAAGCCATAGGATTCCAAACACGAAGAATGGATTAAAAGAGGGAATTGGACCAAAGTGCACAGAGGGTCGCTGTCACACCCCAAATTCTGATCCAACCAGAACGGTGTGAGTGAACCGTCATTGAACCAACGGTTCACACCAGGATCTCGAATAGGCCGTGTCCACCCATACAAACCAATTACACATAACCACAATCAGAATATAAATATACAGCGGAAGACTTTAAATAGAATGAACCGAGTATCTATTGATAATTTAAATAAATATCCCATTATTCAAATTCAATCACATAAAATAATAATCTTTTACATCTCTTAATAACAAACAAAAATAACTGAAATAAATAAATAAAATCCATCACGGTACACGCGAGAAGGGCACTCGCATGAAGCGTCATGCTCGTCCTGTCCTGCCTGTACATCCAACACCGCAGCACCACCATACGCCGGAGCGTTTACGTAATCATCCACAGTATAACCTGCATCCAGATCTAAAACAATGTATATACAAAGGGTGAGCACACAACACAGCTCAGTAAGGCAATCAGACAGTTTCACAAGATTATGCATGAGTAACAATCAATTTATGCTGTGGTCTGGTTTTAAGTTTGCAATGTGCTATAGAAAGGTTTGGTGGCCCCCGCACCTCTATACACGAGTGTGTGGCGTCGCACGATAATCACACAACCACCAACCCACAAACACCCATCATGGAATAGAGATAGAGCTAAGGTATACCCGCACCTCCCCGATACTCTACCCATACCGGTACCTAAGCCCCTACGGCCGGGGCTCGCAAACCGGGCTCGCAACTAACCAATCCTATATGTCAACAATGTATGCTCTATCCCCGGGACAGCCGTCTACGGCATAGAGATAGAGCTAGAGCGTGCAGGCCGGGTCGGAGACCTCCAAAACCTCACCTCCCCCGATACCCTATCCGCAACTAACCCACTAGGATAGAAACAATACGCAGGTAGACCCTGTCCCAACACCACTCCCTACGGCATAGAGATAGAGCTAAAGCATCGTGGACAAGGCAGCGTCGACTCGGAATCCTCAGTACCACCCCAACGATGGTCGGAACAACATCAATATCGGAGACCAACGTACCACGATCTTCCCCTGATACCCCACCCGTACCAAGCATGTTAAGATAAAATACTACAAAAGGTGCCAGTGTGGAGAGCGATCCCAGGCCCATGCCCCACTCCACACACCAACGAAAACAATCACATGCCTAACAATCACATCCTATGAATGCATGAACAATAATAATAATTGAAAGTAAAGGATGGCATGTGAATATGCACAAACATCACATCATAGATACTCAATGATTAACAACGATTTCTCGTCCATTAATTATTAGGTTTAGGTCAGATTCCCTTACGGCGCTCGTTCGATTACTTGCTCCACGTCACAAGATCCAAACGACAAGTCACAGCGTCCTACATAATATTAGGGTTTCATTAGAATATATTATTTAGGGTTTCATGTTGGTCGGAAACCAACAGAGATCACAAACGCCTCACGAGCTGGCCGGTGGCATGTACCGGTCGCGGCTCAGTGGGAAGACTGGCGACCGGTATGGTCAGCCGGTCCCCCACAGATAACCTCCCGAGAGGTAGCGGTCGCAACATACCGGTCGCACTATGTGCAACCGGTATAGTCGACCGGTATGTCTCCGGAAGACCATACATGGTTCTTCGACTGCCGTCGATCATCCTCCACGGATTTTCAGGGTTTCTCCTATCCATTCTAAGTCTAGGCTTTGAGTTAGAGTTATCCCCAACTCATTCAAGTCTCGTTTCGATAAATATCATCTCGAAACTCGAATCTAGGGTTTGACGGCAACTTAGGGTTCATTGGCCAATTTAGGGTTTTAGATCAATACCTACTTTGCGTGGTATTGATCCACCCACATAACTAACATAGGGTAAGAAGATGGATCCAAACACTTACCGTGGAGGTGTAGCGAGAGCTTCGTCAAACGGTAATGGCGGCACCTCCTCCTTCTTCCTAGCTCCTTCTCCTTTCCAAGCTCTTTCTCTTCTCTAGGGTTTGTGAAAGACAATGGAAAGGATTTGAGGGGCTTAAGGGTGTATTTATAGGCTAGAAATAGGGTTTAGTAACCCTACTAGGATTAGGAAACTTCTAGGATTCGAAATCAGGAAAGTGGGACCCGCAGAGACCAATTTCCAAATTTCCGCACATAGGCCGTGCAGGCCATACCCGGTCGACCGGTACCATCATCCGGTACCATCGACCGGTATACCTAAAACCAGGTATAATTGGTCGACTTCGGTCCGATTTCGTACTGTTTGTTATCCGCTTGCCCCGTCCGACTCGGTGATGATCGGAAGACTGTCACGACACAAAACCAAGGTTTAGACCGGGTTTTCGAGTGCGGGTCTTACAACTCCACCACCCTTAAAAGAAATTTCGTCCCGAAATTTGCATGTAGGTACTACAACTCCCCCACCCTTAAAAGAAATTTCGGCCTCGAAATTTGAACGTACCTTGATCGTCAAAAAGGTTAGGGTACTCCTTCCTCATCGCGCTCTCTTCTTCCCAAGTAATTTCCTCCACATTTTGGCTTCTCCAATGCACCTTTACATAGTGGATATCCTTGGTTCGAAGTTGCTGAACTTTTCGACTTGAGAGCATTACAGGCACCACTTCGAAAGTTAAGTCTTGGTCAAGTCCGGAGGATCAACGCTCAAGATATGCGATGGATCTCGACATACTTCTTCGGTAATGATACATGGAACACATTATGAACGCTAGACATAGATGGTGGTAGAGCCAATTGATATGCTACATTACCACGTCGATTCAATATCTCATATGGTCCCACATACACGGGGCATAGCTTCCCCTTCTTACCAAACCGTTTCGGACCTCGCACCGGTGACACCTTCAAGAACACTTTGTCACCCACTGCAAACTCCGGATCTCGACGTCGATTATCCGCATAGTGCTTCGTCGAACTTGAGCTGTCTTTACTCTCTCTTTGATCCGATCAATCACTCGGCAAGTTTCTTCAACAAACTCCGGTCCTACAATTCTTCTTTCCCCCACTTCATTCCATAACGAGAGGTGTACGACATTTTCTCCCATAGAGAGCTTCATATGGGGCCATCCGAATTGTAGCCCGATAACTATTGTTGTAAGCAAACTCGATAAGTGATAGCTTCTCATCCCAAGCTCCTTTGAAATCTAATGCACAAGCTCGAAGCATATCTTCCAAAATTTGAATGGTTCGCCTCAACTGTCCGTCCGTCGAGGATGGAAAGCCATCTTGAACTTCAACTTTGTTCCCATAGCTTTCGTAATCCTTCCTAGAATTTCGATGTAAAAGCGGGGATCTCGTCGGATACTATACTTTCCGGAACACCATGAAGTCCGACTATATTATCAACATATAACTTGGCCAGCTTCTCCATGGTATACCGAGGTCCGACCGCAATAAATCGAGCTGTCTTGGTGAGTCGATCTACTATAACCCAAACCGCATCCACGACCTTGGTGTCAAAGGTAAGCCGAGTGACGAAGTCCATAGTGATACAATCCCACTTCCATGCGGGTTCCGGTAATGGCTGTAGTAAACCTGCGGGTCTTTGCCTTTCCGCTTTAACTTGTTGGCAATTCGGACATTGGAACACGAAGCGAGCTATATCGGCTTTCATACCCCTCCACCAATATAGTCTTCTTAGATAATGGTACATCTTGGTACTTCCGGATGTACCGAATATGGAGTGTAATGAGCTTCAGTCATAACTCGGCCTCGATATCGCAGTCTTCGCTCTCGGGTATACATAACCGTCCGCGATACTTGAGTACTTTGTCCGATTCCAAGGTAAAGTCGGGGTTACACGTACCCTTCTCTAAGTCTTCTGCCTATCCTAAGATATGGATCCTGTAGGATTGCTACCTTGACTTCATCAATTAGGCTCGGGCGAGATCTTCAATGCGGCGAACATCATAGTGAACTTATGAATCAAGCCTTGCTCAACCGGATCTTCGCAGTTTCGATAATATGGTCTTCATCAATTTCCATCGAACTCGAGGCTGCAGCACACAATGCGGCATTTGTACTCGGTCCTGCCTCGGGTTTCGATGCCCACTTTCGCTTAAGGCGTCAGCCACCACATTTGCTTTACCGGGTGGTACCGGAAGTCGCAATCATAATCTTTTAACAATTCCAGCCATCTTCTCTGCCTCATATTCGGATCCTTCCGAGTGAAGAGATAAGTTAAGCTCTTGTGATCGACTTGATCCGAAACTTCTCACCATACAAATAGTGTCTCCAAGTCTTGATTGCATGAATAACCGCTGCTAGCTCCAAGTCATGCGTAGGATAGTTCTTCTCATGCTCTTTTAACCGTCTTGATGCGTAGCGATCACGTTCTCCTTGCATCGAACACACCCGATACCCAACCCGAAGCATCCGTATATAGAGTAAACGGTACGCTTGGTTCGGGGGATGGTCGGGATAGGTGCGAGACAAGTCTTGACTTCAAAGTCTGGAAGCACTTCTCACACTCATCTGTCCATATAAATTTCTCTCCCTTCTTGGTCAATCCGGTGAGTGGAACCGCGATCCCGGAGTAATCTTCCACGAATCTTCTATAATAACCAGCCAACCCAAGGAAACTACGAATCTCGCAACAAATTTTGGTGCTTCCCATCCTACGATAGCAGCTATCTTGCTTGGATCAACCTTGATACCGTCTCCGGATACAACATGGCCCAAGAAAGCCACTTCCTTCAGCCAAAACTCGCACTTCTTGAATTTTGCATAAAGCCTCACATCCCTCAGCCGTTGTAGGGCTGCTCTCAAATGCGCTGTATGAGTCTCCATGTCCTTAGAGTAAATCAATATGTCGTCGATGAATACGATGATCGAAGTGTCCAACATGTCATGGAACACTTTCGGTTCATCGGTTCCATAAACGACATTTGGAGCATTGGTCAGCCCGAAAGACATAACCGGAAACTCATAATGCCCATACCTTGTCCCGGCGGTCTTGAATATCTCCGGCCTTGATCTTCAATTGGTGATACCCGATCGGAGATCGATCTTTGAAAACCTTTGCACCCCTGCGGCTGATCGAACAGATCATCGATCCTAGGTAAAGGATACCGATTCTTGATCGTCAACTTGTTCAGCTCACGATAGTCAATACATAGCCGTACGCTTCCATCTTTCTTCTTGACGAACAACACAGGTGCTCCCCAAGGCGAAATACTAGGTCGTATGAAGCCCTTATCCAGCAATTCTTGTAATTGGGTCTTCAACTCCTTTAACTCGGTTGGGGCCATCCTGTATGGCGCTTTAGACACCGGAGCCGAACCCGGTATAAGGTCTATCACAAATTCCGTAGCCCCGTCCGGTGGTAAGCTGGAAGATCCTCCGGAAATACATCCGGAAACTCCCGAACCACCTCTATATCCTCCATCTTGAGTGACTCTCTGTGAGGTCGACTACAGATACGAGATAACCCACTCCCCCTTTCTCCAAGCATCTCTTAGTCTTTAGGGCGGAGAGGATCAACTTTCGCTTCCTAGATAGCTTAATTCCAGCGAAGCTATATTCCTTTCCCTCTCTGTCAGTAAGCATAAGCTTCCTTTCACCACATAAAAGGACGGCCGAATGATGGCCTAGCCAATCCATTCCTAAAATGACATCAAAATCTGCCATCTCAAGTATTACTAGGCTTGCTTCTAGGTCTCGGCCCTCGATACTTACAGGACATGGTCCATAATACTTGGTCAAAGCCACTTCGACTCCTAGTGGAGAGCGAACTATCAAGCTTGGGTTCAATTGCTTGATTGGTAACTCCATTCGCTTCCCAAAAGAAAGCGAAACAAAGGAGTGCGTGGCCCCCGAGTCAAATAATACTCTGGCGGGTAAACCGGCTACATTTACAATTCCTGGAATATATTATCCCTTAGTTCTATGTGCTCATGCAACTGAAAGAATAAACCAAATAGTAAGGGATAGAGTCGTACCAGTTACCACATCAGGTGATGCGGCTGCCTCTTCAGTGGTATTTGCATAAACTCGGCTTCTTTGGGGAGCTTGCTTCCTAGGTAGCGTGCAGTTCCTTGCAACATGTCCAAGTTCTTGACGGTTATAACACTTAATATTCGGGTTGGGCCTGGCTAATTGTGGCACAGGTGGTGCCGGGTTGTTTCTCGCAAGTGCTGTAGCGATCGCCCCCTGTATGGGCGGAATGGTCTAGGATTACGCCACCCGAGCCTCTCCCGCCAGATCTCTTCACTCCCTTGTTCCGGCGAAGAAGCTGTCCCTCGACTGGACTCTATCACCCTCGCAACCCGCCTTGCCTCGTTGTAGGTTTTCTTATCCGGACCCAAAAGATGCTCCCCGATACTTCCACGTAGTCCCATGGTGAACCTACGTATCTTTGTCTCCTCTTCCCGCATCCCGGCCGGTGCGAAGAAGAATAGCTCTTCGTACCTCCGTTGATATGCATCTACGATCGGCCGAGCCTCGTTGCAGGTTGAGAAACTCTCTCTCCATTTGGTCTCTGAAGCTCTTTGGGAAATATTTGTCGAAGAAAGCTGCTTTAAATACTTCCCAGTCAACTAATGTATATTGGTTCTCCAAATATGCCCGTGTAGAATTCCACCAAGCATTCGCGTCTTCTCTCAGCATGTGAGTGGCAAATAGAACCTTCTCCTCCTCAGTACACGTCATCAATCGGAAGTTCTTTTCCATTTCGAAACCCACCGTGCTGGCCACAATGGTTTCCCTGTTCCGCCGGTGAATGATGACGGTTTCAACTTCAAGAACCTATCCACGGACTGCTAAGATCGTGATGTCCCCTTGGGTATCCGCTCCGTACCATGGTGGTGGATACGGATATGCCCCTGGATACGCAGAAGGCGACGGAAAGCGATGCGGTGGTGGTACATTCTGTGCTTGGGCCCTTGGCCTTGGGCTACTCTGCACCCGTTGTGAAGACATTTTCTCTCCGGACCCGGGCATATTACCGGCGGGAACAGAACCTGCTGACCTGAGCATCGCTAGCACCTCACTCGAGAAATTCCTTCCGTTGAGCTTGCATCGATAGACCAAGTTTGTAACTATGGTCTCGGAATCCCTGTGAGGTGGTCCCGGTAATTCTGCCGGTACTTCGGGACTGTTCCTCCTCCTCTTCGGGGCTGGTTTCTCTAACCCGGTCTGCTCGGCTTGCTCTTCCTCCGGGCGCTTTCGGCATGATGATGCTTTCTACCCCTTCGACCGTTTCCCACCGCCATCACGGACTATTTATTTGGATCCGAGAAGAAGACATAACACGTGAGAATCATCAATAATAGTAGTGTTAGTCTTGAATAATGCGGGGAATAGTCGAAGTAACATTTCAATTTGCACAATTTTGTAAATTTTTTTTTTTTTTTTTTTGTCTTTTGGCTCTTTTGGGGCGTACCGGTCGCAACATACCGGTCGCACACTGTAGAAATATGCCGCGGCCGGTATAGTCGACCGGTCAAAATTAAATTTCTGGCGAGACATACCGGTCGCATGTCTATGAGATACCGGTCGCCACTCCGTAGACAGTGTTGCGACCGGTATAGTCGACCGGTCGGAAAAATTTTCTGGCCGAGACATAGCGGTCGCACACCTGGGTTGATACCGGTCGACCGGTATAGGCATAACCGTCGACCGGTATGCCCAAAATGGCTTTAAAATCGCGAAAAAGTGAGATTTTTCTCACTTTTCCTTTCTCTTTCTCTCCGGTGGCGATTCTTCTATGCCCAACTGAGTTGCTACAGTCCGACCGGTACTCTTAGAAGCCGATTTCTCGCATTCCAAAGCTAGAACATCGTCTCCAGGTAGGTCTCCACCCTCTCTCTCATATTTTTAGGAATTTCCCATATCGTCTATATGTAAAATTTTAGGTTTTTCTTTGTTCGAGATGTTTTAACCGTAGGAACTCTTTTCCTTCGGCTTAGAAAGGGTTTAGGGACCCCCAAGAGCAAAAGCCCTCAACTAATTTGGGGTTCCACCGCAAGGTTTTGATAAAAATCGAATTTTTACTCTTTTTGACCTAGGTTTTTCAAAAATTTCGAAATTTTCTTGATTTTTCCCAAATTCTCGAAATTTCTTATTATGATTGCTTGTGATTGGATTATGGAAGAGTGTGGGGGTTACGTAAGTCCTCCTCCCCATGTTTTTGGGTGAGTTCGAGGCTTTTTCCCAATTTATAGCCGTTATGCTGCCGAATTTTTGAAAATTTCTAACTTTTATCTCATTTTTTTTTTGTTTTGCAGATTCTAAATGGCTCCTAGACGCAACCTCGGGAAGCGATCACATGGTTCTAGTTCTCGGGTTCCCTCTCCACCTATCCCTCAGCTAGATGAGCTCTGGTTTCGCTCTTTGGAAGCTCAGGCTCGGTTTCCCTGGTTTGATGACAAGAGTATTATATCCGGGCGCCGGGTCAATGTGGGACAATTGCACCGGTTTAATGTAGAGACGGCTTTTGGTGCTCTAGGTTGGCTGCCGGTTATTTCCTACACAGAGACTACACGCCCTAACCTGGTCAAGCATTTTTATGCAAATCTGGAGCTCGAAGGGGATGTCGAAGACCCGAACCAGTGTAGGGATCTATGCATCACCAGTTACGTCCGGGGTGTACATATCTCCTTCAACACCCATCAGTTGGCAGATCTTCTTGGGGTTCCCAATGATGGAGATTTGGTGTCTTTGCGCCCCCAAGGCGAAAGGTTATTTGGCCCGAAGATTTGCGCCGAGAGATAGCGCATCGGATACTCAATCCCGGGGCTCCTATGAAGGCAGCTAGCCCGAGACCTATACCCGGGTCTGACCGCATCATCCAAGGACGATATAGTGCCACGAGAGCGGTCATTACAATGAGTTGTCTCGGCTCACCCGAAGACGTCACTTATTGCGTCGCACCGGAGAGCGGATCTCACTTCCATACCTCATCATCCGGACTATGCATCGAGCGGCCGTGGGCCGTCGGGCCAGCAACCTTCCCTATGGCCGTCTCGTCACTTTCCTTCTTCGCCGTGCGGGCGTGAGTTTCTGAGGAGAGACAGCCGTTGAGGACTCCATGACCTCGACATCGGCCGGGATGCGATAAACGGGATGCGGATGGTTGATCTGCCCGTTAGTGATGACGAGTTGGAGGCTCGCCCTCGTCCACTTGGGAGAGTAGCGGCGGCGGCGGCGGCGGCGGCCAATGCGGCCTATGCGGCGAGAGATGGGGGATGATGATGATGACGATGTAGTTGGGGAAGCACCAGGTGCCGCCCCACGGCCTCCACTGTACCACCACCATCTGTTCCCATAGCCGGACCATCTCGGCCCCCTCCCGACTCGGTGTTGAGTATGTTTATCGAGATCGGGGACACCCGGAGGGTCATCCCGAAGTCTCAGCGAGCGATGGGTCGGGAGTTGGGACCTTTGGCTCGTGGTCTACGGGTGACTCGGGACCAGGTGCATTGGCTTAGGGTCGCATCCGGCGGGACTATGATATAGCGGACCCCATTCCTCCCAGGCCTCCTACCCCATGATTTCCATTCTACTTTTCATATGACTGTTTATATAACAGGGTAACTTTCCGGTTTGTGGACTGTACCCTGTAGCACTATTACATTTGATACTATTTTTTCCATTTAATGAAAGTTTCATGGTTCACCTATCTAGTGTATGTGCACTTATTAGGTTTCATATTTAGAATAGTACATTATTCTCT
This sequence comes from Protea cynaroides, assembly GCA_028583415.1. Taxonomy (NCBI): domain Eukaryota; kingdom Viridiplantae; phylum Streptophyta; class Magnoliopsida; order Proteales; family Proteaceae; genus Protea; species Protea cynaroides. The sequence goes on from CM053265.1 coordinate 54,320,831, forward strand.
TTCTTAGTCCGTCTCAGGTATCAAACAATGCTTAGGGTGTGTTTGTATTAAGATTTTTAAACTTCCTAACTCAGTTCATCGACCCCATTATGTGTAGCATGGTTTGTTGGAACAGGCCCGAGAGCTCGATACCAAGTTGTCACACCCCAAATTCCGATCCAACCGAACGGTATGAGTGAACCGTCATTGAACCAACGGTTCACACCAGGATCTCGAATAGGCCGTGTCCACCCATACAAACCAATTACACATAACCACAATCAGAATATAAATATACAGCGGAAGACTTTAAATAGAATGAACCGAGTATCTATTGATAATTTAAATAAATATCCCATTATTCAAATTCAATCACATAAAATAATAATCTTTTACATCTCTTAATAACAAACAAAAATAACTGAAATAAATAAATAAAATCCATCACAGGTACACGCAGAAAGGGCACTCGCATGAAGCGTCATGCTCGTCCGTCCCTGCCGTACATCCAACACCGCGACACCACCATACGCCGGGGCGTTTACGTAATCATCCACAGTATAACCTGCATCCGGATCTAAAACAATGTATATACAAAGGGTGAGCACACAACCACATTTCGATAAGGCAATCAGACAGTTTCACAAGATTATGCATGAGTAACAATCAATTTATCGTTGTGGTCCGGTTTTAAGTTTGCAATGTGCTATAGAAAGGTTTGGTGGCCCCCGCACCTCTATACACGAGTGTGTGGCGTCGCACAAGTAATCACACAACCACCAACCCACAAACACCCATCATGGAATAGAGATAGAGCTAAGGTATACCCGCACCTCCCCGATACTCTACCCATACCAGTACCTAAGCCCCTGCGGCCGGGGCTGCAAACCCGGGCTCGCAACTAACCAATCCTATATGTCAACAATGTATGCTCTATCCCAAAGCACAGCCGTCTACGGCATAGAGATAGAGCTAGAGCGTGCAGGCCGGGTCGGAGACCTCCAAAACCTCACCTCCCCCTGATACCCTATCCGCAACTAACCCACTAGGATAGAAACAATACGCAGGTAGACCCTGTCCCAACACCACTCCCTACGGCATAGAGATAGAGCTAAAGCATCGTGGACAAGGCAGCGTCGACTCGGAATCCTCAGTACCACCCCAACGATGGTCGGAACAACATCAATATCGGAGACCAACGTACCACGATCTTCCCCTGATACCCCACCCGTACCAAGCATGTTAAGATAAAATACTACAAAAGGTGCCAGTGTGGAGAGCGATCCCAGGCCCATGCCCCACTCCACACACCAACGAAAACAATCACATGCCTAACAATCACATCCTATGAATGCATGAACAATAATAATAATTGAAAGTAAAGGATGGCATGTGAATATGCACAAACATCACATCATAGATACTCAATGATTAACAACGATTTACTGTCCATTAATTATTAGGTTTAGGTCAGATTCCCTTACCTGACGCTCGTTCGATTACTTGCTCCACGTCACAAGATCCAAACGACAAGTCACAGCGTCCTACATAATATTAGGGTTTCATTAGAATATATTATTTAGGGTTTCATGTTGGTCGGAAACCAACAGAGATCACAAACTGCCCTCACAGAGCTGACCGGTGGCATGTACCGGTCGCAGCTCGTGGGAAAGACGGCGACCGGTATGGTCAGCCGGTCCCCCACGGGATAACCTCCCGAGAGGTAGCGGTCGCAACATACCGGTCGCACTATGTGCAACCGGTATAGTCGACCGGTATGTCTCGGAAGACCATACATGGTTCTTGACCGCCGTCGATCATCCTCCACGGATTTTCAGGGTTTCTCCTATCCATTCTAAGTCTAGGCTTTGAGTTAGAGTTATCCCCAACTCATTCAAGTCTCGTTTCGATAAATATCATCTCGAAACTCGAATCTAGGGTTTGACGGCAACTTAGGGTTCATTGGCCAATTTAGGGTTTTAGATCAATACCTACTTTGCGTGGTATTGATCCACCCACATAACTAACATAGGGTAAGAAGATGGATCCAAACACTTACCGTTGACAGGTGTAGCGAGAGCTTCGTCAAACGGTAATGGCGGCACCTCCTCCTTCTTCCTAGCTCCTTCTCCTTTCCAAGCTCTTTCTCTTCTCTAGGGTTTGTGAAAGACAATGGAAAGGATTTGAGGGGCTTAAGGGTGTATTTATAGGCTAGAAATAGGGTTTAGTAACCCTACTAGGATTAGGAAACTTCTAGGATTCGAAATCAAGAAAGTGGGACCCGCAGAGACCAATTTCCAAATTCCCGCACATAGCTGTGCAGGCCATACCGGTCGACCGGTACCATCATCCTGTACCATCGACCGGTATACCTAAAACCAGGTATAATTGGTCGACTTCGGTCCGATTTCGTACCTGTTTGTTATCTGCTTGCCCCGTCTGACTCGGTGATGATCGGAAGACCTGTCACGACACAAAACCAAGGTTTAGACCGGGTTTTCAGAGTGCGGGTCTTACAGTCGCACCGAGGGTCGATGACCATCCGACCCTAGGTGTTTCCTGACCATCAACCCTCAGTGTTCGAGAAGTTCAGAATCTGGGGAGGGTCGCACCCAGGGTCGATCAGGACTCCGACCCTACCTCCGACCCTCAGTTAACAGAATAGTTTTTAAATTCAGAATTAATTATAATTAAATTATATCGACTTTGTTAGGTCTTCTAGCAATATAATAACACTGTAAAGGTGATTCTAAAGCTTGGAAAAACATCTTATAGCAAGCTAAGGTGAGGAACCAGAACTCCAAACTAAATTAGTTAATAACAAAAACTGTTTTCTATTTCTTGAGTCCTATGCCATGCTTGATTCTATGCGAATATGTTTGTAGTATGCATACAACATGCCATCCAATATTTCTATTATTTGTTCATGCATATTTACTTTGTTGTTTATAACATGATGAGGATGATGATGATAGGAATAGGCATGTGCTTGTATGTGTGTGGTTGATGTACTTGATGCGAGCGAGTATCAAGGGAGGTGTGATGAGAACGTCAATAAACGTTAACCTTTGGCGGGTCTCAGCACTTTAGCTCTATCTCTAACTCAAGTCTTGTGCATTGGCATCGTTGTATCGCCATTACTTTAGCAGAACTATTGTGTCGTAGAGTATCAGGGGAGGTGGTCTCGGTCCTTGTAGTCTCTGACTCTACCGGGGGGCCTTAGCTCTATCTCTATGGATATTCTAAAGGATGCTGGGGTGAGGCCTTGGATACACTTTTTGGCATTAGGATTGGTTAGTTGCGAGCCCAGTTTGCAGCCCTCACTAACAGGGGCTTACGTGTTGGTATGGCACTATATAGCAATAAACGTAACCTTTGTTATATAATGTTCATGATTGGGTGCATGTAAGTTGACGATAAACGTGATCTTCGGGTGACGTCACACACTCGTGTATAGAGGCGGGGTCAATAAACGCGACCTTTGGCTACCAAAACCTTTCTATTGCATATTGTAAACTTTAAACCGAACCAAAGATATAAATTGATTTGCATGCATATGTATTGTTGCATTGTTTTGGCTACTCACTGAGCCTTGATGTGTGCTCACCCCTCGACGTCGAATATTTTTAGTTGATGATGCAGGTTATACCGTTGAAGACTATGTGAATGCGTCTGCGTACAAGATTGTGGCAGCGATGGAAGCTGAAGCTGAAGTGGATACACACGACTCCTCTTGCGAGTGCAACTCGTGTGTATTTGATTAGATATTTTATAGGTTTCTTTATTGGATTTATTAAGACATGTATTTGGTACTTAAATATTTATGTCTCAATTGAAAACAGAATAATTTGCTATTAAATTATTAATATCATCTTAGTTTCTCAGTTCATGTTATTATAAGACTTCCGCTATTGTGTATTTACTCTGATTATGATTACGGATGTGTGTAATTTTAGATAACGCGGGGATAGCCTATTTGAGATCTTGGTTGAACCATTGGTTTATTAGCGGTTCATCACATCATTCTGAATAGTACAGAATTGGGGTATGACACAAACACTTTAGCTCTATCTCTATTCCATGGTGGGTGCATGTGGGACGATAGTGGTGTTTGATCCATTGGGCGGATTCACACACTCGTGTATAGAGGTGCGGTGGTCGTCGATCCTTTCTATAGCACATTGCAAACTTAAAATCAGACCATAATGTGAATGTTATCATGCATGATGTGTGTTGCATTGTCTGATTGTCTTACTAAGCTAAGTTGTGAGCTCACCCTTGTATATATACATGTTTTTAGATGTTTATGCAGGTTACACTGTCGAGGACTATGTGGATGCTCCAACATATGGAGGTGTTGCTGCTTTAGAAGTGCAAGCAGGGGAGGATGAGCATGACGCTTCATGCGAGTGCCCTTTCTGCGTGTACCTCTAGGATATTTGATTTGTTTATTTTATTTATTTTCAGTTGGATTTTTAAATGATGTAAGGATAATTATTTATGTTTTGGGTTTTGAATAATTGAATAATTTATTTATTATCAATAGAGTACTCAATTCATTTAATTTAAGACTTCCATTGTATTTAATCATATTCTGATTATGGTTATGTGCAATGGTTTGTATGAGTGGACATGATTTTATTGAGATCCTGATGTGAACCGTTGGTTCATTGACGGTTCACTCACACTTCTGGTTCAGCCGTAATTGGGGTGTGACAGGGTACTCAGGCGGTGGGGTATGGGTACATACTCAGGTGGTGGGGTACGGGTATATGCTTAGGTGGTGGGATATGGAGCGAGATCCTCGTTAGGGTACAGGCCAGTCATGACTTGCATACACACTTGAATGCTACTCACAATTGCTTGTTTATTTGTTTCTGTACTGCATTTATAAATTATTACATAGGATTGCATTGGATACCTGACTTCTCACTAAGCTGAGATAGGAACTCACCCCTTGATATCGAATCTCTTTTAGTTTTGATTGCAGGTACTTCTTCTGCTGCTGCAGATATGGATCCTGATGATGTTGAGGGTGCTTCTCTTGGTGGGGTTCTTCTAAGAGATCATGTCAAGGGTTGTACCTGTAGGGATTGCATCCACGGGACCTGAGTCAGTGCCTTGCTTCTGTGATTTTGCTATCTGTGGATAAATGGGGGTTTGGTCTATCCATAGGGACTTATTTGGATTTACTCTAGTTATTAGAAGGGGATGTATGTAATATTAAAGATATTGTGAGATGGCTTGTAAGGCACAATAAAACTATTATGTTAAAAAAACATTAGTTGGCATCTTGTTCTATATTATGATTCCGCTGTAACTCTATTATTTCGCTACGATATTGTTATTTACTATTAATTATAGTTAAGGGTGTCAAAAATGGGCCCGGCCCGGTAGCACGGACCGAGCCGGCCCGATATAACCCGAACCCAGCCCGGACCGAACCTTAATGGACAGGTTTCGGTCTCAGCTTGTAAAGCCCGATACCATTTCAGCCCAAACCGAAATCAGACCAGACCAGCCCGTTAAGAAGCCTGAACTAGCCCGAACCAATAATACCTAACCCGAACACCGGTAAGGTCCATCCCTAGTTTCTTAATTTTAATGGTTTTAAATTTTGATGGATTATATTACACTGTTATAGTTCACTTCTTGATCTCAAAGATTATAAGAATCTATAGTTGAAAAGAGTATGTTAATTGTTACAATTTACTAAATTACATGTGTATAGAAGGAATGATGCTAATTTTATAGATAGAAATAATAAAACAAGCTATATATCTTACATATAAAATAGGCCCGATAAGCTTGATAAGCCCGGTCCGGACCGAACCAGCCCGAAATCACCTCAATAAGCCCAGCCCAATAACAAACCGACACCGGACCAGCCCGATAGTTATTGTGTCCAGCGCAGCCCAACCCAACCCGAACTCTTAATGGACATGTTTTGGGCTGGGCTTATAAAACCCGACACCGATTCAGCCCGGACCGAAATCGGCCCGGACCGGCCCGTTGACACCCTTAATTATAGTGGATATTGTGTGTGTAGATTGTGGGGTTTGTTGGGTAGTTCATTTTGGTTTTTAGTCGTTGAAAAATTCGGGTTGTCTCGTGGATGACCCGGATATCACACCCAATTCCCTAGAATGGGATGTGACAGTTTAAGCTCAACATTGATGGGTGCTCATTGGGTAATCCTGGTAGAGCCGAAGCGGCAGTTGTCCTTTGAATAGTACGGGTAAGGTTATCCTCGCATTTGCATCTTACTTGGAGGTGACAACTAATTACATGGAGAGTTTCAAGTTGCTCTTATTAGTATTACTAGAGCCCTTGATGTGCATCCCCCTCCACCCTTAGGGATGCGCAAGCCGTGATGAGAGGTCTCCTACAAGGAGTGATTCCATGGAAATGCCATCATGTCTTCTTCCTTTATTGTCTTTGACTGAATTGGCATTTTACTTATTGTTTTAGAGAAGTAAATGTAGTAGCTGATTTATTTGCTAAACACAGTGCATGTTCTCAACAGTCTTTTAATTGGAGGGCATGTCCTGCATTGATAGCCAGAGAGGTTATGTGGGATGCCTCACAACGTTCTCGTTTTAGATTTCATTAGTAATTTTGGTTCTTTTGCTTGGAACGTTTTGTTTTACTGATGGCAATGCTCAAGGTGGGAAGACTTCTTTGGGCTCTTCTCTCTTGTAATTTATTATTTCTATTTTAATGAAAATACTTTGACTTTTAGCTAAAAAACCTTTTTAAGGACTATTTCTTACATCTATCTTCAAGCTTCTATATGGCCAAAGATTTTTCCTCCATCAACTTCTCAGAGGAATCGTGGAATCAGTTTAATGAGAAGAAAAGGTTGATCATGGGAACCCAAGTTGTAGGTCGCCACAAGTAGGGCTACATTAAAAAGAGAGAATGAGAGAAGAGAGGAGAAGAGAGAACAAAGCACTATTTTGTTTGTTTGGTTGTAATTAATGGTAATTAGGTAAGTTCACTTCACCTTAAGAGTAGTTTTATCTAATATAAGGTAAAGACTTCATGACATCAACAACTAACATTTCAAGCCTAACTAATTGGACCTCTCTACCACAAATCATGTGCATTAAGGGAGTTCCATGCCATTTCTTGCAAGTCAGGATAGTGCTTTGTATTTAATGCATTGTCAAGGCGAGGTCTACATAATTTTCCCTTTACTTAAACCCTGGATTCTTGGATACTTCAGTTGTAATTTTCTCAAATTTTATAATCATTTCTCACATGGTTATATTAAATACTATAATTTCTTATCACGTTTAATAAGGATATCTTCGTTACTAAATTTATTTTTTTTAGATATAATTTTTAGAGTAAATTACTCATACCACCCCGGGAATCCAAACTTACTATGCATCAACCTATAAGTTGACGATAATTACTCATACTACCCCTAAATTTCAAATCTTGTTACACTAAGACCCAGAAATGCTGATGTCATCATGGTTAAAATTTTTTAATGTCTAAAATACCTTTATGGGTATAGTGAAAAGACTAAAATAGGGCATTTACCTTTACCTATTTATTCCATTTCATATTTTTACCTAAAAAATAAAAATAAAATTCATATTAGTATCTCACATTCGTGGGTCTCCATTAAATCAACAAAAACAAAATAAAATAAAAATAAAAAAACTCATATCTCAGACGAAAATGGAGAAGAATCATCTAGAGAAGGAGGAGAGTGTTGCTCCTCATTTCTGGACTGAAATTTTTTCTCTCTTCTTCTTCTTTCTTCTCTTTACAGTTGACATTCACTCTCTCAAACTATTCCTTCCCATTTGTTTGCAACTATTCCTTCCCATTTTTCCACAGACAGTTGCCTCTCTCCAGTCTTCTTTCTAGTAGCAGTTGCGGCTTTTGCTGCATCTCCTTCTTTCCTCTTCTATTCTTGCCGAGATAATTGATCGGTGCCAAACTTTTTTTTCTCTTCGTCCCTTAGATGTCACCTTTAGATTTAGAAAAAAAATAAATAAAATAAAACCCTAGAACCTTCTCTCTGTTTTCACGAACTCCCTTTCTCTCTCATTTCTGCTATTTCCTCTTCCCCCCATCGGACTAGCTTCTTTCTTCTTGCTTCGCCGATTACAGATCAGTGACCACCAATTATAAAAAATCGAATCTCATTGATCGAGGAACAAACTCTCTATTCTGAATTGATGCGAACCAAAATACTCAAACTGAAATTTGCGATGAACGGTTTTGAATCGATCAAACTTCATTGCCACATACTACGAAGAAATCCTTATATTACTGTCGCCGGAAGATGATCAATTATGGGAGAATGGAACAGATCGTTGCAGAAGTGGAACACAAATCTCATCGGTATACTGGAATCGGAGAAGATAAAATCTGTTGCTGCATTGATATGTCACATAGAAGAACGAAATCGGAGCTTCCAGTCACCGCCGATTGCATCGCCACCAGGATCAGAAACACCAACCATTATAGAATTTCAGATTCAGATTGAAACATCATCGTTATCAAACCCTCTTTCTGCTTGAAACCCTCTCCTCTGCGTTTTTCTCTCTCCTTTTCTTTCCCTCCATCTGCGACGAAACTGATAAAAGGGTCGGTTGCATATCTTTTTCGATGAAAATGATAGTTTCGAGTTTCGACAGGGAAAGATGATGAGCCAATCAAAAGGCCTTAAAAGCTTGCTCCGCGTTGGTAAGAAAGTGAAGATGATTAATAAAGAAGAACCCTTGTGTTTTCTTGATTTCTGAATGCAAGAGTCTGATGAGAAAGATCAATGTGATGGTATAATCCGATAACGAAGCACAGGGAGGGCTGGAGGCGGCGGAGTAGGAGAAGATGTAGGTTCTTTTTCTCTTTTCAAAAGGGCAAAAATGATCTTTTGATTTTTTTGTTGGTAAATGTAATAAGGGTAAAACGGTCCACAAAGGTTTAAGGGGTAGCATGAGTAATTATCGTCAAACTTATAAATTGATGTTTAGTAAATTTAGATTCCACAGATGGTATGAGTAATTTATCCTAATTTTTATGGGAGAAAGAAGGCTCCTCGCCTGCTATTCCCCCCGCCATGTTACACGCCTAGATACAAGAAGCGAAGTGACCGTCCCGCCCGGTGAATGAAAAATCCCGCCCTGTCGAATACCACGTGCACGCTTATCTTGGCCCGCGCTGGTGTAGCTGCTTACAGTTCACTCTTGCAGTCCTAAAAGTAACTGAGAGTCAACACTACTACCTTCTTTCTTACTCATCCCTCTTAACTTCCCCAAGCACATGTACCTGGAAAAGGCAACAAAAAGGAGTAAAGACAGAGTGGGAGAATTGGGAGTGCTTTAGGGGGTTGTTTTTGGGTGGGGGTTGCTGGTGCCATTGTGCAGGTATTCAACGCCAACGATGCTCAAGCACCGCATCTTGCTGCTGCTGTTACTGCAGCTCACTTTGTTCCTAGCTCTGTGTCCTACTTCTTCTTCTCGGCCCGGTAAGCTATCCCTTCCCTCTTTCCTTCTTTTTTCCCTTCTTAAACTATTATTAAGCATGCATTAATACAACTCAACTCAAATTAGTGTTATCCCAACTCAATGTGTCGATCTTAAGCATTCATTAATGAGATTTGTTTTGTTGCTGCGACGATTTGACTTCTAAGAAGCGTCGTGAATGAGTTTTCTGCAGATTTTGATGGATCCAATGCTCTGAACAGCTTGATTTAATATTACATTGCTGTTTTCTTTTCCTCTGGGTCTGAATTCTTGTCTGAGAGAGAGAGTGGGTAGGAATTAGAAATCGATACAAGTAGCGCTCAGTGGTTTGGCTGAGAACCACCTAACGGTGGCTCTCTATTTTTTAGTTTAATTTTACTGAATTTCTTAAAAGCAAGGCGTTTTGGGGAAGTTATCTAATTGAGAAGCTTAACCGAGAATTTTGAACTCTGTGATCATGTCACTGATCTTTTTCTGTGCCCATTTGCAGTTTCGGTTATCGGCAAATCAGTGAAGTTGTCACAGACTTACAGATCCCTTTCACATTGAGGATGAATATGTAGCATGAGGGAACTATAAAATGATCATTTTTCATTGTACTAATAGGAACATCTTTTTTAACAACAACAACTTCACTGTGTTACTTAAGAAGCAGAGGACATTGCTGTACAAATTGAGGAATTGACAAATTATTCTTAGTTGCTCAGGCAGTTTACATAAAGTTAGTTTTATTGAGTGGGTGTTTAGTTTGTTCTTGGCCAACAGGGTTGCTGGTGGACCAATTAGGTTATAGCAGTTCCACTACCATTACATAGTAGTTGCACTGATGCTTAGCTGCTTATTATCAGGAATTTATTTGTCTTTGTTCCTTGGTTTGATATATGCTTGTGAAATGGGGTTTTCTTTGGTGCAGAGCCATTTGCTATGCGCATAAGTTGCGGATCTTTTGTCAATGTCCATACGGCGCCAACCAATACCCTATGGTACAAGGATTTCGCTTATACAGGAGGGAGACCTGCAAATGCATCAACAAGTCACATTGGTCCTCCACTCAGAACACTTCGCTATTTCCCTCTCTCTGATGGTCCAGAAAATTGCTATAATATCAACAGAGTACCCAATGGACACTACTCAGTGAGAATATTCTTTGCATTAGTTCAAGATCCTAATTTTCAGAATGAACCTCTATTTGATGTTTCAGTTGAAGGAACTCAGATCTATTCTTTACCATCCGGCTGGGAAACCGAAGATGAGGAATCGTTTGCTGAGGCCCTTGTATTTATTTCAGATGGTTCTGTCTCCACTTGCTTCCATAGCACCGGCCATGGAGATCCAGCTGTACTTTCAATAGAAATTCTTCAAGTGGATGACAGTGCATATTATTTTGGTCTCCAGTGGGGTGAGGGCTTAATCCTTAGAACAGCCAAGAGGCTGAGCTGTGGTGGTGGAAAGCCTGAGTATGATGAAGACTACAGTGGGGATCACTGGGGTGGGGATAGATTCTGGAGTCCGGTTAGTACTTTTGGGCAAGATTCCGACCAGGCTATATCTACTGAGAATAGCATCAAGAAAGCTTCAGTTTCGCCAAACTATTACCCTGAAAAGCTTTATCAGACAGCACTTGTTAGCACTGATAGTCAGTCAAATTTATCTTATAGTATGGATGTGGATCCTACAAGAAACTACTCAATTTGGTTGCACTTTGCGGAAATTGATCCTAGGATTCAGGGAGAAGGTCAAAGAGTTTTTGATATCCTGATAAATGGTGATATTGCATTCAAAGATGTTGATATTATACAATTGAGTGGGGACACTTATGCGGCTCTTCTGCTGAACAAGACTATTGCTGTTAATGGGAGGACTTTGACAATAACCTTACACCCTACAAAAGGAAATCATGCCATCATCAATGCCATTGAGGTTTTTGAGGTTATTCCAACAGAATCCAAGACCTTACCACAACAAGGTAAATGCTAATTGCCTTATCTATAATTCAATTGATTCTATTTAGAAGCTTTAGCTTTCGCAAGTAAGTGACACTGGAATGAGATTGCTAAATTTTAACAAGAGCCAAATGATTTCTTTTTCTATTGGAGATTACCTTAAACAAACTTAGTCGGGCTTGTTTTCCATAGTTATGGGATTTACATTCAAATTCTTCCCTTTATTTGTATAGCAGTTTTCCATGTTATGGGAACTGATTTCTGTAATCTTTGTATATAAGCTATATAAAAGTAGTGGTGACTCCAATTTCATGAAACTGTCTTTAATCCAAAACCATATTTATATGTTGCACTTTGTTGGTAACACCTAGGCTCATCAAAGCTTTATCCTAACTGTTTGGGGTTAGCTTCAACATTTCTGTTCCATCCTTCCATTTAAGGCTGCCTTTGAGGAGAGCTTTGCCTGCTAAGCTCCAGCTGATAAAACTAGTACTAAGTACAGGTTTGGGTTGTTGAATTTTATTTTAGGGCTTTACTTTGGTGCATTAATCTGTTTGGATTGAATTGAACTCTATTCCCAAAATCTTATATCCACATTGTTGTTGTCACAACCCTGACAGAAAACAGGCTGGGGGTGGGGGAGTGGGGGGATCTCTATGGATAAACAAAATAAAAGACTATAACTAAAAAAATGTAAAAGTAGAAACTATTGGACAGTATTGAGTGTGAAAATATTTCACTTTAAGTTGTAAGCCATTAGACCTTGTTTTTGTTGAGTATACACAACTTTGATCATCTAATTTTTTACCTCAAACAGTACTAAAGACAGTATTAGTATCTGATAGAGCTATTGTAATGCCTTTGATGTCAAGATATAAGCCTCTATGTTCAGATATGTCTCTTCTTGGCTTGAGATCAGTAACTTGCCTTCCTAACCCCCCCCCTTCTTTTTCTCTTGTTCCTCCAATTTTTTTTTGAAAGTTTTTATTCGTTAAAGAAAAGTGTTAAATGTTTCAAAACTTCAATAAAGTTTAGTATATTTCACATTTAAATTCGTCCTTCAAATTTTCCTCTTTCCATTATATTATTTCTTTGTTGTTTGTTCCTTATCTTTTTCCTAATAAGTTGTTGCTTGAGATAGAATTCCGCCAGTGTTATGCTGCCGGTCCCAAGCCCAGATAAAGGAGGAGGGTTGGTGCGTCAGGTCGGCAGCCGGCACCCAAAAAAATCTAGCCAAACCCTTAACATTCACAAACAAAAGATATTCAGCATAATGCTAGGGCGTTCTTTGTAAACGATACGTTACACTTGGTCCTTGGCATAGCAAAAAATGGGCAAAGGCCTCTGCATCGGCGCCCAGATGTGGTGATAAATAGGTAATTCTTGCACCGTAGACGAGTGCGGGTAAAAAAACTAGTGCATAAGCATATGATTGGATTAACATCTTGGAACATAGGATTTTTAACTGGTAGGAGTCTATAATGGATAGATGTTATGAGGAGAAGAAGGATTATAATAGCTTGCATTCAAGAGACTAGATGGAAAGGTAAAAAAAAGCTAAGGAGGATGACTTTAAACTTTGATATATGGGGGATAAAAATAATATCAGCGGAGTGGGCATAGTAATGAAAAAAGATTTAAAGAATGATGTGGTGGATGTTAAAAGATAAGGTGATAGGATTATAGCCATCAAATTGGTTATGGAGAAAGAGATCTTCAATATAATTAGCGCTTACCCACCTCAAGGAGGGGATTTCTTTAGATTTTGCTATGGCTTATGATTTATCCATTGTAAGCACATATTTTGAAAAGAGAGAGGAGTATCTAGTTGCCTTTAAAACTGGGCATCATAGTACTTTTTCTAATTAGAAGGTCCAATAGTATTGTAATGTGCTGTAATGTCTTTATGTCCAGGTTCAATGTTACCTAACATTGTCCAGGTTTAGTGTTACCAAACATTGTCCAAGTTCAGTGTTACCTAATTTTGTCCAGGTTCAGTATTACCTAGCATTGTCCAGGTTTGATGTTTCCTATCATCTTACCTTCTCTACCATATTTGTATAAATCTCATATTATAAATAGATGAGACCTCTGTCTATTACAGACAAGTCAAACCATTATTCAATATGGTATGCATGATCCCTACTTCAGTAATTTGGATGTTGTGTATTGGATCCTGTGCTACCTAAAATCAGTACCTGGTTGTGGTGTTCTTTTGGCTCCTCATCAACATATGGATCTTGAATGTGCAATTTATACTGATGCGGATTGGGCCGGCTCTTTGGATGATAGACGCTCCACTTCTGGCCACTGTACCTTAGTAGGAGGCAACCTTGTTACATGGAGAAGCAAGAAACAGTCTGTGGTGGCTCGATCAAGTGCTGAAGCAGAGTTCCGAGCAATGGCTCATGGGATTTGTGAGCTCCTCTGGTTCAAAGGTCTTCTTTAAGATTTACATGTTCCCATCAAGCTTCCTATGAAAATCTTCTGTGATAACAAATCTGCCATCAGCATTGCTCATAACCCTGTTCAACATGATCGCACCACATGTAGAGATCGATCGTCACTTCATCAAGGAAAAGCTTGAAGATGGTTTTGTCTGCATTCCTTTTGTCAAATCTGAAGATCAACTTGCCGATGTCTTAGCCAAAAGTCTTCCGGCTAAGACATTTCATCCTATTATGTCCAAGTTAGGAATGACTGATATCTATTCCCCAATTTGAGGGGGAGTATTGTAATGTGCTGTAATGTCTTTATGTCCAGGTTCAGTATTACTTAACATTGTCCAGATTCAGTGTTATCAAACATTATCCAGGTTCAGTGTTACATAACACTGTCCAAGTTCAGTGTTACCTAACATTGTCCAGGTTCGATGTTTCCTATCATCTTACCTTCTCTACCATATTTGTACAAATCTCATATTATAAATTGATGAGACCTCTGTCTATTACAGACGAGTCAAACCATTATTCGACAGATAGGTTGTTATGTAAGGATTGTAAAGTTATACCAGGGAAGAGCCTAACCACTCAACATAGATTACTGGTCATGGATATGTCTCCTTATGCCGAATCGTAAGAAAGATCAGGTTTTTTTCTCTAGGTTAAGGTGGTGGAGCTTAAAAGTAGATACCTTGAAAGCTTTTATAGATAATGTGGTCAAATAAGGAAAGTTGGACTTTGAGAGAGACACTAACACAATGCGGAACGAGATGACTACTTGTATTAAGAAAGTGACTAATGATGATGTAGGACAACATAGGGTCTCTAGACTAACCTACTCTAATACGACGGTTAACACAAAGATTCACTAAATAAACTATCTAATAGGTATGGACTGGAATGAGCAGCAACACACAGAATATGCAAACAAAACTAATACCATGATAACGATATATAATAAACATTATAAATCCTAGTAACATGCTTTCAACTCAACAATAATCAATTAGGATTCATGTTATGTTCAAAATAAATAGCAATTTATGAAGTACTAATGTGCAAGGAAGTGTCAAAACTCCTAAACTAATAAGATTAAATACGTAGTGATAAAGTAGACCTAAAAACATGTAAAGTAGAATTATCTTCAATGTAAAAGAAAGGTAGAACAATTTGCAATAAAGAAATAACAGTGAAACCAAAAGAGAGAGAGAGACACATAAAAGAAGGGCCAATTCTCCAAGGAATAGGAAGAACCAAATAGATAACTCCTTCTCCTGTGGTTCCTTTATTTATTGTCTAATTCATAGCTACTGCCCATTAGTAATGGGCATAATTGTAATTTGATTTTATGTTTATTTTTCCTGTTATGTCCTTATTATTCCCTTATTACAATAAGGGTAAGGTTGTAATTTCCTCCTAAGTCTTTTATTATAAATAATAAGTTGAGTGGAGAGAGACCTAATTCTCTACAACTTGTTTCAGAGACACCTATTTCGGTTCAGGAATGATGCCACCCTTTTTTGGGTAGGTGTGGCAACACAACTTGCCATCAATCTTAGTGTTAAACCTATTTTGGAGACACCTATTTTGGTTCAGGAAATAGATGCACCTTCTACACTTGTCCCTGTCCCTGTTCCCATCAATCCTAGTGTTAAACCTCTGCAAGTTTACAGTCGCAGCCGTGCTAGAAGCAAGCAAGGAAGAACCACCACCATTACAGCAACTACACATGTCCCTTTGTCTGCCTTGGAACCAGAGATTGAGCTATCACAAGGTAAGGAAGTTTCTTCCTCTGATTCCTCTGACTCTGACCTACCCATTGCCATTCGTAAAGGTATTAGGACTTGCACCATTCACCCTATTTCTAACTTTGTGTCATATACTTTTTTTATCCCCTGCCTTCCGTGCATTTGTGTCTTCGCTGTCCTTTGTCTCTATTCCATAGAAATGGCAAGAAGTAATTACAAATGAATGATGGAAATCTGCAATGATGGAAGAAATGAGAGTTTTAAAGAAGAATGATACATGGGATCTTGTTTCTCTTCCGCCTGGGAAGACACTAGTAGGGTGCAAGTGGGTCTACACGGTCAAGCAGAAAAGTGATGGTACAGTTGATCAATATATGGCAAGGCTGGTTGCTCGGGGATTTACACAGACGTAGGGGATAGATTATCAAAAAACCTTTGCTCCAGTAGCCAAGATGACAACTGTCAGGGTTCTTTTGGCATGTGCTGTACATTACAACTGGGACTTGCAACAACTTGATATGAAGAATGCCTTCTTCCATGGGGAGCTCAAAGAGGAAGTCTATATGGAGTGCCCACCTGGTTTTACTAATGCTAATACTGAAGGGAAGGTATGCAAGCTGAAACGATCTCTTTATGGACTAAAGTAGTCCCCTAGGGCATGGTTTGGGAGGTTTCATAAAGCGATGATAGTATTTGGGCATGTTCAAAGTAATGCTGATCATACCTTGTTTATCAAACATACTTCCAGAATCTTCACGACACTCATTTTATATGTGGATGATATCGTTATTACTGGAAACAATGATGAAATCACAAAATTGAAGCTGTTTTTGGGAAAGGAGTTTGAGATTAAAGACCTTGGAAAGCTCAAGTAGTTTCTTGGAATTGAGGTTGTTCCTTCTACAAAGGGTATTTTTTTTTATCTCAAAGGAAGTATGTCCTTGATCTTCTCTCGGAGACAGGTTTATTAGGGTGCTGCTCGTATGATACTCCTCTGGATTCCAATACTAAGCTTAGGGAGAAAGAAGGAACTCCAATAGATAAAGGTATGTACCAAAGATTGGTTGGGAGGCTGATATAACTGTTAGTCTGTCACACACCAGGCCAGATATTGCATTCGCTGTGAGTTTGGTGAGCCAGTTTATGCATGATCCTTATTCTACTCATTTGGAGGCAGTCTATAGGATTCTACATTACCTAAAGGCTACTCCAAGAAAAAGGATCCTTCTCTCTCCACATGATTACCTTAAGGTGGATGTTTATACTGATGTTGATTGTGCAGGAAGTCCAGATCGAAAATCAGTCTCAGGTTATTGTACATTTGTGGGTGGAAATCTGGTTACGTGGCGCAGTAAGAAACAAAATGTTGTAGCTCGTTCCAGTGTAGAGGCAGAGTTCCGAGCAATGGCTCAGGGAATATGTAAATTCTTGTGGTTGAAAGGCCTACTTGAGGATCTGAAAGTTAAGTGTTCTTCAACTATGACATTGTTTTGTGACAATAAAGCTGCCATTAGTATTGCTCATGATTCGGTTCAGCATGATAGGACCAAGCATGTAGAGATTGATCATCATTTTATCAAAGAAAAGTTAGAAAGTGGTCTGATTCAGATTTCTTTTGTTTGATGAGAGGATCAGCTAGCTGACATCTTTACGAAAGGGTTACCTGGGAAATAGTTTCACAATGTATTGTCCAAGTTGAGCATGCATGACATCTATGCACCAACTTGAGGGGGAGTGTCATAATTCATAGCTACAACCCATTAGTAATGGGCATAATTGTAATTTGATTTTATGTTTATTTTTTTCCTGTTATGTCCGTTTTATTCTCTTATTATAATAAGGGCAAGGTTGTAATTTCCTTTTAAGTCTTTTATTATAAATAAGAAGTTGAGTAGAGAGAGACTTAATTCTCTACCATTCTTTCAACATTTATAATCAAAGAGGAGAAACAATAGTTTAGGAAACTTCCCTAATTACAATTATAAGCTAATTAGGAAAGTAAATCTGGACAACTTAGGAAGAAACAAATCCTAACAATAAAAGAGAACCTATAACAACCAATCTAAATAAACCATAAATAAAAAAGTGGGGCCAGTGGGACCCCTGTATACATAGTGGCACATGGTATCGCTAGAGCTAACACCCCCCTCAAGCTGGAGCACGGGGGAATGTAAGAGCTACAACTTAAAACAATATATCAGTAGATGCAACAACAACAGTAGTAGTAGTAGAGCAGCATAATATAAGTAACTGTGAACTAAGCAGCAATAGCACAATATAGGTTACTGTGAACCAAGTAGCAACAATAGCATAGTATAGGTTACTGTGAACCAAGTAGAAGTAGCATCAACAATAGAGCAGACACCAAAATAGCAGCACAGTGTAGGTCACTGTGAACTAAGTAGAAGAGATCGCATCAGGTGCAGGTGGTAGAGGCTACAATAAAAAAAAATCTTGAGCAACAGTTCTTGAAGTTAAGACCAACAAATCTTGAATAAGACCTTTGAAGAAGATTTTGAAGCAGTAATGTAGTAAGTAGATTTCAAAAAGTAGTAGGTTACATCACATGTAACAGGTAGACATCATACGATAGTAGCAACAAGTAGGTAGGCTGAGCTCTCTTCAATGAACTTAAGCATATATGTATATATATATATATATATATATAATCTCCTCTTCAAGTGGAGCATTCCACGTGGACAAATAACGGAGGGGAACACCCAACAAATAAGAGCCCAATAATCTTCAAGCAACTTGTTCTGGTAGCAAATAAAATCCCAGAGATGCTAGATTTGAGAAATAATAATCAGCATTTCATGTAAATTCCATCAGTCCAAAGCATTACAAATATAGAAGTGCAATGGCAATTCTGTAAATTATGGTCACACTTATGGGACCACCCAAGCAAAGTAATACTCTAAATATGTCACGGACAAGAGCTAGTGGAAATTTGGTAATTAACCACACTGTTCAAGGGGCCATGGCTAGTAAGCAAAGGAGGAATGGCAATATGGGTAATTTATTTGAAATCATCATAGAAGTACAATCTAAGGCCAAAGGGTAAATTGGGAAAAGGAAGGGTAACTTGTTATTAATTTGACAAGATTGAGTAATAGTAAATGACTCTTTGGGTTGGACGTAATAGGAATTATGTCTTGGAGAGTATTGAAAGAGGATAAAACAAAAGACATTATTTAGTTAGAAATTTTCTGCAAGTAACACAAATAAGACTTACGTCCAAATAGAAGTAGAACTGTATTTAGAAGGAAAAGGGATAAACAGAATACTCTTAAAAGGCAAGAGTAGTTTTGGAAATGATGGCAAAGGGGGTTCAAGAATGACACCCAATTAATCCCCTTTTGCTGTAGGATCTTTATTTTAAATCCAACCCAAAATCAGAATTAGAAATTAATAGAAAATTCAACTTATCTGAGGATCCAACCATTGGTAGGTCTTCAAACTTGGAGGGAATGATCTTTTAGGATGTACTTGAAGACATATCTGAAGCTGAAGATGATCCGATCATAGATGAGAGATGAATTTTTGAAAACTGACTATTTTTCTGGCGATGCCTCTGGTTCAGCAGATCTGATCGATTTGATGAATAACTCCAATTCAGCAGGCTCGGATGGCTCACAACAAGCAGTAGTGAAATCGTAAAGATCTCTAGAAGTTGAAGAGAGAGAATAAATAGATCGACAATTGAATATAACTCACAAGAACAACATCGGTTGAGTCTCACAACCAGTGAGACTTCAACCAAAATTCGCAAACAGAATTTCAGTTCCTAAAGTCTGCCTTCCTTATCCTTTTTTATTCATATTTATAGCTTTAGGATGGTTACAAACTATGGAAGGATTAATTCCATAAAGGAATATCTAAAAATAAACATAACTTAGAATAGGAAACTTTCCTTAACAACTTTTTGGAAAGTTTCCAAAAAACAAATAGATAAACTTCTTATTGTTTCATAACTACTTATGTGCTAACAAATTTTGGAAATAAATTAACAAAGACTTTTTGGAGAAGAAGGTAACTAAGGCTTGTGCATGCAAGCTGTAGACAGCTGTCGATTTGGTTTCAAATTGGCAACAAATTGCTGTTGGCACTGTTCATGTGAACAGTACCACATGAATAGTGGTGGCTGGTAGTTTTGGTCTTTGGTTCCCATTGGCATGGGATGTACAATACTGCATCAGGAAATTAGACCATAAAGAGATGAGGATGAAATAAAATAAAGCAATAGGGGCAGGTATGACGTGTGGAAGGAAGGAAGGAAGGAAGGAGGTTATCTTCAACCTTGGGATTTCTTGTTGGAAACTAAACCAGCGGCAACCAGTCTGATACGAAGAGAGAGAACTCGATCATATGGAGTCCATTCAAGCTCAGATTTTGGGGATAACGTCGCAATACTTTCCCCTTGTGAACCCAACAAGAACCAATCCCAACAACTCGATTATAAGAGGTAATAAAAGGGATTGAAATAATTCTTGGTGATGCTTGCAAGCACAGCCCTGGTTGTAGTAGATCAGTAGTAGACAGTGCAGGTCAGATCTGATTTCATAACTGAGGTTGTTGATAGCAGTAAAGTAAAACCAGTAGGGAGTAGATCAGATAAAATCTGAGAAGATTTGATCCACTCAATAGCAGTAGTGTCAGTAGCAAGGAAGGAGCAGATCAGACCTTAGAGTAAATTGCAGCAGATCTGAGAAATAGTTTTCTATAAATCTCAGCAACAAATCAAGGTAATATAATACGCAGCAGTGTGGTAGGAATAGTAGATATCAACAGCCGTAGATTCCCTAAATAATAGTAGTAATACAGTAGCAGTATATCAAACAAAGCAGGAAACAGCAGATCATATCAATTCTGATTAGTTTTGACAGCAATAGTAGAGGCTCAGATCATATCAGGGAAGATTTGACTAGAGTGATATAGACAGTAGTAGTAATAGAAAACCAAACTCAGTCAATAAGTGAAGGGACTGAGCTAGTTTATAAAGGTAGGCAGCAATGGTGGCTGCACACCACAACAAAGATTTTTAAACGATGCTCGAAACGGCACCTGCTTTGATACATGTAACAATTTGCACTAAAGAAATAACAGTGAAACTGAAAGAGAGAGATAGAGAAATAGAAGTATGGGCCAATTCTCCAAGGAAGAGGAAGAACCGAATAAATACCTCCTCCTCCTCCTCCTCCTGTGGTTCCTTGTTTATAGTTAAAGAGGAGAAACAGTAGTTTAGAAAACTTCCCTAATTACTATCATAAGCTAATTAGGAAAGTAAATCTAGACAACTTAGGAAGAAACAAATGCTAACAATAAAAGGAAATCTATAACAACCAATCTAAATAAACCATAAATAACAAAGTGGGACCAGTGGGGCCCATGTGTACATAATGGCACATGGTATTGCTAGCGCTTACAAAAGGAATACTAACAAAAAAACGATGCTAAAACGAAGGCTCGGCTGTAAAGATGATCCTCATAGTTGCTATCCATGTTAGTAAATACTAAACATAACAAGAACTATGGCAGAATTTATGTGGAGAGGATTTGCAGCAAAGCATACTGTATTAGAAAATAAATAGACAGAAAAGAACAATAGAAGAGAAGTACTAACAAAAGACAATACAATAGCAAACCAGAAATAAAAGGAATAAGCTTACCAAAACTGAAACTGGGGGGGGGGGTGGGGCCCAAGAGGTTTTGTGGGGGGGGGGGGCAGTGATCTCTTAACAGCAGTGAGGGGGAGGGGAACGGCGGTGACAAAAGGGGGGGGGGTTGTTGTAACAGAAATAGGGGGGGGGGGAGGGGGGGAAGGTAACGCCTAGAGAGAGAGAGAGGGAAGGGAGTCGAGAAAAGAGAAAGAAAGGGAGAGAAAGAGAGATCGTTTGGGAAGAGGGGGGGAGAACTTACGTGGGAGAGAGAGAGGGAGTCGAGAGCCTTGCTTTTCTTCTTTTCAATAATAATCATCTAATGAATTTCATTAATAAAATCTGCCTTTATATGGTTTACAATCCTAATCATAAAATAACTCTAATAGACCAAGTAGAAAATAGAAAAAGCTGCCTATTATTTAGGCATCACAATCCAACTGAAATACTAACTAACCAGAGGATGAATAAGAGTTCAATCCACAAGGGGGTGTGGTCCACGCCTTTAATATAAAATAAAAGGAAACAACTCAATAAAACAATCAAATAAAGTAAATAAGAATAGCGACAATAGTAACGGTACTGCTATGGTGTCAATGACTTCATCAGATGTCTTAGGTGTATCGAAGGAAAAACGTCATTCCCCTACAGAGTCTTGATGGTGGGATGATAGGTTCAAGCGGCCATTAAAGCTAAGAAAGATAGTTTGGCATGGCAAAAGACTAAGGATATAAATGATTAAAAATGTATAGACTTGTTAGAAATGAAGCAAAAAAGATAGTAAGAAAAGTAAGGGCGGAGAAATATGATGATCTTTGTAACAATCTGAGCACAGAGGAAGGAGAAAAAACTATCTATAAAATACTTAAGATGAGGGAAAGGAAGAATAGAGATTTAGACCATGTTAGATGTATTAAAAGTTCAGACTAGAGTTCTAGTAAGGGATGAAGACATTAAAGAGGGATGAAACAATTATTTCTATAGCCTACTTAATGAAGACAGTTCGAGTAATAGTGTCCCAGAAGGCTACATTACCCATCAAGACACCATTGGTCGTAGATATATACCAAAATTAGGGTGACAAGTAAAAGAAGCTTTAAGGTGTGTTGAATCAGAGATGGAGATGAATGAGTGAGATAATTTTCTCCCTCACCTAGCCTTCTTATTTATAGAGAAATGGATTTACAATAAAAGAAAGTAGATGGGAGAGTAGGTGGGGATGAGTCAGTACTTTTATCCCCACATACGTTGAACCTAGACATAAGCCCATAAAACCCATATTACAATAAAAGAAAAAAATATAGAACTACCCTTGGACACCCTAAATCAATAATGGATTTCAACACTCCCCCTCAAGTTGGTGCATATATATCATGCATACACAACTTGGGCAATATCATATAAAAGGGTTTCCCATGTAGTCCTTTGGTGAAGATGTTTGCCAACTGGTCTTCTGATCTGACAAATGGAATCTGAATCTGTTTATTTCTAGCTTCTCTTTGATGAAATGACGGTCTATTTCAACATGTTTTGTTCGATCATGTTGAATAGGATCATGAGTGTTGAATCAGAGAGAATGAGAGAGAATAATCATCTCTCCACACAACCTTCTTATTTATAATAAAGTCATAAAAGACATATTACAAATATACCCTTAGGAATAATACTGGAAAAGAAATAAAGAAAAACAAATAAAACAAACACAGAATTACAATTCTACCCTTATATAATTCGACATCCCCTTCAAGTTAGTGCATATATATCATGCATACCCAACTTGGATAAGATCATGTGAAACGGTTTCCCAAGTAAACCTTTAGTAAAAATGTCTGCTAGCTGATCCTCTAATCTAACAAATAAAATTTGAATTTGACCACAATTTAACTTCTCTTTGATGAAGTGACGGTCGACCTCAACATACTTAGTCCTGTCATGCTGAACTAGATCGTGAGCAATGTTGATGGTTGCCTTATTGTCACAAAACAGAGTCATAGATTGAGGACACTTAACTTTCAAGTCTTCGAGTAAGCCCTTCAACCACAATAGTTCACATATTTTTTGAGCCATTGCTCGAAATTCTACTTCTGCACTGGAATGAGCCACTACATTTTGCTTCTTGCTTCTCCAAGTGACGAAATTTCTACCCACAAAAGTACAATATCTTGAAATTAACTTCCTATTTAGACTTCCTGCCCAATCAGCATCAGTATAAGCCTCCACTCTAAGATGATCATGTGGTGAGAGTAGAATCTTTTTTCCTGGAGCAGCCTTTAGATAATGTAGATAATGTAGAATTCTATAGACTACCTCCATAGGTGATGTATAGGGATCCTGCATAAATTGACTCACCAAACTCACTACAAATGCAATATCGGGCTTGGTATGTGATAGATAAATCAACCTTTTAACTAACCGCTGATACCTTTGTCTGTCGGTGTTCCTTCTTTCTCCCTGAATTAGGATCCAGAGGAGTATCACATGGACGACGCCCTAATAATCCTGTTTCTGTAAAAAGATCAAGGACATACTTTCTTTGAGAGACAAAGATGCCCTTTGTAAAACGAGCAACCTAAATCCCAAAAAAATACCTGAGTTTGCCAAGATCCTTGATTTCAAACTCCTTCCCCAAGAATGACTTCAGTTTTCTAATTTCGTCATTATTATTTTCTGTAACAACAATATCATCAACATATTCAAGGAGTGCAGTGAAGACACTTGAGTTATGCTTGATGAACAAAGTATGATCAGCATTACTTTGCACATAACCAAATGCTATCATAGCTTTGTAAAATCTATCAAACCATGCTCTAGGGGACTGTTTAAGTCCATAGAGAGCATTTCAACTTGCATACCTTTCCATCGGTGTTTGCATCTGTAAAACCAGGTGGACAATCCATATAGACTTCTTTTGTGAGTTCCCCGTGAAGGAAGGCATTCTTCACATCAAGTTGTTGTAGATCCCAGTTATGATGTACTACACATGCCAAGAGAACCTGGACTGTTGTCATCTTGGCTACTGGGGCAAAAGTTTCTTGGTAATCTATCCCATATGTCTGGGTAAATCCACGAGCAACCAGCCTTGCCTTATACCGATCCACTGTGCCATCAATTTTCTGCTTAACTATGTATACCCACTTACACCTTACTGATCTCTTACTTGGTGGGAGAGGAATAAGGTCCCACGTATCATTTTTTTTCAAGGCTCTCATTTCCTCCATCATTGCAGCTTTCCACCGTTTATCTATAATTGCATCTTGCCATTTTTGAGGAATAGAAACAAAGGAAAGCGAAGGCACAAAGGCTCGAAAAGTAGGAGATAAATAATTATATGAAACAAAATTTGAGATTGGGTGAAGTGTGCAAGACCTAGTACCTTTCCGAATGGCAATGGGTAAATCAGAGTCAGAAAGAGGAAGTTCCTTACTAGGAGAAAACTCAGTCTCTGGATCCATGGCTGACGAAGGGACATGTGAAGTTGTGTTGATGATAGTGGTCCTTCCTTGCTTGCTTCTGGCATGATTGTGGCTGTAGACTTGCAAAGGTTTGGCATTAGGATTGATTGTGGGACTAGGTGTAGGTATAGGTGTAGAAGGTGGTATTGTGTCGTGGTTTGACGTTGCATCTGTCACTGGAACATACGGAACCAGAACCGGGTCTGTGACTCTGTCCGTGACTCTTTCTTGGACTCGTTCTGGTTCCTCTAGCACATCTTCAAACATAGGTACATCTTCGATTTGAGCATTATCCTGCTTCCGCTAAAGGTGTGACGGGTAATACATTAGATGCTCATGAAAGAGAATATCTCGAGTAATAAAAGTCCTCTGGGAAGGAGGATGGTAGCACTTATAGCTTTTCTGTATGGCAGGGTAACCAATGAAAATACACCGAAGCCCCCTGGGATCAAGTTTGCCAGAAGATTGATGATTGCGAGCATAACAAACACAACAAAAAATATTTGGCGGTAGTACAAAGGATGTATTTCCAAGAAGTAGATCCAAAGGGGTTTTGTTGTTGAGAATCCTTGAAGGGAGCCGATTGATAAGAGACATGGCAGTCATAACAGCAGCAATCCAAAAACAAGTTGGAACATGGCTATCAAACATGAGAGCTCTGGCGGTTTCAAGAAGGTGACGATTCTTTCTCTCAGCGACCCCATTTTGAGTAGGTGTGTCAACACAACTCGTTTGATGGACAATGCCATTGTCGGACAAATATTGTTGAAATGTGCAATCAAGAAATTCTTTTCTGTTGTCACTGTGAAATACCTTCAGCTGAGCCTGGAATTGAGTCTTTATCATGTTGTGGAACTGGCGAAAGCATTGAAACACATCATTTTTATTATGCATGAGATAAACCTAGGTAGTTCGCGAATAACAATCAATAAAAGTTACAAACCAACGATGACCAGAAATAGAAGAAGTCCTAGCAAGACCCCGTACATCAGAATGCGCTAAATAAAAAGACCACTGCTTCTATCAAATGAAGGAGAATAAGTTGTATAAGTCTGCTTAGCCAAAACATAGGCTTTGTATAATATCTCATTTATTACAATTTTAAATAAGGAAGGAAACAACTGAGACAAAACTACTGCAGATGGGTAACCAAGGCGCCTGTGCCACTGTTGGAGAGCACTGACTACGGAGTCAAGGTGATGTGAAGTAATCGGTGGTGAAGGTGAAGGGGCTGATGTGGTTGCTGAAGGACCATCATTAAGCAAGTAGAGACCACCATGCAATCTACCATGTCTAATCGTCTTCCCACTCACCAGATCCTGAATTACACACGAGGAAGGAAAAATAGCTTACTTTACAGTTAAGAGATTTGGTAAAGCTACTAATAGATAGCAAATTTGTAGAGAAACTAGGCACATGAAGGATAGACTATAAAGTAAGGGTAGATGGGCAGTGGATGGATCCCTTTCCAGATATAGGAGAGAGAGACCCATCTGCCACTCGGACTGTATCTTTCCCATTAGAGGGAGAGTACAGATAGAATGAGTTGGCTGAACCAGTCATATGATCAGTGACCCTAGTGTTCATAACCCAAGGGCTAGGAACAACAGATGTACAGTGGCCAACATGGGAAATACCTGACTGATCAAAGTAAAAACCTGGAGTGGCAGACGATGCCTGAGGTTCATCTGGTGAAAGCATGGGTAGGGTCCCTGTAGGGGGGCAAGTTTCTATCTGATTAGCTTGAGGTGTCTGGAAATTCTTGGATCTCTGTAGTCCCTTTTCACGTCTTTTGGCCTCAAATCAGTTGGTTTGCCATGCAATTTCCAGTAAGTTTCTTTAGTATGGTGTTCCTTCCCACAATGTTCACACTGAACTGGTTTGGAGAAGATAGGGCCACTTGACTGGGTGGTTTAGAGAGCTGACCTTTCTGCTAAAAGAGGAGGCATCATGGATGTATGGCGCATATCCTTAGACTGAACCAAGGCATAAGCTTGCTCAAAAGAGGGTAATGGCTCTCTACTGAGGATTTGAGCACGAATCTAATCAAACTCAACATTGAGTCCCGCCAAAAAATTATATACCCAAAGTTTGTCTTTGGCAAGTTTCATAGCAACAACATCAGTAGAACATGCAGCAGTAAAGGTGTCATAGTAATATAATTCCTGCCACAAACTGCGGAGCTCAAAGTAATATTGGGATACAGTTATGTCTCGTTGCTTAGTTGCATTAATCTTCATATGGAGATCATAAATCAAGGAGTAGTTTCCAACTTGTGAATAAGTCTCCTTGGCAACCTTTCAAATTTCAGTAGCATCAGGTAACAAGACATACCCCCAGCCAATCTTGGGTTCCATAGATCCAATTAAATAAGCCATTACAATAGAGTTCTCAGATGCCCATTTGTCATAAAGTCTGTTTGTAAGGGCGGGTGCCTTCTTTTGACGATTCATATAACCTAGTAGACCTCTTGCAGAGATTGTCATATGTTCTGTTTTAGACCACATCAAATAATTGGTCCCATCCAACTTAATTGGGTTAAGGGCAATAGCAGTGAATTCAATCTTGGAGGTCTCCATATTAGGAAAAACAACTTCAAAAGAGTCAGCCATGGGATGATCCCAACCCAAGAACAATCTGATTAATAAACTTGAGCAGAACAATGTAAAATACCTTCAACAGAGATGTCATGTATCAGCTTCTGGGAACAAGAGACACATGTGGACCAATTTTCGATCTTTTCATACAGTTAGGGAGGAATCGAGGTTGGCTATTCATGTGATCTCTTCAAAGCACATCCTTGTAACAAAGGATACACGGCAACAGATGCGAAGAAACCTTGTCGAGATGTTTAGTTCATAGATAAGAAATTAGAAAGGATGAGGTAAGGGTTTTAGAGGATGTTTAGGGTTTTTAGGAAATGTTTAGGGTCTTAGAGGATCCTTGTAGAGACTAGGGGTGATGGCGGTTGGCTAGTAGAGACTAGGAGTGATAGCGGTAATGCTATGGGATGGTTGTATGGATGTCGGTAGGGCTTTGGGATGGTTGTAGGTGTGTCGATAGGGCTGTGGGATGGTTTTAGGGTGTCAGCAGGTCTATGGAATGGGTTTGGGGTTGTCACAGGTCTGTGGGATGGTTGTAGAGGTGGCAGCAAGACTGTGAGATAGTGTTAGGGTGTGGGCAGGATGGTGTTAGGGATTGTCGCAGGTCTGTATGATGGTTGTAAGAGTGGCGGCAGGTCTGGGAGAAGGAATTAGGAGTGGCGGCAGGTTTGGGAGAAGGAACTAGGAGTGGCGGTAATGGTTAGGGTGTCTTCAACTAGTTCCGGCTGGGATAGGCAAAAAGAAGAAGGGCTGGTGGCAGGGGTAGGAAAGAAGAAGAAGGAGGGATATCTAACCCTGCTTTGATACCATGTTGAATCAGAGAGAATGGGAGAGAATAATCATCTCTCCACACAACCTTCTTATTATAATAAGTCATAAAAGACAAATTATAAATATACCCTTAGGAATACTGCTGGAAAAGAAATAAAGAAAAACAAATACAGAATTACAATTTTTCCCTTACATAATTTGACAATGAGCAATGCTGATAGCTGCTTTATTGTCGCAAAACAGGGTCATAGATTGAGGACATTGAACCTTCAAGTCTCTGAGTAAGGCTTGCAATCATAAAAGTTCACATATTCCTTGGGCCATTGTCCTGAATTCTGCCTCTGCATTGGACTAGGCCACTACGGGCCCGTTTGATAAAACTTCTGCTTTTGGATTCTGGATTCCAGTTCAGAATTTGGATTCTACTCCAGCTACTCTAAGATTATTTTGGAGTAGAAACCTGTTTGATAACGCAATTTTAGAATGGATTCCAGAGTCTCTTTGGAATAGAAGCATGTTTGATAACACACTGATCTGGAACTACTTTAGAGCTGAAATAGAGTAGAATCCTGTTTGATAAAAAAAAAAAAAAAAAAAAAAATCTAGAGTAAAAATTAAAATGAAATAAAAATAACAAAAACTATCCCTCTTTTTTTTTTTTTCAATACATATTTTGAAACATAATTAAAATAGTATGGTTGCTATATAACATTACATTTTAACGATCCCACTTCATGCTTGCTATATAAACAACATATAATGTCAAAAACAACAGCCATATGGATATGAATAAAATAATCCCATATATTGAGTATAACACGGAATGGTGTAAATAAACTTCATGTCGTATATGGTGGGTTCCCCTTGTCACAAAACATGGCTGGTTTGGCTGAGGTAACAACTCTTTAGTCCTATGATACTCATCCACCCAAAAAAATGATTGTGTATGATCTTGCTTTATCGGACAAGCGTAAAGAGTCGGTCGGGATTTTTTTTTGTTCGACTTAAACCATTGTACTATATAATACTGCATAATAAATGAAAAAATAAGGACACATAATAGATACATAACTACCATTACATATCAAACCACATTAAACCATTGTACTATATGAATAATATTCCATAAAATTTAAACAAACCATAATAAGTTTACATAATCCATTGTATCAAACTTGAAGTCAACTAAAAATTTAAACAAACCATTCTATCAAACCATTGTACTCAAATTAAACAAACCATCGTATCAAATGTAAACAACTTTTAAATAAAGCCACTGTTGATATCATGGAAGTGACTCTATCGCCCACAATTTCTTGTCATCATCTAAGCTCATGAACAGCTCTCTCCACTCCGCATTGTTCGTTATATGATTCATAACTTTGACATATAACACTTTATCAAGATCCAGAATTTGATTCAAAGCTGTCACTAGGTTCTTCACTAGGCTGCTGTTGAAGCTCTTGGGTGTCCAAGTTATCACCATCACTTTCTCCCATTACAATGTTACCGTCATTGTTGGAACAGGCAAACCCATTTCCTATACTTTGCCCAACCATGGTTTTCCTGAAACCAAAATGATAACGTTTAAGAAAATCTATGATTGAAAAAAAAAGGTAAGTAATCCTTCTAATCCATGGAGATGTGTTTACTTGGATGTGTATTCCATCTAACAGCATCTATAGTTGTTCTTGATGAAGTTGCCATTACAAATGGGTAAACACTGTAAACAAATCATATAAGTCGTCAAATTACGCTCAGTTCAGATTTTCAGGTAGCATAACCATTTCTACATGGTGGGGCAATCAAAGACTGAAAACTGCCTTTAATTGGTAGAACTTCCTGTTTTAGACTAATGCTTTCACATTCAATTCCAAACTTTGTGATTGTAACAACATATATAAAAAAGAGATACAATATCAGCTGATATATGACAAAATAGCAAACACATAGGTGGAAGAGATATTCCACAATACCATACCATCCACAAGAGCAGTAACAAAAAAAAAAAGAAAAATAAATTTGATATAAAGAAAAACAAGAATCAAGGCTTCCAAATATAAGAATATGAATACTTTATTCACATTCTATCATAGCATGGTATGATTTAAAAGGAATTGAGATTTAATGATTCTGCCACTGTATAAAAACAAAATGATGAGTATTTTATTCTAAAGACCAAGTATTTATTACTTGATTCAGTGAACAAATCGCCAACTGCCAATTCTATTTATTCCCAAATCAACTCAGCTAATATTGCTATTAGTGTGGGTTAGGCAGACCTGGTTAATCAAGTTCTAGTGGGATAGCATACTCAACTTGGGATCAGGGTCAGTAAACCCAGTTTGACTCGGCTGATTTGATTCTGATCTCTAACATTATATAGCCTAAGTTATTCAAGAGACCAAAAGGCAAATGAAGAAGCACATGGTATTACTTCTAATAGAGTGGTATCAAATTCCACCTGAAACTCATGTAAATAAGCAAAGTGAACTTCATACAAAACCATCTAAGGACATCTGAATTCAGGAGCACAGTATGAAGTGAATTTAGATAGGACAATTTGATGTTTAATTTCATCTTTTTGTTTAATGCTATATGTAATCTCCTGAGATTCTTTTACCAAAAAGAAAAAACAATCTTCCCTGTCTCTCTCAAGTTGGGGAACAAGAGAAGAGACCTGTTCAGAAGTAGCCAGACGTCACATGGGTATGAAATGTTATAAATGAAGCCAACTAGGACATAGCCGTCTAATTGAGTACTCCATCCCCCTTTTATGTGATAGTAGTAGTTTTTGCATAAATTTTACAAAAATGGTACATATAAAACACTTCATTTTCATTAGAAGTCATAATCCTCATTCCATTTCCATTTCTACCTTAAAGCACACTAGTCAATATAACCGTCTGATCACCAACCGGGGTATAAGATATTGAAGAACCATTCACTCTTATGCTTTACATACTACTTTAATAGTTATCCTTACCTTTGGATGCGACTTGTCTGTGAACCAATGATATAACAGACCCTTCAACTTGCCTCTTGGGAGAAGTATATGAATTACTCATTGATGCTTCAAGAATAAACTAACTAAACCAATGCAACCCTCATACCAAACCAAGCCAGAAAACTTAAAAATGGAAGATGTTAATTAGACAGAAAAAGCCCCAAAATGCGCAATACGGGTAAATCTGGATGCACTTGCAAGCTTCTACGATAGTGTAAGGCTGGATTCAAAGACAAAAATATAATCTGCATAAATACATGGAGGAACAGGATGAAGTAATTCAAATATTGTACTGTACATAAATTCTAGATAATCATTCAAACCAATTGAAGGCACTGAGACTGAAAACTTTTAAGACAAGATTTTCTCCATATAAACTCACCCAAATAAAAGGTGCCAAAAGCTACTAAAATTCAAATGATTTTGCTTTGACATTCATTCTGCTTCAAATATGTCATTTGAAAGAGTTAAAGGACTAATTCACTTTGCTTTCATTGGCATTCTGAGTTATATAAGCCAAGCAGTTAAAGGGAACTGCAAATTTGAGATAACAGAATCCTTGTGATTCAAAAGCATTACCTCAGAAAAAAATCTACAATGTGTCCTATATAAAATGACTGTTAGAAGGTGAAAAATAATCAGAAAAGGAGTGAATTAGCTTCTCTGGCCTCTCTGTTTGCACAACCATAGACCAGATTCATCCCCTCTTTGGGCATTTTACTTTCTATGTAAATGGCCGCATCGAAAATCCTGAAGTATCCTTCGACATAGACACAACATTTTTTTTTATCTAACTGGAATTCATGGCCTCCACAGTAAAAGGCCGAGAACAAATCCTAAACTACATATAAGTTTCTTATATCACTTGAAATTTCCAAAGTTAGATCTTGTTTTAGGCGAACAAACAAGATCTAACAGTTTCCATAACATAGACCGGATTCATGGCCTCTCTGTTTCTACAGTCCAGATTTTTTTCTCAGCCTTTTATGTACCAAAATTAAAAATAAAAAATAAACAAAGAGGAAGGTTTTCATTGTGCAAGATCATGCAAGAGAGGGATGTAGGTGAAGAGGGAGAAAGAAAAAAAACAGAGAAATACAAAAACCCTAATCCATCTTAGCCGAGAACACTTCCGGCTTACAGTTTTCGAATTTCTCTGGGTTTTTTTTTCTCCCTCTTCACCTCTATACCCAAACTGTAAGATCGACATAAACAGACAAATACGAAAGCCCTAATCCATCGTTTTCCCATGTTTATTGAGGAACAAAAAAATGCCCTAAATCAGTTACAAAGGTGAAGAGAGACGAGAGGGAAGAAGGTGAAGAGGGC
This sequence comes from Protea cynaroides, assembly GCA_028583415.1. Lineage (NCBI taxonomy): Eukaryota > Viridiplantae > Streptophyta > Magnoliopsida > Proteales > Proteaceae > Protea > Protea cynaroides. Next base: position 54,353,249 of record CM053265.1, read on the forward strand.
GAGAGATCAAAGAAGACTTGTTGAAAGATCTTCGGCCTGTCGAAAGTTCTTCAGCTCACAGTCGCCAAGAACTTTTGCTCGCAATCGCTGTGATAAAACTTCGTGCTCGAATGTCGCAAGTAGATGGCAGGAGGAAGGAATCTCGCAGCTGTGATAAAACTTCTCGCACTCAAGCTTCATCAGGTGAAGATATAGAAAATAGTCGGGAATCCATTTAATTGTTTGGGAATCAAGTTAGAGCAACTTTTTGCCAACGACTCTTTTCTTTCTTCCAAAACATGTTGGAGCAAGTATTTGTGGCTCCAAAATTTTGGATTCTGAAGCCATTTTGAATTCTTCACTCTGTGGGAGTTAGAATCCAACTGGACTTATCAAATGCAATTCTACTCCAAAATGGCTCCCTGGGAGCTAGAATTCACAGCCAGAAGCAGAAGTTTTATCAAACATGCCCTACATTCTGTTTCTTGCTGCGCCAAGTAACCAGATTCCAGCCCACAATGTATAGTAACCAGAGATAGACTTACGATCTAGACTGCCTGCCCAATCTGCGTTGGTATAAGCCTCCACTTTTAGATGACTATGAAGCGATAGGAGGATCCATTTTCCTAGATTTGCCTTTAGGTAATGTAGTATCCTGTAGACTGCCTCCATATGAGTAGGGTAAGGATCATACATAAACTGGCTTACGAAACTTACGGCAAATGCCATTTCTGGCCGTGTGTGTGATAGGTAGATGAGTCTTCCAACTAACCTCTCGTACCTGCCTTTATCTGCCGGTGTTCCTTCTTTTTCCTTGATTTTAGTAAAAGGATCAAGTTGTGTATCACACGGTTGGCACCCGAGTAATCCTGTTTCTGAAAGGAGGTCAAGGACATACTTCCTTTGAGAGAGATATATACCCTTTGTAGATCTGGAAACTTTAATCCCAAGAAGTACATAAGGTTTCCAATATCCTTGATTTCTTTATCAGAAATGTCTTCATTTTCTTGATCTCATCATCATTATTCCCAGTGACGATGATATCATCTATGTGTACAAGTGGAGCTGTAAAAGTGCCAGATGAGTGCTTTATAAATAAATTATGGTCAGCATTACTTTGAACATAACCATATGCTACCATAGCTTTATGAAACCTCCTGAACCATGCTCTAGGGGACTGTTTTAGTCCATATAGAGAGCGTTTCAAGTTGCATACCTTCCTTTGTTGCTACCATTTGTGAAACCAGGTGGGCCATCCATGTAAACGATCCTGCGTACCCCCTACCCCACTTCTCATCCTCCGGATTCTGAGAGATCTGGATTCATCCTATCTTCTTGGGACCTTTCATCAGGGTAATGGTATTGTGGTTTGTGGCTTTTGCTTGCTCGTTTGGGGCTTTGCCTTTTTGTAAGGAGCCTGGCTTTATCCTTTGGATACCCAGATTTGTTTTTCTTCCCTGATCCGAGGTATTGTTAATATATTCTTTTATTCACCAAAAAAAAAAAAAAAAAAAAAACCTTCCTCAGTAAGTTCTCCATTGAGGAAGGCATTCTTCACGTCTAGCTGTTGTAAGTCTCAGCTATGATGTCGAGCACATGATAGAAGAACCCTGATTGTGGCCATCTTGGTCACTGGAGCAAATGTTTCTTGGTAATCAATCCTATATGTTTGGGTAAATCCACAAGCAACCATCCTTGCCTTGTACTGATCCACAGTCCCATCTTATTTTTGTTTTACTGTGAAAACCCACTTGCATCCTATTAGACTCTTACTTGGTGGGAGTAGAACAAGGTCCCATGTATCATTCTTCTTCAAGGCTCTTATTTCCTATACCATTGCTGTTTTCCACCTTTCATCTATTATTGCATCCTGCCATTTTTGGGGAACAGATATAGAAGAAAGCGAGGATACAAATGTATAGAAAGAGAGTTATATGAAACAGAATTGGAAATAGGGTGGTGAAGTGTACAGGCTCTAGTACCTTTTCGAAGAGCAATGGGAAGTTCATAATCAGAGGAAGGAAGTTCCTTACCAGGAGGAGACTCAATCTCTGGATCCAGGGCTGGCGAAGGGACATGTAAAGTTGCGTTGATGGTAGTGGTCCTTCCTTGCTTGCTTTTGGCATGTCTGTAGACTTGCAGAGGCTTAGGACTGGTTATGAGTATAGGAGTAGATGGTATTTCATCAGGTTCTGATGGTACATCTGTGTCCAGAACACTTGGGTCTGAATCTGGCATTGATCGTTCTTGGATTTTTTTTTTCTTCTTCTGGTACACAAAGAGGTACATCTTCGTTTGCATCCTTCTCCCCCTGAAGATGTGGCTAGTAATACATGAGATGCTCATGGAAAAGAACATCTTTAGTAACAAAAGTCCATTGGGTTGGGGGGGGGGGTGGTAACACTTGTAGCCTTTCTTTGTTGCTGAATAACTAAGAAATATACAGCGCAGCCCTCTGGGATTAAGTTTTTCAGGAGATTAATGGTTGCGGGCATAGCAAACACAACCAAAGACCTTAGGTTGTAGCACAAATGAGGTATCACCAAGCAATATATCCAAAGGGGCTTTGTTATCTAGAATTCGTGATGGTAGCGATTGATAAGGGAAGCAACAGTGAGGACAGTATCACTTCAGAAGTGTGCTGGAACATGACTATCAAACATTAGAGCCCTTGCAGTCTCAAGTAGGTAATGGTTCTTCCTCTCAGCAACCCCATTCTGAGCTAGTGTGTCAACACAACTAGTCTGATGGAGGATGCCATGATCGGTCAAATACTGTTGAAAATACCTTTGATATATTCCTTGCCATTGTCACTGCAAAGCTCCTTTAGCTAGGTTTGGAACTGTGTCTTGATCATGCTATGGAACTGACGAAAGCATTGGAAAATAAACTTCATTTTTATGATGCATTAGGTAAACCCATGTCGTGACAAACCAGCAATGTCCAGAGATAGATGTAGTCCTAGCTGGCCCAGACATCAGAATGTACCAAATTAAATATGCCACTACTTCTTATAGCAGAAGGTAAATAAGAAGTACGAGCCTGTTTGGCCAAAATATAGGCCTCACATAATAACTCGTCTTTGTTACAATTTTTAACTAAGGAAGGAAATAACTAAGATAACACACTGGGAGAAGGGTGATCCAGACGACGGTGCCACTGTTTGAGGGTGCTTACAATGGAATAAAGGTGATGGTGGGTGGTATAGGTTGGTGGAGGTGCTGAAGGACCATCATCAAGCAAGTAGAGATCACCATGCAATTTACCATGTCCAATCGTCGTCTCGTCCACTAGATCCTGAATCACACAATAAGGAAAAAAAGTTTCTTTACAATTAAGAAACTTGGTAAGACTACTAATAGAAAGTAAATTCGTAGAAAAAATAGGAACATGAAGAACAAAATGTAAGGTAAGAGTGGAAGAGCAACGGATGGAACCCTTTCCAGATATAGGGGAGAGGGACCCATCTGTTACCTAGACTGTACCAGTCCCAAAAGAGGGAGAGTATAAATAAAAAGAGCTGGAGGAACCATTCATGTTGTAAGACCCGCATTCCACTAATCCTATCTAACCGTGTTGTGCCAGGTCTTCCCATAATTACTGGATCGAGTGGGCCAACCGTGTGAAGAAAGACCACGAGACCAGGTAAGCTAATCGACTCAAAAACACTTAAAATTAAGTGTATGGTTGACTACCTGAGTAGGTATGGTCGACCATACGATGAAAAATAAAGACCACTGATAATTAAACGTATGGTCGATGTTTTTAAGTGTATGGCAACGGATTTTGCGATCGTACGTCCGACCGTAAAACCTTAAATCAGACTTCGAGTTTGGAAACTTTCCAAATAAAGGGAGGGATCTCTTTCCTATTGTTGGAGAACTCTGTATGGAGAGTTTCTCTCTATATAAAGGACATTCCTCAATCCTTTTTCACTCTTTTAGAACATTATTAAATCCTAAAGGAAGAGAAGGAAAAGAAGGATAAGAAGAGAAGACTAAGAAGAAGGTTGTGCAGAGAAGGTTTTGGCTTTTTACTGTAGGCCAAGGTATGAAACTTACCTCTGAAGATGTAAATCCTATTGAATAAGGTTTCTGTGGTGGAATAGTGATGTCAAACCATTATGATCCATGTGATCCTTTGAGTAAATCTCAAGGATAATTATGAGAGATGGGTTTAGTGATAATGGCTAATGAGAAACTGTAAATAATGGCCATATGATAACCTTAGGATGAACCCAAGTGAAGAGCTGAGAAATTGACTCAGGAGGAACTCAGATTGAAAGTAAATTTTGACCAGAAATCGTATGGTCGCAGCTATGGTCGATCATAGGATGACCAGAGAATCGACTACAGCCATTCGGGAAGAATTCAAGAAACGTATGGTCGTAGGTGTGGTCGCATATAGTGCGACCGTAGGGCTTGACCGTATGTGGTAGGTTGACATAAGCATGAGACCGTAAGACCAATCAGTCACCTATCACTGGTCAGATTCGATTTTCAACTACTGTAACATATTACACATGAATCCTAACTTAAATTCATATAATTTCTAGGTTACTAAATTGGTTCAAAGGGAATTACAAGGCTTGGAAGGAGATCGAATATTGTTAAAAGCTGAGAGAACAAGACCTAAACTAAATGGATAATAACAATCTGTTTTATTTTATTGAGTCCTATGCCATGATTGATTCTATGATTGTATGCTTGTAATGTGCATCTCACATGTCATCCAATATTATTGTTATATTCTGCTTATGCATTTTTATTTCTGTCTATTTATAACATGATGATGATGATGCTAGGAATAGGCATGTGATTGTGTGTGTAGTTAGTGTGTTTGATGCGAGTGGAGCATCAGGGGGAGGATGTAGCATTGTGATTTAGCCTGGTCACCGGACTCTAATTCTATCTCTACTCAAGTCTTGCCCACTAACATCGTCGTATCGCCATTACCTTAGCAGAACTATTACGTCGTAGGGCATCAGGGAGGTGGTCTCGGACCGTGTGGTCTTGACTCTGCTGGGGGGCCTTAGCTCTATCTTTATGGACGTATTGAGGGATGCTGGGGTGAGGCCTTGGATACATTGGATGGCATTATGATTGGTTAGTTGTGAGTCTAATTTGCAAGCCCTTGCCAATAGGGGCTTACGTGTTGGAATGGGTAGGGCATCAGGGGAAGTGTTGGCGGTATATTATCTGGACACTTTAGCTCTATCTCTATTCTATGGTGGGTGCATGTGGGATGGCAATGGTGTTTGATCCATTGAGTTAATTTACACACTTGTGTATAGAGGTACGGTGGCCGTCAATCCTTTCTATAGCATATTGTAAACTTAAAAACCAGAGCAAAGATATTGAATTAAATGCATGCATATGTTTGTGCATTGTTTTGTTTGTTCATTGAGCCGTGATGTGTGCTCACCCTTTCGACGTCGAATATTTTTAGTTGATGATGCAGGTCCTACTATGGAAGATTACATAAATGCGCCGTCATATGGACACATGGCGGCTATGGACGTAGAAGCTGTGGATGATGCGCATGATCCTTCATGCGAGTGCAACTAATGTGTATTTTAGTAGTTTAGTTATGTTGGAGTACTGGAACATATAAAAGATTATTTAAATTATGTCTTGAGTTATTTAGAGTTAACTGGATTAAATATTTATTTTATCATTGTTAGATCTCAATTCATTAATTATAAAGACTTCCGCTTACTTGTTTATTATCTCTGATTATTAGCATGAGATATGTATGGTTTGATATGGTGGATACGACCTATACGAGATCTTGGTTGAACCGTTGGTTTATTGACGGTTCATCACACCATTGATTATTCCAGAATTGGGGTGTGACAGCTTGGTATTAGAGCTCTCTCAGGTTCTACCCATTAACCTAACTACTTCCACGCGAGTCATGAACTGAGTTAGGAAAACTAAAACGTGTAATAAGAACACACCATAAGCATCTTGTTGTTTAAGACATAAACTAAGAAAGAGAATAATGCACATATGTAAATGAGAAACAAACTATATATAAATATATGCCTAAATGAGAGTAAGAAAAATGTATATCCGAATTAGAGTACAGTCCACAATACGGATAGTTACTCTGTAGTATAAATGAGAGAAAAATAAATGGAGCAATCATGAAGCTGGGGGCATTGGAGGATGAGGTGCCTCTTGGTCTCGATCACGATTCTCGGGGTACACCCTCATGAGCCAAGCTACCTGTGCCTGGGTCGCCCGGAGACTCTCTGCTAGACTCGCCACTAGCCCATCAGTCGCTCGCTGAGCATCGCGAATCTCACGTAGAAGCACCATCATGTCATCTGGTGGAGGACGCAAAAGACCAACCGAGTGAAAAGCCCGAGAAAGGCCGGCTCCTGTAGAATGCTGTGGTGATGGAGGTATGTCATCTACATCCATGTACATCCGATCATCATCCTCTTCATCATCAATATCGTCTGCCTCTGCTGCTGTAATCGCTACCGCCTCCGCATCTGCTGCCGCCACCCGAGTGAGAGGACGTCTCATGGCATTCCTCTCATCATCACTGACCTGTATCTCTCTCATCCCATCCTGCAGATGGCATTCCAATCAAGATCAGTTGAGAAGGTGTCTTCATAGATCCTCTCATCCTCCAAGTTCACCTGTAGGCTAGAGGACAGTGGTGATCAACCGCCCATAGGGCAGGTTATCTCTTGAATGAGACAATATGGCTCTGTGCATAGTCTGGACGATAATGTAGGGAAGACAGACAGGCTGCCTAGTGCAGATACAGTGCAGTAAGTACTAAGTCAACTGGGAGACCATCTCGTAATGTCCACCCTGAGGAATCAGATTATGTTGGATAATCTTACAGTATACATGTGGCTCAGGACGCAGGTTGACTGCCTTCATCTCCCAGCAGTCATCACGAAGAATTTGATTGCATACCTCTGCGTGCATAATAGTGGTCAAGAACTTGGGTTCCTTAGGAGCACAGTCAACCAAAGGACCGGCACTTGAGATACCCAGAATATCCGCCGACGACTGTTGGGTATTGAAGGAGATAGAACCCCTTTCACCCAACTAGTGTTCCGAAGCTCTCCCACTGTCTATATCCTCTGGATCACCCTCAACCTGTAGGTTGCAGTAGAATTGCTTTACTAAATTTGGACGGGTGCAACCTTCGTACAAGATCACGGGAAGCCAGCCCATATCACCAAATGTCTTTTCCACATCAAATAGGGCTAAGTGGGCTAAATTGATACATTGACCCCCTTCCACTTTTTCTAATGAAACCATGGGTACTGTACCTCCGCTTCGATGGACCTGAAGCGACGAGGGTCATGGACTCTGAGAACCTTGGTACGAACCATGATAACTGCGAGAGAAGAAAATAAGAAAACAATTTAGAAAGTTAGAAATTTGGACAGCATAACGACATGAAATGGGAAAAAGGCTCCATTTTCACCCAAACACTTGGGCAGAAGGACTTACATGGGGCATAAACCATCCTATAGGGATCAATCAATAGAAAATGGCCACCAATCAAAATAGAGTTGAAGAAATTTTGAAATTTGGGATTTTCCCCAAATTTTAGGTCAAAATTGGAATTTTCAAAATTTTAACCAAACTAACCGATAAACCCAGATTTTCTTGAGGGCTTTCATCTGTTGGGTAGCCAATAGTAATAACCACCAATAAAAATCAAATTTTTACGGTCAAGTACATGTTAATTTGAAGAAAACTCTATAAATGGCAAAAACCTAAGTATGAAAGCTGAAAAAGAAGAAAAGAGTAGATAACATACCTTGAGGAATAGGATGAAGATTGTTAACCGATGGAGAAACCACTAACTTTGTGAGGTTGACACTGTAGCAACCCAGTGGAGGCGAGCTGAGTTGAGACTGTAGGAGAAAAAGAGAGAATGAGAGGGAAAAGTCGTGAAACAGGTTTAAAAACCTGATTTTAGAATTGTACGGTCGCACAATTCGACCAAAACAGTCGACTATACCATCGACCGTACTATCGACCATAGGGTCTCGGGAAGTTGCCAGGGTTCGTATGGTCGAACCTATGGTGGCGTTACATGCGACCGTACGACATCGACCATACGATTGACTGTTGTCTGTTTTGGCTCTGTTAGACTTAATGCCTCGTAATTCTATTTTTCTTTTCTCTCCTTCTATTGTGGAACTAACAAAATATTATCGTTCTATCTTGTCTCACATGTGTAGCCATCCCAATACCATTTTATCCAAGAGTTTAAATGGCTGGGCATAGACCAAGCAAAAGGAGACAGAATGCAAACCCACCTCCACCACCTGCGGAGGTCAATGACAATGAAGGTCAAGAGGGACAAGAAGGAGATGATGGGAATCAAAATGTTGCGCCTCAGGATGTGCATACCCAGGCCAACCCAACTAACTTACCAGCACCACCAATAGATTTGGCCATTGTAGTGATGAATTTGGCACAGCAGGTGCAGTAATTACAACAAATGCAAGCGAACATGTAAGCTGCTATAGGGGGGAGATCAGTAGATATTTTAATTACCCCAAAGAACACAACAAGCTACAAGAAAGGGTCAGAGCCCAAGAGCAACAAACCAAGCCAATACAACACAAACAAGAGGGCCGGCACGCAAGGCCCCACCTCAACAACCACTATACAACAGAACGACCAACCAAAGCCCTCAATCCAATCACAAGTAGCACAAAAACTTAACACCCCAAAAGGAACAAGAAGCGGACCACGCTCCCCAACCAAGGACAAGCCGCAACACCAACTAAGGCACTACCCAAAAAAACCAAACAAACAGAAAGATGAAAATAAGATTAAACCCATCTCTCCAACAACATCAAACATGCAAGCACTATGGGCTTTCGTAGCCTGCATACCACTGATCCTGGACATTAGTCTCCATTGGTCTCGAGTACCAAGAATTACCACTGATCCTGGACATTAGTCTCCATTGGTCTCGAGTACCAAGAATCCTCACTTTGGTAATCCTCATCACCGTTCGATCGCTGCCACGGAGTAATAATTGCCAAGGGGATTGGATCACAAGAAACTTGAGACCGTCCATACTGGGAACTCCCCTCAATGACCCTCCTATCCAGAGGCCCTTCCATAGAAGGAGAAATCCCATCCGATCCAGCGGTATGGCAAGATGATCTGTCACCATTCCGGTTTAGGAAACCTTTTGAAAATCGAGGAATAGGGGTAGCCTCAAAAACCGCAGACGAGCTCACAGATGGGACAAGAGTAGGGGATGAGAGGTTAGGTGGATTCCTGACCTGCATGGAAGCAAGGGGAGATGATCCCAGATTGACAGCAGCTGAAACCAACAGCAGCATACTGGTTTGGGATGGATGAAGATGAGATGGAGTCAACTCTGAAAACATGTTGCGAAGGGTAAGGTTTTCTTGCCGTGTGCCAGTAGAAGGCGCATCCAATGAAGGTTGGTTTGAGGGTTCATTCCCGAGGGCATCAGAGGATAGATCATGTTGTGCTGAAATAGCAGCAAGGGATGGCAGGCTCATTAGGTCTAGAGGAGAAGGTGCTCCACTAGACAAGAACCTAGTCGCAGATGCCGATTGCTCATCCCTAGGCTGCGTAGCAGCAGACGAGGGGGGCGGGGGTGGCAGAAGTAGAGGACAAAGGCGATGCAACAGGATCAGAGGCTATAGTAGGCATCGAGATCTCTTCCAACGCATTGTTCAAAATCTGAAAGGAGTTATGAAGGCTTAGAGGCTTTTGAATGGATAAGCCCATCACATGCGGAGAGGGATGAAGGTTCGTTTGAATCGAGGAAGAAGAAGGGATAGGTGGCAGTACATCTTCAGAGTTGACGCAACCTGTCTCCCCAGAAACCCTACCCAGCTGGTCCAAACCCAAGGTCTTCATCCCGGTTCGGGTCTCACCTGATTCAGCCTTCTTCCTTGCCCGAAAATGATGGCCCTTTCTCCGTTTTGAAACACCATCAGATACTTTCGCAGAATCTGATATTCCTTTTTGTTTTCCCTCTTTGTTTCTTCCGACATCAATCGTTGGTTCTTCAATCCTGACATTGTTAATCCCTGCGCTATTCTCCACCATCTCCGGCGACTTATCAGACTTCTGCTCAACACGATCCTGGCTTATAGAGTGATTCTTGGTTGCCGGATTCTCAGAGCAGGAGGTCCCGTCATGCCCAAAAACCTTGCAGAAGAGGTAAGGGGGGGGGCTTCCATTCGTATTCAATCTTTTGCTCAAAAATATTCTCTTCGTCATCTTGAATGATGACCACATCCTCAAGCTTCGCAGAACTTGAAAAATCTACACAACATCATGCGAATGCTTTCCTGGTTTTTAACAAGGTCGTTTGATCAGCATAAAGGAGGGATCCCAACACTGAACATATTGAGCTTAGGGACTCCACCCCCCATGGATGGAGAGGTAACCCAGGCATTGAAATCCATATCAGCATGCTTTTTTATGCCAAGAATACCAGAGTGGATTGTTCTTTCCCATTTCAGAATGTAAATGGTTTTGCCCCCGACACAGAACCTACTACCATCAAGCACTCTGTCTCTGTCTTCCGTATTTGAGAAATCAAATGCAAAGCCTCCGTAAGCCAGGAGGAAAACATCCAAAGTTTCAATTAATTTCCATTGCTTGAGAAGAGATGCACGAACATAGGAAAAGCTAGGGCGGCTCCCCATGAAGAACCCTAGAACTATATTCTGGAGTTCTTGAATCTCAGTAGCCACTGCCTCAGATGAACAGACGGCAACTTTCCTAGACTCATCAGAGGTAAGAGGGACAGAATGAAGGTTATTCATCGGTTTAGGTTTGGGCAAGGTTCGGCTGGTCCAGGCATTGTTTGTTGTAGCAGTAGGATTGTTCGAACCCGAAGCAGAAGTATGTAGATTAGGGAAATTCTGTTTAGAAACAAGAGATGGAAGAGCAGGGTTACGATGGATACAACCATCTTGCCCATCAGCAACAGAATGGTGAAGGAGGGGGGATGGATTCTCCAACACCACATTATCCACCACGTCCGCCATAACTCCAAAACCTTCAAGGAGGAGAGAGAACAAAGCAAAACATCATGACATTAACATCATACAATCTGCAAGCTACTATGGGACTTGCTTCCCCAGCTGCAAACACAACATCGATACCTGCAGGGCAAGCTAGTATCATACCCGGGGGTAGCAATACGGTACCCCAAGCACTTCAAACGCCATTTGTACAAACTCAAGTGCAGAATCCTTAAGTACCGCAAGGTGGATATAACCAAGGTAACTATTAGTACCAATCGCCCACGTATAAAGCATATGCACAGTATTAGCTGGACCACTCTAGACTGATCGAGTGTTTTCTGAAGATGAAACCGAAGGAGTTTATGGGTAAGCCGTCAGATCCATTGTGGCCAGCTCACTGGATTGACGAAATGGAAATAAATTTCATGATGATGACTATTTCAGAAAAGGAGAAAGCATTGTGTGTAACATTTATGTTGAAAGGAGATGCACAACACTAGTGGAAATTCACTGGGGGTTATTTGTTAACAAAGCACACCCAACTGATGTAGGCTATCTTCAAAGAAGCCTTCTTCGAGAAGTATTTCCCCAGGAGTTTCAGGGATCAGATGGAAAAAGAATTTCTGACTCTATATCAAGAACAAATGTCTGTCGACGCTTACTAGTAGCATTATGAAGAGCTGTTCTTCTTTGCTCCCTCTAGCATGCAGGAAGAAAATACCAAAACCCGGAGGTTCGTTATGGGACTTAGGGGAAGCATTCGAGAGCATATATTGGGACTGAAAAAAAAGATTTATAATAAAGCTGTACAAATTGCTCGAGTACTGGAATCGAGCCAGAGGGAGAGTTACTTCGCTCAAAACAGGGGTATTAAGAGGCCGAACGGGAATACATTCAATGGAGGGAACTCAAAGACATTCAAACCCTTCCGTACTCAAGGCTTCAATGCAGCAGCCGAGACTACTCCAACAGCCCAACCTCAATAGAAGCAGGGTAATACTGAAGTCAAATGCTTTAACTGTGATTAAGTAGGGTATTATTCAAGAGATTGTCCTAAGCCAAGGAAGTAGCTACAAGAAGGAAAGGTTTATGCAGTTACTTCTGAGGATGTTGTCGCATCGCATGATGTGGTCACAGGTACGATTCGACCTTATGTTTTGGAATACCTTGTGTGAGCATGTAGATTAAATTAAGTAAAATCACAGGTATCGTACCTATAGCTAATATACCAGCCAAAGTGGTTTTCGACTCTGGAGCCACACACTCATTTATATCGGTGTCCTTCGGAAAGAAGCTAGATATACCCTCAGACCTTTAGACTACAAGCTACTAGTACGGTCACCTATGGGATTAGAAGCAGAATTAGACCAAGGTTATGGATCATGTCCAGTTCTCATAAATGGACAAAGTTTGGATGCCAACCTGGTGCAACTCGAGATGGCAGACTTCGACGTCTTCCTAGGGATGGACTGGTTATCCCAACATTCCACGAGTTTGCTTTGTGTTGAAAAGAAGATATCATTCAAGGACAAGGAATGAGCAGAGTTCAGTTTTACAGGAATCAAACTTTCCCGTAAACGAAAACTCATTCTTTCTGCATTAAAGGCTAGGAGATGCCTCGAGAAAGGAGGAGTCGGGTACCTGGTATCCGTGGCTGACCTCACCAAGGAAGCACCATGAATGGAAGATATTGAAGTTGTGTGTGAATTCCCAGATGTATTTTCCAAGGAATTACCAGGATTGCCACCCGATCGAGCGACAAAGTTCGTTATAGACCTTGTACCAGGAGCCGCACTAGTATTTAAGGCACCCTATTGAATGGCTCCTACTGAATTAAAGGAACTAAAGGTACAATTCCAAGAGTTGGATAAGTATATCCGACCCAGTATATCACCATGGGGAGCGCCAGTGTTGTTCGTGAAAAAGAAGGATGGTAGCATCTGACTTTGTATAGATTACCGGGAATTGAACAAGCTCACGATCAAGAATCGTTATCCGTTGCCTTGGATCGATGACTTATTCGACCAATTGCAAGGTGCCATAGTGTTCTCCAAGATTGATCTTTGGTCAGGATACCATTAGTTGAAGATCAAGGAATGTGATATTCCGAAGACAACATTTAGAACCAGATATGGACATTACGAATTTTTAGTTGTCTTTTGGATTGACTAACTCACCCGTAACTTTTATGGAACTCATGAATCGGATATTCCACGATATGCTGGATACATCGGTCATTGTATTTATAGACGACATCCTAGTCTACTCAAAGAACAAAGAAACTCATATCACAAATCTTAGAGCCGCTCTGCAACGACTAAGAAAAGAAAAGCTTTACGTTAAATTTACTAAGTGTGAGTTCTGGCTAAATGAGGTTGCTTTCTTAGGCCATGTTGTATCGGCTGAATGAATTAAAGTGGATCCCAGTAAGATTAAAGCTATTGTGAAATGGGAAGCATTTAAGAATTTCTTAGGTTTAGCTGGGTATTATCGACGATTCGTGGAAGATTACTCCAGGATCGCCGTACCTCTCATCAGTCTGACTAAGAAAGGGAAAAAGTTTGTTTGGATTGACAAATGTGAAGAGTGTTTCCAAACATTGAATGCAAGACTGATATCACCTCTCAATCTCTCATCTTGACTATTCTGATCCCAGGACAATCATTTACCTTGTACACCGATGCGTGTGGGTTAGTTTGGGATGTGTTCTCATGCAAGGAAAGCAAGTAATTGCGTATGTTTCCAGACAATTAAAGACACGAGAAGAATTACCCCATTCATGACTTGGAATTAGCAGTGGTGGTACATGCTGTCAAGATATGGAGACATTATTTGTATTGGAGAGAAATTCCAGATTAAATCAGATCATAAGACTCTCACTCATTTCTTCAGTCAGAAGGAGTTGAACATGAGACAGATAAGATGGCTGGAGAGGACTACGATTGCGATATCCAGTATCATCCAGGAAAGGCTAATGTAGTTGCTGATGTACTAAGCAGAAAAACAATGACAGAATCTCAGGAAGAAGCTAGCACAAATGCTGCAACGTGCGTTGCAGGAAGAGTATTCAATTGTGGCAATGAGCAGTTTGTGATTGATAAACCTGGTGGATCGACCGACCTAAGTTTTATTCATCGATTTTCAAACATGTTTGCTACATTGAAGATTGTACCTGATCTGATAGATGAAGTGAAATCAGCTATTCAATTGGACCCCTATCTGAGGACAGTGCAAGAAGATCTGGAAAAAGATAGGATTACTCTTGATTTCCCTCTGGACTTCAAAAAGGTACTAAGATACAAAGGGAGTGTGTGTTCCTGAAAATGAAGACTTAGATATTAGATACAAACTAATGAAGCCCACGCTACTGCTTATTCGGTACATCCTGGGAGTACAAAGATGTATCATGATCTGAAGAAACTATATTGATGGAGGGGAATGAAAGCGGATATAGCTAGATATGTGTCTCAATGCCTAAATTGTTAGCGGGTAAAGGCGGAAAGGCAAAGACCTGCAGGCTTGTTACAACCACTACCTGAACCAACTTGGAAATGGGACTACATCACTATGGACTTCGTCACAGGGTTACCATTGACTCCCAAAGTAGTTGACGCAGTCTAGTTGATTGTAGATCGTTCGACTAAGACAACTCGTTTCATAGCTATACGACCTCAGTATACTGTATACCTTGGAGGGGCTAGCTAAGCTGTATGTGGATAATATTGTCAGATTGCATGGTGTACCTGAAAGCATCGTGTCCGACAGAGATCTACGCTTTACCTCAAAGTTCTGGGAAGGATTACAGAAGGCTATGGGTACAACGCTGAAATTTAGTATCGCATTTCACCTTCAGACCAATGGACAGTCGGAGCGCACCATTCAGATATTAGAAGACATGCTCCGAGCATGTGTGATTGATTTCAAAGGATCATGGGATGAGAAGTTACCGTTGATCGAGTTCACTTATAACAACAGCTATCAAGCTACAATATAGTTGTCGCCCTATGAAGTACTGTCTGGTAGGAAGTGTCGAACTCCTTTAATTTGGAACGAGGTTAGAGAACGAAGAATTATTGGACCAGAATTTATCGAAGAGACTTGTCGAGTAGTTGACGTTATCAAGGAAAGAGTCCGAATAGCTCATAACCGTTAGAAGCAATATGCAGACAACCGACGTCGAGACCTTGAATTCACCACATGTGATAAGGTATTTTTGAAGATATCTCCTATGCGCGGTTTAAAATGGTTCGGATAGAAGGGAAAGTTGTGTCCCAGATATATTGGACCTTATGAAATTCTGACAAGGAGTGGAAATGTAGCATATCAGTTAGCACTACCATCATCGATGTTTAGTGTATATAATGTATTCCATGTCTCACAACTGAAGAAGTACGTTAGAGATCCAACATACATGTTAATGACGGATCCACCAGATTTGACTGAAGATTTGACGTTCGAAGTGGTACCTTTTGAAATCACTAGTCGAAAGGTTCAACGTCTTCGCAACCGCGACATCTATTATGTTAAAGTTACTTGGAGAAGCCAAGATGTAGAAGAAGTCACATGGGAAGAAGATAATGCTATGCGGAAGCAATATCCTCACCTATTCGACTCGGAAGGTATATGCAAATTTCGAAGACGAAATTTATGTAAGGGGGCATTTGTAAGATCCGTACTCCGCTAACCCGGTCTAACCATGTCGTGCCAGATCTTCCCATCATTGCTAGATCAAGTGGACCAACCGTGTGAAGAAAAACCACGAGACTAGGTAAGCGAATCGACTCAAAAACACTTAAAATTAAGTGTATGGTCGACTACCTGAGTAGGTATGTATGGTCGACCATACGATGAAAAATAAAGACCACTGATAATTAAACGTATGGTCAATGTTTTTAAGCGTATGGTCAACAGATTTTGCGACCGTACATCAGACAGTACGACCCCAAATCTGACTTCGAGTTTGGAAATTTTCCTAATAAAGGGGGGGATCTCTTTCCTATTGTTAGATAACTCTATATGGAGAGTCTCTCTATATAAAGGATGTTCCTTAACCTTTTTTCACTCTTTTGGAACATTATCAAACCCTAAAGGAAGAGAAGGAAGAGAAGGAGAAGGAGAAGGAAGAGAAGGAGAAGGAGAGAAGACTAAGAAGAAGGTTGTACAGAGAAGGTTTTTTACTGTAGGCCAAGGTATGAAACTTACCTCTGAAGATGTAAATCCTATTGAATAAGATTTCTATGGTGAAATGAAGATGTCAAACCATTATGATCCATATGATCCTTTGAGTAAATATCAAGGATAACTATGAGAGATGGGTTTAGTGATAATGGTTAATGAGAAACTGTAAATAATGGCCATAGGATAACCTTAGGATGAATCGAAGTGAAGATCTGAGAAATTGACTCAGGATGAACTCGGATTGAAAGTAAATTTTGACCAGAAATCGTATGGTCGCAGCTATGGTCGACCATAGGATGACCAGAGAATCGACCACAGCCATTCGGGAAGAATTTAGAAAACGTATGGTCGCAGGTGTGGTCGCATATAGTGCGACCGTAAGGGTCGATCGTACGTGGTATGGTTGACATAAGCATGAGACCATAAGACCAATCAGTCACCTATCAATGGTCAGATTCGATTTTCGACTACTGTAACATATTACACATGAATCCTAACTTAAATTTATATAATTTCTAGGTTACTAAATTAGTTCAAAGGGAATTACAAAGCTTGGGAGTAGATCGAATATTGTTAAAAGGTGAGAGAAGAAAACCTAAACTAAATGGATAATAACAATATGTTTTATTTTATTGAGTTATATGCCATGATTGATTTTATATTTGTATGCTTGTAATGTGCATCTCACATGTCATCCAATATTACTGTCATATTCTGCTTATGCATATTTATTTCTATCTATTTATAACATGATGATGATGATGCTAAGAATAGGCATGTGATTGTGTGTGTGTGATTAGTGTGTTGGATGTGAGTGGAGCATCAGGGAGAGGACGTGGCATTGTGGTTCAGTCTGGTCACCAGACTCTAGCTCTATCTCTACTCAAGTCTTGCCCACAGACATCGTTGTATCGCCATTACCTTAGCAGAACTATTACGTCGTAGGGCATCAGGGAGGTGGTCTCAGACCGTGTGGTCTTTGACTGATCGTCGTGGGCTCGGGGGGGCGCGGACCGTGTGGTCTTTGACTCTGCTAGGGGGCCTTAGCTCTATCTCTATGGACGTATTGAGGGATGCTGGGATAAGGCCTTGGATACATTGGATGACATTATGATTGGTTAGTTGTGAGCCTAGTTTGCAAGCCCTTGCCAAAAGGGGCTTGCGTGTTGGTATAGGTAGGGCATCAAGGGAAGTGTTGGCTGTGTGTAATCCGGACACTTTAGCTTTATCTCTATTCCATGGTGAGTTCATGTGGGACAGCAATGGTGTTTGATCCATTGGTCGGATTCACACACTCGTGTATAGAGGTGCGGTGGCCGCCAATCCTTTTTATAGCACATTGCAAATTTAAAAATCAGACCAAAGATATTGAATTGAATGCATGTATATGTTTGCGCATTGTTTTGTCTGCTCACTGAGCCATGATGTGTGCTCATCCTTTCGACGTCGAATATTTTTAGTTGATGATGCAGGTCCTATTATAGAAGATTACGTGAATGCGCCGTCGTATGGACACATGGCGGTTATGGACGTAGAAGCAGTGGAAGATGCGCATGATATTTCATGCGAGTGCAACCAATGTGTATTTGAGTAGTTTAGTTATGTTGGAGTATTGAAACATGTAAAAGATTATTTAAATTAGGTCTTGAGTTATTTGGAGATAACTGGATTAAATATTTATTTTATCATTGTTAGATCCAGTACATTAATTATAAAGATTTCCACTTACTTGTTTATTATCTCTGATTATTACCGTGGAACGTGTGTGGTTTGATATGGTTGGTACGACTTATACGAAATCTTGGTTGAACCGTTAGTTTGACGGTTCATCACACCATTGGTTAGTCAAGAATTGGGGTGTGACACATGTGGTCAGTAGCTCCAGTGTCCATAATCTAGGGGCTAGAGACAAAGGAAGCACAGTGACCAACATGAGGAATACTTGACTGAGAAAAGTATTAACCTGGAGTGGCGGATGCTGATGGAAGATTGGTTGTTGCTGTAGGAAATGGCCTTAGTAAATTTCGGAGAGCCTGAAGCTCTTCTGCTGAGAGCATTTGAAGAGGACCAGTGGGGTGCTCTGAAGTTCTTGGTCTTTTGTATCCTTTTTTCACGGCATTGGCATCAAAATCTGTTCGTTTCCCATGTAATTTCCAACAGGTCTCTTTAGTATGCCTGTCTTTATCATAGTGTTCACATCGGACAGGCTCTCTAGAAGGGGAATACTTGGGAAACTGCTGAGTGGTTTGAAGTGCTGATCTTTCAGCTGGTAATGCAGGCATTATAGCTGTTCGTCTCAAATCCTTGGGTTGGACCAGGGCATAGACCTGTTTTAACGGTGGCAGGGGCTTACGACTAAGGATTTAAGCCCTGATTTGGTTAAATTCAACATTCAGGCCAGCTAAAAAATTATTTATTCTGAGTTTGTCCTTTGTTAGTTTCAAAGCAGCAGTATCGATAAAACAGGTGGCTATAAATGTGTCATAATAATCCAACTCTTGCCACAAGCTTCTGAGCTCAGAGTAATATTGGGACACAATAATATCCTTCTGTTTTGGTTGCATTCAATTTTACATAAAGGTCATAAATCAATGAACATTTCCAACTTGGGAGTAGGTTTCTTTCACCGCATTCCAGATTTGCACAGCTTCAGGTAATAATACATATCCCCGCCAATGTTAGGTTCCATGGATCCAATCAAATATGTCATCACAATAGAATTTTCAAAGGCCCATTTCTCATAAAACCGGTTTTCTGGGGCAGGTGCGTTTTTCCGACCAATAATATAGCCTAGTAGACCTTTGGTAGAGATGGCCATGTGGGTAGTTTTGGACCACATCAAATAGTTGGTCCCATCCAACTTAAGTGGGTTGGGGACAATAGCAGTAAATTTGATTTTTGGGTTTTCTATAAGAGGAGAAACTTCCTTTGAAGACTTAGACATGGTAATGGCCTCTTCTTAATATCGATTGGTCTTGAAAAAAATAATTTTACCATAACAAATCGATCTTGCCATACAATCTTAAAAAAAATACCTAGAACCAGAGATGCCGCAAGGAGAGATACCACAAAAAATCGATCTTCTGTGATTAAAGTCATTAAACAACACAGCTTCAATAGGTTTCGATCTTTATATCATTTGAGAAGAATCGATAATGGCTACTTGTGTGTTCTTTGCGAAGAGTTCGATCATATAAAAGGTACAAGCAGGCTAGAACAACGTCAAACTCATGGAGTAGTCCTTCATGACGACCATAGCAAAAAAATTTCACAAAATCACCAACCAGTTCTCACGATATGGAGAACTTCACAAGGGATAAAGCTAGAGGCTCTCAGTGGTGGTTGGCTAGGCCACCGAGAGATGCCGATGCCTAGAGGAAGAGAGAGAGAGAGAGAGAGAGAGAGAGAGAGAGAGAGAGAGAGAGAGAGAGAGGTGTGGAGGTGGTGGCGGTACCTAGGGTTAGAGTCCCTAAGGATTTGACTTTGATACCATGTTGAATTAGAGAAGGAGATGAGTGAGTAAAATAATTTTCTCCCTCACTCAGCTTTCTTATTTATAGAGAAATGGATTTACAAGAAAAGAAAATAGGTATGAGAGTAGCTAAGAAAGTAGGTAGGGATGAGTCAGCACTCTTATCCCCACATACGGTGAACCTAGACATAAGCCCATACAATAAAAAGAAGAATATAGAACTACCCTTGGTTTCCCTAAATCGACAATTGGTTTCAACAAGGTGGATTAATGTTGGCAAAGCACTAGGCCTAGATGAGGTCCGAATAGAAGTTTGGAAGAGCAGTGAAATCTATGGAGTATCTTGGCTAACAAAGCTGTTCAATAAAATTATGAGCACAAGTTTAATGCCAGATGAATGGAGGAGAAGCATTGTGGCTCCAATTTATAAAAATAAAGGTGATATTCAGAGTACAATAACTACAAAGACATAAAACTAATGAGTCATACTATGAAACTATGGGAGAGTTATTGAAATTCGCATGAGACATTCAAGATCAAGTTCCTTAGTACATGTTTTTTGTTGATGATATTATTTTGGTGGATGAGACAAAAACATGGATTAACGCCAAGTTGGAGGTATGGAGATTAACATGGGAATCAAAAGGTTTTAAGATAAGTAAAACGAAGACGGAGTATTAATCACACAAGAACGGATAATGAGGTGGTGAAATTGATATAAAGGGAGATACTGTAAAGTGATTATTTTAGGTATCTAGGTTCAATCATATAAAGAAGGTGATATAGAAGATGATGTTTTACAGTGAATTAAATTAGGATGGATGAAGTGAAGAGGTGCGTTTAGAGTGTTGTGTGATCGGCGTATTTCTAAAACTTAAAGGAAAATTTTATAGTACAGTCATTCGACCAGCTATGACATAGGGTGTGGAATGTTGGGCCGTTAAGAAGCATCATATAGATAAACTTATTATAGCTGAGATGAGGATGTTGAGATGGATGTGTGAAACTACGAATGATAAGGTAAGGAATGATCTTATTAAAGCTGATTTGGGAGTAGCGCGACACATGATAAGCTATGGCCTACGAGAAAGTTGTTTGAGATGGTATGGTCATGTTCAACAGAGGCCTTTAAATGCTCTAGTACGGAGGAGTGATCTGATTCAGATCGAAGGATCTAAAAGAGCTAGGGGTAGACCTAAGATGACTCTAAGAAAGGTGGGGAGGAAAGACATGCATAGCTTAGGCCTTGTTTCATGTATGACATGGAACAGAGCTGGTTGGAGGACTAGAATCCATGTAGCGGATTCGATTTAGTTGGGATAAGTCTTTGTTGTTGTTACTTGAGATAGGGCAATTCGGATCCCCAAAAGAAAATTCTGGATGTGCATTCCATGTAGCCTTTGAAGTGTTTGAGCCTATAAACTTGACTAAAACCTAGCTCAGTTGTTCTCATTTCTTTCTATCGGTAGAGTAGTTTTTACAATGTCGTGTCATTCTTAACAATCTACTTCTCATGAAAGGAAGAAATAAATTCAATAGGATATAATCATTTTGTCACTAAAAGAAATAAAAGAAGCTGAAAAGATTTTTTGCTGATTACCTCCCTTCCATATATAAAAAAATTAATATTAGATTTTGAATGTAAACAGAACTTTCGATAAATGACAGAAAAAAATTGCACCTTATTTACTAGCTGAACTTATTCATGACATTGGCCACAAGTTTAGATTTAGCACCGGTTGATAGAGCAATTCTCTATCCCTTTAATATAGGTCTTACTTTAATGACAGAGAAACAGTACTCCTGGAATATTCTTGTATAAGTGGTAATCTTATTGCCTTTTTAATTCCACTATATCTAGCTCAATTTTTAAAGAGACCCATCATAATTGACGGAGATGTAATTTAGAGGAGCAGACCACATACAGTATTGGGATCTGCAGCCATTATGACTGAGATAGTGAGATTCCAAGCTAAAGTAATGCATCTGTTAAAATCTAATCAGTACAGGACCTATAGGTTGTTCAAATGGCGAGCACAATTTCTTTAACAATTTGGTGAATAGGTTGACCTTTACAATGAAATATTTGTATTTTCCCCCCTGAATGTGGTAAGTGGTAAGTGATCTACGAAGGAAAAACTTACATAGTGTCGCAATAATAGAATCTCTTGTTACTGTCCCACAATCCACTCCCCCCAACAACCTTTAATTTTTCTTCTTAGGGCAATAAACTCAGCAATTTTACGACCTTACTTAAACAGGATCTGTTCTATAGGCTCATACCTCTGTATCCTAGAGTTCTAAGGAGAAAAAAAAAGCAATTTTCTTTCTATACAACAAAATTTACAGCTGTCATCCATCCTGTATTTAGAATTGATGGGTACATGCTGTAAGCCATCCGATTCTTCTTGATAGCCATTTGGAGAACAGTTGAATATCCCTCTATCTAAGGTTTACACTGTCCTAAGCCCCTATATCTTTTGGTAAGCAACATGGTTGTCCACCTTAAAGGTTGAGAGCTTGAACAGTTTCACCATATAACAGATTTTTAACAGTGTTGTACATACTTTATTTAGATTTAGTAAGTCCATTCCTCAAGCTACATGATTCATGAGAATCTTGAACCATTTGGTCAACAATGCGGTATTCCTCTATTAAGGTAACGTAATCTTGGAGCCCCCTTCTCTTTCGGAATGCACGTGAAAATTGCAATTAATTAGATGATCCAGCTTTCAATCACAGGGTTCCCAGAAGAAATTCATCCAAAGCCATCCCAAAATATCAATACTTTAATTAGGGTCCCTGGTGATGGACAAGTAATAGATGGGGATTCTGAGAGGATTTTACTAGAGTTATCCAAGCTTAAAGCAAAATATACAAGTTTTACCAATTGCTTTGAGAAATTCCCTGTTGATTTGTATCAGGTGGGGTTATTACCTGTACCCAGGGAAGAGAGGAGAGGACTCTTATATAGGACTCTATATAAGCCTTTGTATCACTGAAGGAAGACAGAGAAAACCTAAATCTCCCTTCCCTGTGGACGTAGATACGGCCGAACCACGTGAACCTTATGTTTCTTCTTCCTACTTTTCTTCTCCTTTATTTCATGTTTCACCGCTCGACATGGTATCACAACCTGCCACCACCTACTATCTTAGCCATCTCTCTCATTCACCAACTGCTGCTTTACCTTCAAGAAAATACTGGATACTGGTTTCTGCTATCTCTGGTTCTCTGTTTTTTGACGATCTCAGGTACTTCTTGGACGGGAACCCCAATTGTTCTGCAGGTTCTTCTCTGTTACCTCTGGTTCTTGTAAAGCAGGTTTTTTTTTTTTTATTTATTTATTTTTTATCACATAATTCTGTAATGATACATTTTTTTTTTTCATTTTTTTTTTTTTTAAGTTTCTTGTATGGGGGAAGTTCCATTTTTTTTTTGTACACTATTTGTGCATTCCATCTCCTTTTTGAGTTTTGCTTGCATTTTGAAGAGCAACTTGATTTTATGGGTTATTACTAATTTGATCTTTTCAGTTTCTTTCAATAGTTATGGCTTTGCAGGCACTGAAAAATACCTTGGGGCTTCCTCTTCGTCTGGGCTGGAATGGTGATCCGTGTGTTCCCCAACAACATCCATGGAGTGGAGTTGACTGCCAATTTGATGTGACAAGCGTCAAATGGGTCATTGATGGACTGTATGTACTTAATTTTTACTACGTGTAATATTTTATAGCTATTTCTGATAAGAAAATGGATATTGATGGTTAACTTTGTAACAAAATAGAAAAATAAGAGAAGATGAAGAGAATCAATGTCTCCTATTCCTCTCCTCATAGCTTGTATTTATAGAAAATAGAAAACAACTATTAGATAAGATTTAGAACTCTACAAGTCAGAATCGTAATCACAAACTAAAGACAAAGTAAACTCAATAAGAAAAGGAAACTAACAACCCTATTTGGTAGAGGAAATTAATAAACTAATTAGAAGTCCATATAATAATAGGAGTCCAAATCTTAGAAACAAACACTTATTACTTTGACTAAGTCAAAGCAATGTATGGTTACAATTTTATTATGTTAACAAACTTAATAAAATACATGGTAGCAATCAGTACATCCCTCTAATTAGCTAGTTTCTGTCTTGTTTCCCAATCATTACCACAGAGATCTGATCATTTAGTTTTTCTTCTTCTTAGAGATATTTCCCTTATAGTTGGTAACTTAGATGTGGGGTCAGTTTCCTTTAGAAATAGTTGGTGTTTCATTTCATAATTGAACAAATCAATAATTTAGGATGGATTGCTATACTTATATATGTATGTGGCATTTAGACATTTCTTGGCTTTCACTCGTTAAAAAAGGCTTATTTTCATGTTGGAGACAAAATCTCACTGCTCATGTCTCACTAACAACTTATTTTTTCCTTGTATATGTAGTGGCCTTGACAACCAAGGTCTGAGGGGCTTCTTGCCGAATGACATATCCCAGCTGCATCATCTACAACGCATGTATGTCCTTAACAGTAGCTCTCCTTTGTTTATATATTCTGGAAAAGGATGATTGTATCTTTAATTCTTATAAGGTTTTAGAACAAGTCAATGGTTTGCTGGTAACTTTAGTATCTTAAAATTATTCTATCTAATTAGTACACTATTTTCAGAAATGTGAACGTGTCAAGTCACTTGCAAAAGAATATGCCAGAGAATTTGTTTCTACAAAGTTCTATTTGCAACTTCTATTTATATTTCATAATTCAATTTGTATAATAGGTTCAAAACTGTTTCTTCATCCTCTGACCTGCTAACCTCTAAGCTCTTGGCGCACACACATATGTACGAATTGTTGGGAGAATAGTCCCACATTGGTTACCTCTGAAGCCTTTTGGCTCCTCATATACCTGTGAGTCCCTCCACCCAATAGTTCGAGATTTTGGTTGGATATTTACATGGTATCAGAGCAGATCCTGATCCTGCCTCCATCGACTTCTGTCATCTGTGCATCCATCCACATGTACGCAGTTCTGTCCTGCCTACACGTGAGAGGGAGTATAGTCCCACATTGGTTACCCTTAAAGCATCCTGCCTAAAGCATCCCGTCTCCTCTTATACCTGTGAGTCTTTCCGTCCAATGGTTCGAGTTTTTGGGTTGAATATTTACATGAAGAGTTCATTTATAATGGGCTCTGCTTGACATGTCAGAATTTCATTCTTGTGGAGATGCTATTTGTTTTGACATTGACATAAATTATGTTTCAAAGTAAATGGGAAATAGTTGACTCGAAGGGTATCATTTCTATTCAAAATCAGTTCATATTGCTGTTTTATTGGCTGCTTACTCTATATGATAGTAGGAGAAATGAAACCCTAATGAGTTTATGCTTTCTGTGTAGATGGCTTGTATCATCTTCACCATCTGATATATTTTTTTTGAATAGAATGTATATAATTTATTTATTTACTATGGGCACTTGTGTAGAAACCTGAGTGGAAACAGCATTCATGGGGCCATTCCATCCTCGCTTGGAACAATGCCTGTCTTGGAAATACTGTAAGTATAGCTTGTATATGGCTTACCTTGTTAACTTTTGTATGGGCTATATATTTATCTTTGTTCTGTAAATAAGTGTTTGTTGAATTATTAATTTTCTCTCCCCCAAAGCAGCTGATGATTATGTAATTATTGTTGAAGTATATGCCAAAGTTATAGCTACCATGTTACCCAAAACTGTACTTCTCTCTCTCTCGTATCCATTTTGTATGTGGCAATTAGTTTATTTCTTATTACGTGCTTGCCTTCACTATTCCCTAGCTGTGTTAGTTACTGATCTACCCCCCTAGCTGTGTTAGTTTTCTGCTACATATCTGTAGGCTGCAGGTGAGAGCTTGTGACGTGGCCAGTGGAATTTGACTTGTTCATAGCACATAACTTCTCTTAGAAACAGCATCTTTTTCTAACCTGACACATTATTATTGGTAAACGTCATCCTACTATTTACTCCTGTACAACTAAGCTGAAAATCTTGTCTATGATTTGATGGTATTATCCATTTTATCCTTTTCAAACTTGATGCTATAAATCGTTCTCCAAAAGAAAGGAGGGAAAGGAAAGGAAGGCAATTGCTTTATTGCCTTGGCACTGATCAGTTTATCCCTGGATGTTCTCTGAGAGGCAGAAAACTCCAGACTTTGCATTGTTTTAAATGATATGAGATAGATCACTTCCATAATCATGAGTTATGGAGGACTATCAGTCTCATGGTTACAAGTTTTCTGGATGGACACTGAACTGCTGGAACGAGTGTTTCAACTTGGCCGTCATGATGTTGTCATGCACCAAGCAACCCAAGGCGCTAGAGGGGCACCAAGGTGCCCTTGATTCCCCCCCCAACACACACACACATATCCCCTTATTCTACTTATTATTATTTGTATGCTTATATCATACATCAAAATCAACCTAGGAAATGCAATATGATATAATAACTCAATAAAAACATAAATTAAACCCAATATGCCAAACTTAAATAATATTTGAACAATTAAACTTTAAAGTTTAAACAATAAACAATTGAGTACTCTAGATACTCAAGATTCAAGAGTCAAGTGAAGTAGTAAGTAGTAGTAGAAGTGTCATAAAACCTCATACACCTTCAAAATCCAAATACAAATTCAAATT
Organism: Protea cynaroides; assembly: GCA_028583415.1. Lineage (NCBI taxonomy): Eukaryota > Viridiplantae > Streptophyta > Magnoliopsida > Proteales > Proteaceae > Protea > Protea cynaroides. The sequence continues at coordinate 54,379,574 of CM053265.1, forward strand.
GTTTAATCTAACATGGAAGTCATCAAATAAAGTAGGATCTATTTGTTGTTCCTGCTGCTTTCCTGTACTAAAATCCATAGGCCTCTGTCCAAAGTCATCCTCAACGCCCTCATCATCATTAACATCCTCCACTTCATCAATACCTCCTCCATCTGAGTCGTCTTCAATTGAATGCCTCCCCCTCACATGATGTGTAGCAGACTGCCTCCTGCTTAAGCTCTTGTTGGTCTGTTGCGGCTCTCTCTCAATGTTGATGCTGCCATCGCTGTATCAACATCGGCCCACATGAGATCATCATTGACTAAATCCTCCTCTTGGTGGCCAATCATCCAATCGCAAGTCTCAACTTCAGTCCAACTCATTTAGTGTTAGCTAGTAGTGGATCATAATTTCTGGCTTGTTCACTTCTTGAAGATGTTGATTATATTGGACATAGATTAAATTGTTGAATGATGGAATGACTTTTCTGTAATAGACAGATGTCCTCTTATTTATAATGTAAGAATGAATACAAAGAAAGAAAGAGGTAGTACAGGTAGTACAATACAGGTAGTACAATGAGGGTAGTACAGGTAGTACAATTGTACAACACAGGTAGTACAGTGAATCTAGACAAAAAATGAAATACGTAATATTCTCAATACTCCCCCTCAAGTTGGTGCATATATATCATGCATGCCCAACTTGGACAATATCATATGGAAGGATTTCCCTAGCAGACCTTTGGTGAAAATGTCTGCTAGTTGGTCCTCTGATCTGACAAAAGGAATCTCGATTTGTCCACTGTCCAGTTTCTCTTTGATGAAGTGACGGTCTACCTCAACATGTTTTATCCTATCATGCTGAACCGGATTATTAGCAATGCTAATGGCTGCTTGATTATCACAGAATAATTTCATGGACTGGTTACACAACCTTCAAATCTTTGAGTAGTCGTTGTAACCATAGTAGTTCGCATATTCCATGCGTCATTGCTCTGCGAAATGGCATATGCTTCCATTTTCGGAGGGTCATTAGGAGATAACGAGGGATTCCTCTTCCAGGGACTGACTTTAGGTAGTGCAGTATCCGATAGACAACCTCCATATGTGTAGAGTATGGGTCGTGCATAAACTGGCTTACCAAACTAACTACGAATGCAATATCTGGCCGTGTGTGGGCAAGATATATGAGTCTGCCAACAAGTCTCTGATATCTTCCTTTGTCTTCTGGTGTACCTTCTTTTGCCCTTAGCTTGGTATTGGGATCGAGAGGAGTATCACAAGGTCGAGCCCCAAGTAATCCTGTTTCTGAGAGAAGATCAAGAACATACTTTCTTTGAGCAGGATAGATGCCTTTTGCAGATCTGGCAACTTCAATCCCAAGAAAGTACCTAAGTTTGCCAAGGTCTTTGATCTCAAACTCCTTCCCTAGAAATGCCTTTAGTTTCGTGATTTCATCATTGTTATTGCCAGCAATGATGATATCATCTACCTATACAAGTAAGGTAGTAAAAGTGTTAGGGGAATGTTTTATAAATAAAGTATAGTCAGCATTGCTTTGAACATAGCCAAATGCTACCATAGCTTTATTAAATCTTCTAAACCATACTCTAGGAGATTGTTTTAGACTATAAAGAGATCGCTTCAACTTGTAGACTTTTCCTTGGCTTTTATCATCTGTGAAACCCGGTAGACAGTCCATATAGACATCTTCAGTAAGTTCTCTATGAAGGAATGCATTTTTTACATCTAACTGTTGCAAGTCCCAGTTGTGATGTACAGCAAGACAGACAAGAAAACCCCGATGGTAGTCATTTTGGCCACCTTGGAGCGAAGGTTTCTTGGTAGTCAATCCCATATGTTTGAGTAAATCCCCGTGCAACCAATCTAGCCTTGTACCGATCAATAGTCCCATGTGGTTTGCCGTTTCATTGTAAAGATCCACTTGCATCCTATCGACCTTGATCCCCGGAGAAGTGGAACAAGATCCCATGTACCATTTTTCTTCAGAGCCCTCATTTCTTCCACCATTGCAGTTTTTCACCTTTCATCCATAATTGCATCCTGCCATTTTTGAGGAACAGACACAGAAGAGAGCGAAGACACAAAAACAAGGAAAGAAGGGGAAAGAGAGTCATAGGAAACATAATTGGAAATAGAATGTAGGGTGCAGGCCTTAGTTCCTTTTCGAAGTGCAATTAGAAGATCAAGATCAGAAGGAATAAGTACCTTACCAGAAAAAGGCTCAGTAGACTCAGTTTCTAGATCTAGGGCTAGTGAAGGGACATGTGCAGGAGTGGTAGTGGCCTTTCCTTGCTTGTCTTTGGCACGGCTATAAACTTGCAGAGGTGGCTTGGTGGTTGGATGCTTGGATGGTGCAGTTGTATCGAGCACTTGTTCTTGGACTATTTTTGGTACATCAGGTATATCTGGTATAAGTACATTAGGGATATCAGGTGCATCTTCAACTGTTTGTGTCTCCCCCTCAAGAGGAGCCTGATAATAGGAGAGATGCTCATGAAAACTGACATCTCTACTAACAAGGACCTGACAATAGGGAGGATGATAACACTTGTATCCTTTATGTGTTGCAGAATACCCTAAAAATATGCACTTTAATCCACGTGGATCAAGCTTGCCAGGGGAACGATGGTTACGAGCATAACAAAGACAACCAAAGACTCTAGGAGGAAGAACAAAATCAGAATTTCCACGTAAGATGTCCAAAGGAGCCTTGTTGTCTAAAACTCGATAAGGAAGGCGGTTGATCAGGGATGCTGCAGTGAGGACAACATCACTCCAGTATTGAGCGGGAACATGTCTCTCAAACATTAGTGCTCTAGCTGTTTCGAGTAAGTGGCGGTTCTTTCTTTCAGCGACTCCATTCTGAGCAGGAGTGTCCACACAACTTGTCTAATGAATTATCCTGTTATCAGCCAAGTATTTCTGAAAAAATCCTTCAAGATATTCCTTACCATTGTCACTACGGAGCATCTTCAACTGAGTTTGAAACTGCGTCTGGATCATATTGTGGAAATGGCGGAAGCATGCAAAGACCTTATTTTTTTGACGCATCAGATAAACCCATGTAGTATGAGTGTGACAATCAGTAAAGGTTACAAACCACCTATGACCAGAAATAGAGGTAGTCCGTGTTGGACCCCAAACATCATAATGGACTAAATCAAAGATACAAGTACTTTTTGAAGCAGAAGGTAAATAAGAAATACGAGCCTGTTTGGCCAAAACACAAGCCTTACATAATAACTCATCTTTATTACATTGTTTAAATAATTTTGAAAAAAAATGAGATAAAACAGCAGAAGAGAGATGCCCAAGACGGCGGTGCCACTGCTGAAGGGTACTGACTGCGGAATGGGAGGAAGGTGCTGAACGACCATTGTCAAGCAAGTACAGGCCACCATGCACATTACCATGTCCAATCGTCTTCTCGTTCTCCAGATCCTGAATCACACAATAGGTAGGAAAAAATGTTACTTTACAATTTAGAGACTTTGTAAGACTACTAATGGAGAGTAAATTTGTGGATAAATTAGGAACATGTAGAACGGAATTCAAATCAAGGGAGGAAGAACAGTGGATGGATCCAATTCCAGATATAGGAGAGAGGGATCCATCAGCGACCTTCACAGTATTATGTCCAGAAGAAGGAGAGTATAAATAAAAGGACTCAGACGAACCAGTCATGTGGTTAGTGGCTCCAGTATCTATAACCCAAGGGCTAAAGATAGAGAAAGCACAATGACCTTCATGGGAAATACCTAACGGAACAAAAAAAGAACCTGGATTGGTAGATGTAGATGTGGATGATTGATTTGTAGTCGAAGGAGATGCCGGAGGGTCTGTAGTTCTTGTGCAGAGAGTTGTGGCAGAGGACCAATAGGAGGACTTGCTTCAGTTTGATGTGCCTGAGGTGCATGGGAGGACTTTGCCTTGTGCATACCTTTTTCTCGGCGTTTTGCTTCAAAATCTGCCGGTTTGCCATGAAGTTTCCAGCATGTGTCTTTGGTGTGCCAAAGCTTGCTACAATACTCACATTTGATAGCATCACGGGAAACAGGCGGATTCTTGTACGTCTGAGTATTTGTCTAGAGAGCAGACTTATCCGGAACAGAAGGGGACAACATTGTTATTCGTCGTTGGTCCTCTAACTGAACCATGGAATAAGCCTATTCGAGGGTGGGAAAAGGGTCCTTGCTGAGAATCTTTGAGCAAATAAGATCAAGCTCCACATTTAGTCCTGCCAGAAAAGTATAAACCCTGTATTTCTCTTCCCTTTTGTGAAATAGGGTAGCATCTTCTTCACATTTAGCATGAATAGAATCATTAAAATCAATTGTTTGCCAATAGCTCCTCAACTTAGTACAATATTGGGATACAGTCAATTCTTTTTGGATAGTTTCATGAACACTTTTTTGAATGACATAAATTAAAGCAGCATTTTCAACTTGGGAATAGGTGTCCTTAGCAGACTTCTAAATTTGTGCAGCAATATCCAATAACAAATAGCCCTCGGCTATAATGGGTTGCATGGAATTGAGGAGATATTGCATTACCAATGAATTTTCAGCATGCCATTTCTCCCAAACAGTGTCTTTGGTCAGAGGTTTTTCCTTGGTGCCGGTGAGATATCCCGATAATCCCCGAGCTGTAATTGAGAGTTGGGTGGCCCGAGACTACATTAAGTAGTTACCACCATCAAGTTTAGTGGTATTAGTGGGAATAGTGAGATTGTTTATTTTAAAACTCTCTATCCCAGAAGAGGTTACTTCAGATGTCATCCTTGAGCTGTGTATTCAAGAACAAACACCCAAAAACAATATGAACAGCCTCCCTGTTTGGTTATAGCACAATATATGGAGATCAAAGTAGAAATATCACTTGTCAGATTTCCTAACTTGTCCCATGTGCAACATAATATATGGAAATCAATTCTGGTTGCTATTTACTCTTTAATTTAGTTCAAGATTCATTGCAGTTCTTGTCACAGCCCATTTCTGGACACGGGCGTGATATCCGGGTCGACCCATGAAGCAACCCGAATCCACTCAGTTTCCGACAACTACAGTGATCTACTAAACAATGTCCACAGTCTATACTAGCAACATCCACAATAATCCAGTAAAAAGGAAATCAGAGTAATAATAGCGGAAGCAGATAACATGTAATAGATTTCTTCTATTGATATCATATCATAATAAGGTATTTGTTATGTTATTTAGCCATTGTTTAAAAAATATTACATTGTATCCAATATACAAACACCTAAATCAAAAGAGTAAATCAGTGTTCATAATAGTCTAGATAAACTATACAAATCTACCTACAAAATAAATCAGGGTGAGAGAGTATGGGGAGAGCTGCATCAAGCGTAGACACAATCGCTGCATTTGCAGCCCTCACGTGCTCCCCGGAATAGTTCTCACCCACGACAGTGCCACCCACCAACAGGGACTTCATATAGTTAGCGACGGAGTAGTCTTCTGCATCAGAATATAAAAAACATATTGATATGAGGGGTGAGCTCCCATCCCAGCTCAGCTTCCATCCCAGCTCAGTGAGAAATCGAGTATAATATGCCACACAATGAATATGATGCAACTTTAATGCTAAGTCAAAGGTATGGTTTTATAGGTGCCTTATGGATATGTCCACTGCTACTTTCGGCCCTAACTACGGATCAACGGCTTTTCACATCTCATGCATCGGGCTAAGGTAGAAGCAGGATGCCTAAGTCTCTTTTGCCAAACTACTTTTACAAGCGGACACCCTCGGATTTTCCTTCCAAGGCTTGCCACCTTCCTCGGGCGAGAATCAGGGTGATGCAACTACCTAATGACTAACATGTGCATAACATGAAAAATATAACGGGACCGCATCCTAGCAGAGATCCCCAGTCCCTACTCTACTTGGGCCACTGTGTTCCCTCTAAAATGCTAGCAACTATAACCGGGCCGTGTGACCATGCGTCACCCATCCTTGGTACCCATATGTCACACAAGCCAATACACATCCAACCACACGTCCATCCAAACGTATATAGTTATAATGCAAATGCATGCTCAAGTATCACAAGTATAGGATGACATCTCAAAAAATCCGATTCGTGCGGATTCTTCTATATCACAACACAAACATACAAAATATGTCCTAAGTCTACGGACCCGACCCCTCACCTGTAAGCACCACTAGTGTTGCAGAACCTAAAAACCGGCGATAGGCTTTGTTAAATACCCGCGTCGGTTTACCTATTAGATTACATTTGTTTCATTATGTTAGTTAAGTAAGTTTTAAACTTGCATGGTCATGTAAAAAATGTCCCAATGCGGGTCCCAAGTTAAGCTAGGAATCCCACAGTTGGTCCTCAAAGGATCTAACTAGGCAAATTGGCTAACAGTAGCCAAGGTGGCGGAAGGTGCCTCCGGAATCATCCGCCGGCTGAGCCTTTGTAATCACGGTAACATTCTGTGATAGAGGTGGCAGCACAGGCAAATGGTAGTGTCGCCGGCTTTGCCTACGCCCCCAAAAGGCTTAGCTAGCCCCATATATACATGGTGGTCCCATACTCAATACAAGAAGGTAGAACCTACTTGGGAATGGAGGGTTCCAAGCTTGAGCTCCAAGCTTCTCTTCCAAGAGTCCAAGGCATTCACTCTCACTATCCTTGGTTTCAGAAAGGAGTAATGAGAGTAATGGGTCTATATTTATAGACCTGAGGAGAGAGAAAGAGTGGGCCTCGAACACAAGCCGGCGGCAAGGAGCCGGTTGTGCCACCGGCAGGGCATAAATACTGCCCTAGACTCAGGTTAATGGGCCCCATCCATTGTGACACTCTTAGGGGCCACCTAGGGTCCACTCACCTCCCTTACACCAAATGGGTGACCCTAAGTCATGACATGGGTGCACCCATAGGGTCTTGTGTCGGGCATGCCAGGTGTCAGTGCAGGAAGACCCGAGTTAGTGGGGGATTTCGGGTGCGGGTCTTACAGTCCCGAACCCTTGAATTACTGCAAATCAATTTACTGGTTTTTACGGACCATTAGAGTTACCTATTTCAATAAGGAACCTGACATAATTTTAAATCCACCCGTTGGATGCAACTCATATTTTGCAGGACTGTTTACTTGCCTGAATCAAGTACTTGACCATAGTATTAATTCCATCACATTTTATTTGACTAACTTTTTCAATTTCTCAGTTACTGGTTTTGGTCCTACGTTCCTGCAATCCCCAGTTTATTGAGGTTTTCTAAACCCTAATCCATTAGATCCCAAGAAATCAAAGCTAAGCAAAACTTAAGTACTAACCAGATATGTCAGAAAAGTTGAGTTTACTCAGTAATCTACTTTTGTAGTGTGTCTATTTTCCAGATTTCACCCTTTAATGGAGGGTATTTTTGGCCATTCTGTTTTTAAGTTCATGTACACGTCACCAATAAACTGTAAATACTTAACAGAGTGGGCTTCTTTGTAAATATGTTTCTCTTCATTGCCACTCAAGAAACCCTCCAATTTTCCTTTCAACCCACTGACCCAAGTACCCAACGGCTCAAAATAGAAAACCGGTTGACCACTCGATGAAGACATCCACGATGAAGAGAGAGGAGGGCTTGGCATTGTAACAGCGAGACTGTTGCTCCTTCGACTGTGGTTGAGGAGTACAAAGACAACAGGGGAGATGAAACGGGTGATTATGGAGGAAGGACTTAGGGGTCTGGGGTGAGAGCTGTTTTTTTTAAGTTTGAGATTGGGAGGTGGTTGCGGGGGAAGAAGTGTTTAAGGATAGTTCGAGTAATTGTTTGCATGTTTTGGGATTTGTCGGATTAAGTCTGAAGTTCAGGGGAGGTATGAGTGAATTTCCCTTTATTTTTTATGAGTTTTGAAAATTGTTGTGTCCAATCTGCGGTTTAGATTCTGTGAATGAGATGTTCCAATGAACTAGGGTGGTGATACTAATAAATCTATGGTTGTAGGTCCATTATGCAATACTGTAAAGTGGAGGGCTTTAATTTTAAGAAAACTATTTACTTGGGGCTTAGTCGTTATATTTTCTTTTAGGTACCCTTAAGTGAAAATATCTTTATTTTAGAAATAGAGTTGTACTCATATAGGAATCATGAGCAGGATCACCCATTGGAATCCCACCTCTTGGCATCTCTGGCAGCACAGGAATGAGTAGGTATTAACATTATAAATTATCAAGCAGGTAGAAGAGGGAAATTACTCTGCGCAAGTCAGGAGAGTGTTCTCTCCCTACCTACGATTTCATTATCTCTTCGCTCTACATGCGCAAGAGAGAAAACCATATACCTCTCTGATGCGCATAAGAGAGTTTCTTTCTCTTAGTTCACGGTTATGAAGAACATCTTCACTGGATCAAAGCATGGGTTCCTGAATTTGAACTTGTTCTTCTAGAACTATATTTCCTAGGAGGATCTGCACTTGCGGATTATCAGGTTAAGCCTCTCGTGTATGATTAGATCATTGAATACACTAAGGCTACATTGTGATTAAAACTTGGACTAAAAATTTTAAATCCCTATTCTGCAACAGCTGGAACATTCAGGGCCTCCAAAATGATCTATTTTCATTGTCAAAGTTGAGGCAAGTGTATGTGAATGTTATTGACTGAGACTCTTTTTCCTTGATTTTTGGTTGCTACAATTATGGGTAGGGTCAAGCCAGAACCCACATTTAACAGTTTTATCATAATATCAGGAAAATTTGAGTTTTAAATGCAAATGGTTATCTTCACAGAGTAAAAAGAAAGTCAACCAAGTGAAGCATGCATGTTAAATCCATTAACCTGAGCCTTGGGCCAAATTTTCTATTTTCTATTTTCAATTCATGCGTCTAAAACATAGCCCTTTAAGATTATGAATAAAAATGTTGGAACCATGCTTAATGGCCTGAAGAAATAGGAAGAGATTTTTTTTTTTTTTTTTTTTTTGGGGGGGGGGGGGGGGTGAAGAAAGAGGACCAAACCACAGTAAGTGCATACCAGTTATCAATGGGAAACTGTGCAGCAAAATGTCTTTGGTAAGAAAATATATCTTCAATACTGGTTCTGTTATATTTTGGCGGCTCTTTGATTCTTTAGTTACATATATTACCATCTGGTGGTTCCCCTGTTTATTTTTCTTCCCACTGCATTTTAATAATGTTTAACTACATATGATTGTTCTGCAGAGACCTTTCCTACAACTTTTTCAATGGTTCAATCCCTGAAAGTCTTGGGAGTTTAACATCATTACAGATACTGTAAGGATGTTTTTCAAGTATCTACCTGAGTGGGAGTATGGAAGGAAATACTGAAAATGGAAGCTAATCTGATTCATGGTGATGCAGAAATCTTAATAGCAACATCTTATCTGGAAGAGTTTCTGCTGCGCTTGGAGGAAGGCTTCTTCACAGAGTTAAATTCAAGTATGCCATCAATTCTTCTATCTGATTTTTAGGAACAATATAGCAGGCTAAGAAACTTGGTTTCTTAATAAGCACTGAAGAACTATAATTCTTAGCAGCTTATTGTTATTTAAAGTGTCAGCCTCAATACATTTACTGGGGCAACTTGCAGTTTTACGACCAATGCAGGTCTCTGTGGTATACCTGGACTACCAGCATGCGGGTTTCACCTGTCTATTGGAGCAAAGATAGGGATAGCAGTAGGGGTACTTGTGGCATTTCTTCTCATTGTTGTCAGCTCAATAATATGGTGGAAACGAAGGCAAAATATTATCCGTGCACAAACAATTGCTAGTAAGTAAACAAACTGTTCTGTTAGCTTATTGACACTAACATGCACATGATCCTTATCTTGCATGGATTTTTTTTTTCTTCAACGAGGGCTTGATGATTTGCCTACTTTTGCATTGTTACAGCAAGAGATGCTCCCTATGCAAAATCAAGGACCTTTTTTGTGCGTGATGTGCAAATGACTAGGCATCATCATAGTTTCGACCACTCAAGGACTGCCACTGAGCATGGGCCTAACTTACTCACTTGATCGACGAAGCATTACTCTGGATACTGCCAAGTTAATTTGGTTCCTGCTCTATGAATTCTTTCCTTTGCTGGATTTCCCAACCTTTTCACCTGATCCAGCTTTGCCTTTTTTTGGTTTTGGGTAGGTGTTCCTCTGGCTGAATTTTGGATTCCTCTGTCAAGTGTCTTCGAGGCTCCATTTGGAAGCTCCCTTCGCGAACTTCTGAGAAGCCATGTATTGCTCCCAGAAGCCTAGGTTCGCGCTGGGGTGTACCTGTATGTTGTAGATTGTAGATTGTGATGTAAATTGCTCATTCTTTTCTGTTTTCAGTTTTCTTCCAAGAAATGCAGCTTAGACTAAAAATCCTTCCATTTAGATGTAATGTTTATTCAAATTACAGTCTTCATTCTGTATGGCTGGTACAGTTCCTGGTGTGGATATGTACATATGATATGCGCATGTGGACTCTCCTTGTCCTCTTTTTTGGGGGAGTGGAGTTTCAGATGTAAAGTGAAATTTATGGGAATGGATAATTAACGAAGGGAGCTATTTTGTTTGGGAGAAAATAGATGGTTAGAATTGCCCATGTGAATGGTGGGTGATGACATTGCCTCCACCATAAAGAATCATTACCCAGTGCTGGTTCTGCCTCTGCCTATGCTGATGCAGTTCCTGTTATGATTATCACATAATTACATAATTAACTCTAAATTATTTTATATTTGGTTATTAATTTTACTTCATGTCCAATTCTCTTGCATTTACGTAAATAAAAATTACTTCTAAAACGTATCATTACTAAAAAGGATTTTCTTATTTGTCGAAAAATTTAGAACATTCTTTTGTTTACCCTTGTTGAATTTAATACTGCAAAAATAAAAACGAAATCCATTGAAGGGTATGGTGGTAATTCATAAGAACGCTAAAAAGGTGTATCATAATTGGAAAAATTATTCAAACCTCCCTTTGATATTTCGTTTGCTACAAAGAGCTCCTTTGGCATTTATTGATTTACACGGATCTCCTTAGTAAAGTGAAACTTATAACACTTTAATCCATATCATTAGGAAATGAATGGTAATTGTTGATGTAAACATATCATATCTTTTTTAAATATTAAAATACCCTTATCTTTGAATTACCCTTTTACCCCTCAAATAACTTTTTCGTTTGTGAGGGAAACCTCAGTTTGATCTCCAACCTAGATGTTCTCTTCACCGGCGATAGTCTTCTGCAATTGTTCCAACTCTATTGAATACACAGTCTAATCCAGTATTCGTATTTCAGTTCTTTCAAACTTAGAAATCAGCAATTGGGATAAAAAGAAAATCAAATTCATCATTGGAATTCCAGAATAGAGGTTCAGAAACATTTCTGGATTCAAATTGTCGCCTGTTGTGGTATCAACAAGCGACCCGGATGACTGAAGGCGATGGGCGACACGTGGTAGAGGGAAGATCGAACATTGTTCACAAACCCTCAGTAGGATAAGTCGGCTTCACATGATTATTTACCCTTTTTGAAATAAACCGTCTACAACTCCCGATCGAACATTTCTTTGTTTCCCAACAATGGCCCAAACCAGCAGTTTCAAGGCCACCATTCTTCTCTGCATCGTGGCGATGTTCGCTTCCATTTCAGCCATGGAGATGGCACCAATGCCAGCCCCTTCAATCAAAAGTTTAAGCGTCTTCCTTGATCCTTCTCCATTTCACTATTCTTACGTTGTTTCTCAATTCTCATGTTATTTCACGATTGTGGAAAGAGGAGTTGCTGTGGCTATGTAGAACAGCATAGCTAAAAGTAGGGAATGAAATAAATAAATAAATAAATGAAAGAACTTACCTTTAGTGGAAGATTGGGTGAAGGAAATGCCAGTAAAAAATGGAGAGAAAATCGGTCGTCGACGATCCTCTCCTCTCCTTCCTCTCGCGGTGGCGGTGTGCTGGAGGTACCTCTGTTTACTCTTTAGCTTACGACAGCGGCGGCGATGGCGACTCCTCTTTAGGTTACGGCGGTAGCGGTGGTGGTGACTCCTCTTTAGGTTATGGTGGCAGGGGTGGTGGCGGTTCCTTATGTGAGACCCACACCCAGAATCCTCAAGGATTCGGCCCCTTTGTACAAGGTCTCACTATGCCAACCCTTGGCTCTGGATAATTTTGATTATTATATTGATGTCGGGTCAAACCTAGGGTTAAGTAATACGGGGTAAGTGTAGGGGAGAAGACCCAATGGAGCTAGGAAGTGTTACTGATGGATTGGGCTCATCAAACCAAGCCTGAGCACACAAAATCTGCTCAACCGACATACTGTTCAACCAAACCAGTCAACCGATTTAACCCAACCGGTTGAGTGTATATGGGACACCCATCCTTTCCCAAGACCCTATAAATAAAGGCCTTGCCCTTATTTTCCCTCCTCATATTAGTGGGTGCTTATGAAGAAGAAGAGAAGGAGCTCAAGAAGAAGCTCAAGCTCCATCCTCTTGAGGTAAGTTCCATACCTCACCTCATCTTCCACTTTTATGGAAAATGTAAACTATGGGACTGTAGTGAGCTCACCATCCATGGTCTCCACAATGGTGAGCCACCATTTACCCTATGAGTGAGTTCTTCCCTCACTCTACTCTATGGAAGTGGTGAATGAAATCCTAATAGGTTCCCATTTCATGAATCCATGATGAGGTAGTGACCTACACCTACTTAGAAGAACATCATGGAGTGGGAATGAAATCCCCAAGATGAGAGACCAAACCCTAACCTAGAAAAGCTAGGTCATCGATTCCCTCCACAAATGTGGATGTCAATGGAGTTCAATGAACCCCCAATATGTTTAATAATGGTTGGGATGAACTTCCCCCCATTAAAAATGGAAGGAACCATTATGGGAAACTTTTCCCCAAAGATTGGAGTTCATCTCTGGTTCATACCCTGATTCTGGGCTGCAACCGGATGACCGATCAATCGGTTGAACCTTAGCCCTAAATTGATTAAATGTGACCAAAGACCTCCTCAGCCGAACCATTTGACCGATTAACCAGTCGACCAATTGCCATCTCACGGTCAACCGATTGTACCAGTGTAACCGTTTGTCAAGTGGTCCACCGGTCAGACCATTCAACCAAGCGGTGGCATAACCGACTAACCGTACAACCGGTTATACTACCAGTTGAGTTACTGTAACTTTTTATCCATGACAGAGTATTAAATCGGATGACCATCCGGTTGAATGATCAACTACCCGTTCTACCAATTATCTTTAATTGAATTTTCCTAAGTGTTGAGCGGTAGACTAAACTGGCTGACCGTTCTATCGGTTCCATTTGTCGATTCAACTAGTTTGGCCTATAAGCCTAGTCAAGCCTAGGTAATGTTATCCCTTTGGTTCCCAGCCTACATTGGGACCTGTGTATATACCCTAGGACCTGTTTATGATGGTTTAAAAGATATTCATCAAACTAATTAAACTATCTAATCATACTAGGTAAAACACTGCAGGTAGTGGGCGAAGTCTTTTGCCGGCTTCAAGGTTCTTTAGCACCTTTGGTGTTTACAGGTGAGGGGAATTGGGTGCTCGTAGTGTTTGAGCATGTGAATTTTTGGTGATGATTGTTATTTTTATTTCATAACATGTTATCCAATAAATTGTATTAACTGTTCATGCATTTGCATTATATATCAATAACAATGTATGTTGGAAATATTGTATGGTGAACGAGTGGAGTATGAGAGTACAATATACAGTCCACGAGATGTAGGATGAGAAATGTATGCTGTTGTATGCATGATCATGTATGGTAGTCGGATGGCGTATGGGAGTACGTGCACACGTGCTGCGTTGGTCTGCCTGTATCCTAGTAGGGACACGGTGATCTATGGGAGCAGTGACCCAGGGCTCGTCGTTGGGGTACAACTCATGTATGGTGGTTCATGTAACAGGCGACTTCATGAATTCACTTTGTGATTTGGCTAGTCCTCAGTAGAGCACAATAAACTATGGGAATAGGGAGTCGGGGCCTCTGTTGGGACCCAGCCTTGTTAAGACCATATATGATGGGCGTGCAGAGTAGAGGTGTACGAAGCACGTGCCATGTTGACAAGCTATACTCTAATAGGGACACGATCAGCCTATGGGAGTAGGACGGGGATTTCTGCTGGGGTGTAGCCCTCTTATTGTTATACTTATCATGCATCATACATCAACTTGGTCAAATGACCTGTGTTCTAGCAATTGGGTGAACAAGCCACTAATTTACATGGAGTCTGTCTCGGGATCAGGAGTGTCATTGATTGTCTAGGTATGTCTCGAGATCAATGACGGTTCATCCAGTGACAAGCCACTAATTCATATGGGGTCCTTCTCGGGATCAAGGGTGTTATTGATTCACATGGGTCTTCGTCTCGGGATCAATGACGGTCGGACTAGTATATAGATCGACCATGGTTTGCATACACATGGTATGACACTCACAATTGCTTGTTTATTTGCTTTTGTACTGCATTTATAATATTGTTGCTTAGGGATTTGCATGAGTATCTGATTCTTTTCGCTGAGATGGGTGGTGAGCTCACTCTTCGATATCAAAATCATTTTAGCTTTGGTTGCAGGTACCTCTTCTGTGATGACTGAAATGGATCCTATTGATGTAGAGGGCATTTCTCTTGGTGGGGGGCTACCGAGGGGTCATTTAGAGGGTTGAACCTGTAAAGACTATGTTTATGGGACCTGAGTTAGCACCTCGCTTTCATGATTTGATATTTGTAGATAGATGCGGTTTGGTCTATCTACAATATTTAATTCAGATCTACTCTAGTTATATAGTACGAGATATATGTTATATGAGTATTACTTGTGAAACTTTTTGTAGGACATAACAGACTTATTATGTAATGATAACATTAGAAGTATCTGTTCTCTATTATGATTCTGCTGCAACTTTTTTTATTCCACTGCAATGATTATTAATTATTATTGATTATTATGGATATTATTTGTATAGACTATGGGATTTGCTGGTAGATCATTTTGGTCGTCGGTCGCTGGATGATTTGGATTGTCTCTTGGATGACTCAGATATGACGCTTGATTTTCCAGAATGGTATGTGACAACACTGGTATCACAGCACAACCACTCTAAGATTTTACCTACAAACTTCCCCTACACACGCATTTTCATGTGTCGAAACTAATGCCTAGGATAATTAAAAACTTTTACAAACATACAAATAGTAAGTTAGGAAGACAGTAAGTTAGATACATCCAATTACAAGAACCTATTGAAAGAGCATAACATACCATATGAGCTAAGAACAAAGCGGGTGATAGTGTGTGTGTGTGTGTGTATATATATATATATATATATATATAGCTGATTTTAAGTACAAAATCGGGATGCGACCCACAAAATCGGGCAATTGTCCCATGATCAAGTGACTAATGTAAAGACAAAAATAAGTACATAGTATCTCAAAAAAGAAGATATAAGTATCTGACAAAAAATAAGAAAGAAAATAAGTGTACATAAGAAGCAAAAAGGAGTAGGGTACGGTCCACTCCTCGGACAGTTATCCTATGTACATATCAGGTCGAAAGAAAAGTAAACAAAAACCAAGGAGATGATCACTAGTCTGTCTGTTGGAGCTCACTCAGTGAGGCAGAAGGCTGAAACATGATTTGTAGTGCAGATGAAGAAGGGGTATCCATAGTAGGAGATAGCTGAGATCCGCTAGTGGGTGTAGATACGAGAGGTATCTCCTGGGTAGCAGATGGTAAAGAGTAGGCCTACACCTAACATGATGGTAAGACCCGCACGCCACGAATCCAGTTTAACCTTACGTTCTCGTGTCGTGACCGGTCTTCCCATCATAATTGACTCAAGTGAACCAATTGTATGAAGAAACCACAAGATGAGGTAAGCAATAAGTCCAATTTAGTTGGTATGGTTGATTGTTTAAGTTTGTGTGGAAGCAACCAGTCAAAAACTAAAAATCAGTAAATTTTGGGCCTATGGTGGCAGTTTTGAGGGCTACGGTCGCACCTATGGTCAACCATAGTGAGACCGTATGACCTATGGTCGCATGTTTTGGTGGTATGGTCGACGGTTTATGTGACCGTATGATCGACCGTACGAACCCAGAACCGACTCCGTGTTTAGGAAACTTTCCTAATTTGAGGACTCTTTCCTAATTAAAGTGGGACTCTATATGAAGGTTTTTCCTCTATATAAGGGACGTTCCTTAGCCTCTCTCACTCTTTTAGAACCCATATTGAAACTCTAACCTAAGAGAGAAAGAAAAAGAGGAAGAGAAGGAGAAGGAGAAGGAGAAGGAGATTTGGAGAAGAAGGCTGAGAGGAAGGTTTTGCAGAGAAGAGTTTTATCTCTCTACAGCAAGCTTAAGGAATGGACTTGACTTGTAGGATAGTCAGATTGAATAGGTTCTTTTCCATCAAATTGATGTGTTGAATCTAATGTAACGATTTCGGTTATGGAATTTTTAAGCAAAACCATGAGAGAATAGGTTAGGGATAATTGATAAGGATGAACTGTGATCAAAGGCCATAGAATGATTTTAGGATGAATCCCATTGATGATCCATGAGGAGAAACTCATATGAGAAGTAAAAATTAACTTGACTACGTATGGTCGTAGCTATGGTCGACGATAGGATGAGAAAAGAGTCAACTACAGCCATTCGGGAAGAATTCAGGAAAGATACGGCCGCAGGTACGGTCGCATGTAATGCGACCATAGGGTATCTACCGTATGTCCTACAGTGGCATATATTGCAACCATAGGATTGACCATAGCATCGATCGTAGGAAAACAACAAGCATATTTTAAGACTAAATAAGGTTTTTGACTACTGTAACTTGGTAAACTTGAACCCTAACTTACATACATTAATTGTTTAGGTTCCTAATAGATTCAAAGTGACTTCCAAAGCTTGGGAGAGGAACAAGGAGAGGAACAAACATCGATCAAAGGTGAGGGAACAAGACCTAAACTAATTGGATAATAACAAACTGTTTTATTTTTATTGAGTCCAATGCCATGATTGATTCTATGCGTGTATGCTTGTAATGTGCATCTCACATGTCATCCAATATTTCTGTTATTACTGTTCATGCATATTTAAATTTGTTTATTTATAACATGATGATGATGATGATGCTAGGAATAGACATGTGAATGTATGTGTGTGGTTGGTGTGCTGGATGCGAGTGGAGCATCAGGGGGAGGACGTGGCATGGTGGTCTTTGACCTCGTCACCGGATTCTAACTCTATCTCTACTCAAATCTTTCCCACTAACGTCGTCGTATCGCCATTACCTTAGCAGAACAATTACGTCGTAGGGCATCAGGGGAGGTGGTCTCGGACCGTGTGGTCTCTGACTCTGTCAGGGGGCCTTAGCTCTATCACTATGGACGTATTGAGGGATGCTGGGGTGAGGCCTTGGATACACTGTATGACATTAGGATTGGTTAATTGCGAGCCCAGTTTGCAAGCCCTCGCCAGTAGGGGCTTACATGTTGGTATGGGTAGGGCATCAGGAAAAGTATTGACGGTGTTTGATCTGGACACTTTAGCTCTATTTCTATTCTATGGTGGGTTCATGTGGGACGACAATGGTGTTTTATCCACTGGGCGGATTCACACACTGGTGTATAGAGGTGCAGGGGCCTCCAAACCTTTCTATAACACATTGCAAACTTAAAAATCTGACCAAAGATATGAATTGAATGCATGCATATGTTTGTTGCATTGTTTTGTTCACTCACTAAGCTCAAGTTGGAGAGCTGACCCTTGCGGCGTAATTTTTTTTAGTTTCTGATGTTGCAGGTGTTACGGTTAAAGATTATATGAATACGCCAAAGTGTGGACATGCAGTGGCTATGGATGTGCAAGCTATGGAGGACGAATATGGCTCATCAAGCTAGTGTTTCAACTATGTTTATGCTTAGTGGTTAACTTTTGTATTGTGATATTTGTAATCAGTATTAATTATGTTTTGGTTACTTGAAGATAACTTGTTAAATATTTAATAATCACTGTAGACTCTCAGTTCATTATTAATAAGACTTTCGCTATTTATTTATTTATTCTGATTATTATTGTGGAATGTGTTTTGGTTTAACATGATTGGCATAGCCTATACGAGATCCTAGTTTGAACCGTTGGTTCTCATGATGATTCATCACACCATTAGTCAGTCCAGAATTGAGGTGTGATAACTTGGTATCAAAACTCTCAGGCCTTGCCCATCAAACCCGAATACATTCACGATTTTGTCTATGAACTGAGTTAGGATAAACTTAAAAGCTTTAATACAAACACACCATAAGCACCTATACTGGTTGAGACAGAACTTAAATAAGACAATAACATACATATTAAAAGTGGAACCATATGTATATATAGACAGAAGAAAAAGATAATCTAAATGTATCTCGATAAATAAATAACATATGGTACGGTCTACAAGTCGAATAGTTGCATGAGTATACAAAGGATATAGTACAGTAACAAGAAGGAAGCATCTGTAAAATAGAAAAATTGGAATACCGAGTTGGTACTCACAAGATGTGAAACTCGATGTATGATAGGGAAAGAAGGAAAATGGCTAGTAACGCTTAAATCCCTGCAAAGGTAAAGGGAAAGATCTCTGGCTGAATCCAACAGAGATAGGAGAACAAAGGCCATACATAAAAAAAATAAGGGAACTATAAAAGAAAATAAAGCTATACTCTTGGGTGACGTGGAGACTTTGAGTAAGACCCACCATACGTTGATCCATTGCCTGCTGAGCATTAAGAAGAGATTACAACTTTACCCCACCACTATCTGGATCGAGAACGGGTAGTGAAAACTCATCTGAGCAGATGCTAAATAATGACAATCAGATTGGAGCAAATCAAAGGAGGTAAACAACCAAGCCACTCCAGCCAATCTACCTGGACTACCAAGTGCCTTGGCTACGATTGTAATAAATTTGGCCTGACAAAATGCAAGAGCAACAACAGATGAGACCGACTATGCAAGTTGCCATGGAAATCACTATCCAAGTTGCCAATGCTACACCAACACCTCTGGGTTAAACCAAGTACGGTACCGATTGGTAGTAACACTATACCCCCAGCACATGTTAGCCGTAACACAGTGCCGATCATACCGTAGGTCCCAGTAATGCACACCCCAGTATAGAAGCTTGATGCACAATAAGTAGTGTATTAAGGTAGTAACCCTTATCAGCCACCGATGTATGGGATAGCTGCATCATGGCAGAATGATCCGACAATGGTTGAGGAATATTTTTTAAAGATGAAGCCTCAAACATTTTCAGCAAAGGATCAAATCTATTGTGGCCATATATCTAGACAGGTGCATATAAGATGCGGTGCATCATTGACTTATCCTTATGATTATAGAGGATGCACATACCTGATTTTAAATTCTCGTGCCTTGACAGGATACCTTATCGATTCAACCTGTCAATTGGAGTTATAGATATTGTTTCTTTAGTATTAGTCCTGATTATACCAATCTAAGCTACTCTCATGATCGATAACATGAATAGAGATATCAACTGAATGAACAGTAAAAGGTTTAATCATTTTGAACGTACATCTTTTCGATTTATACTTGATTTATTGATGTACCAAAACTTTCTCCAGATTTATTCCTGTAGTGCCTTGACCAATGACATTATATACTCGATAGAACATGTAACCATGAGGTTAAGAACTATAAAACCTCTATTTCCATATATTTGGACCACCGTGTAACTTAACGACCTTTGGATGACGGTTGGATTATCATAGATTTACTCTTGATCCTTTAAATCTAGGTCCACTAGATAAAATAAATGATCGTCATTGTATTAAATTCGAAAAGAAGGAAGTGAATCGCTTTTGGATAAACATTCTGATTCTTACATTTTCTGACCTTTTTTTGATAAAGATACTTAGTTAATAAGGGAATTATTGAAGGTAAAATAATTGAATTCAGATTAGATGCTATAGCCACGAAACCTCAGATGAAGTAATGGAGGATTTGTTTCGAGATTGCTAGATGGATGGATATGAGTCATGTCTATAAAAGAGTGCATGAGTAAAAAGTGAGAACTATCAAGAGCGGTTAGTAAACAGTAGATAGCACTCGAGTAGAATTAAAAATGACCATATCAGTATGAAGTTGATAAGGAAGAAGATTTATAAAGGCAGATCTAAGAGTGGATACAAGGATAAAGTAAAAAATCATGGCATTGATAGTATTCAGATTAGTACAATGATTATTGAGTTAATCCCAATGTCAAGTGAGATGATTAAGTAAAAGATCAAAAGTGAGTTTGTTGGAATTAATAAGAATATAAGCATATACCCCAATGCTTATAGGTAGACTTGGGATATAAAGTGAGTAACGATCACAAGATACTTTTCGAGGTACATGATAGGGAGATCAAGATAAAACAATAGTGATAAAAGAAATGTAAGCTAATAAATGCAATATGAGACTATTGGTGTAAGCTAATCAGATTTTTGAGATATTAGATTATTGACGATTGTTTTTGAAAAACTAAGAGGTAAAAGGGGACTAAATATGCTCTTAACACTTTTAAACCAGATTTTGTTAGTTCAAGCCCTTTCAGACTAGATGTTGTATTAGGTGAGTGTTATGGACAATTTTTGAATCGTATGGATGGATGAAAGTTGGATGCAACCTAATTCGACTTGAGATGGCAGACTTCGACGTCATCTTGGGGATAGACTGGTTGTCTCAACACTCTATAAAGCTGTTCAGTGCATAGAAGAGGTTATCATTTAAGAACAAAGACGGCACATAATTGCCTAGGAAGTAGAAGATTATTGTAAGACCCGTGTCAATCTAACCCGGTCTTACCACCTTGAACCAGGTCTACCCATCATGGTCGAGCCACATGGACCAAGTGCGTGAAGGAGATTGTGATCCCAGGTATTAAACTGACCCAAAAACACTCAAAAAGGGGCGAGGGTCACACACCCAGTGAGGTGGGGTCGGACCCCCCAGTATAAAAAGTCAGACCATCAGTTTTTAACCGGGGGTCAGACATTTTAAAACCAGGGGTCGACGGGATCATCGACCCCCAGTTGCCGCCAGAAACAAAAATTTGGAAACTTTCCTAATTTCGGTTGGGCTCTTTCCTAATATCAAAGGGGCTTATTTTAGGAGTTTCTACTCTATATAAAGGACGCCCCTAAGCCTCTTTCACTCCTTTTAGAACCCTAATTTAATTGAGAGAAGGAGAAGAGAAGGAAGAGAAGAAGAAAAGGAAAGTAGAGAAAAAGGCAAAAGGAGAAGAGTTTCAGAGAAGGAGTACTCTTTTCATGTAAGAATACTAATTCTATGTATTTTGTGAGACTTAGAATAGTTAATGAGAAAAGTATGATGTAGGAGAAACCCCAAACCATCAATCCATGACTAAATTTCAATGGAAACCATGGAGGAGATCAACTAAACCATATGATATGTAAAGAGTAGTTCTAAACCATAGGAAGTGTATGGAATGGACTATGGAAGGAAGCCATAGGATTCAAACAAGAGAGAATGGACCAAAAGGTGATTTATCGACCAAACCCACGGGGGGTCGCACCTAGGGTCGATGGACCCATCGACCCTAGCATCGACCCTACTATAGGGGGGCGTAGTATACTGCTACCCTAGCATTGACCCGTCCTGCTATCCCCAGTTAACAGCAAGTTGGAAAAATTTAAATAAAATCTAACTAAATTCTATTGACTTTGTTAGGTCTTCTAGTAATATAATATCAATATAAAGGTTATTCTTAAAGCTTGAAAGAGGATCTACTAGCAAGCTAAGGTGAGGAAACAAGACCTAAACTAATTGGTTAATAACAAACTATTTTTATTTCTTGAGTCCAATGCTATGTTTGATTCTATGCGAACATGCTTGTAATGTGAATTCAACATGTCATCCAATATTTCTATTTATTGTTCATACATATTTACTTTATTGTTTATAACATGATAATGACCATGATGATAAGAATAGACATGTGAATGTATGTGTGTGGTTGGTGTACTTGATGCGAGCGAGTATCAGGGGGAGTATCATAGGCCGGGCCTCAGCACTCTAGCTCTATCTCTAACTCAAGTCTTGTGCATTAGCATCGTCGTATCTCCATTACTTTAGCAGAACTATTACGTCGTAGAGTATCAGGGGAGGGGGTCTCGGTCCTTATAGTCTCTGACTCTATCGGGGGATGTTAGCTCTATCTCTATGGGCGTTCTAAGGGATGCTGGGGTGAGGCCTTGGATACACTGTTTGGCATTAGGATTGGTTAGTTGCGAGCCCAGTTTGCAAGCCCTCGCCAGCAGGGGCTTACGTGTTGGTATGGAACTGTACAACAATAAACGTTAACCTTTGTTGTACAATGTTCATGGTAGGGTGGATGGGACGACAATAAACGTTAACCTTTGGGCGGGCTTCCACACCCTGTGTATAGAGGAGGGGTCAATAAACGTTAACCTTTGACCTCCAACCCTTTCTATTTCTTATTGCAAACTTTAAACCAGACCACAAATATGAATTGAATGCATGCATATGTATTGTTGCATTGTTTTGTTTGCTCATTGAGCCATGATGTGTGCTCACCCTCTCGACGTCGAATATTTTTAGTTGATGATGCAGGTACTACCGTCGAAGATTATGTCAACGCTCCAGTGTACGGGCACATTGCGGAAATGGAAGTTGAAGACAAAGTGGATACTCATGACTCCTCTTGCGAGTGTAACTCATGCGTATTCGATTAGATTTTATTTTAATTATTTGGATTTAGTAAAGACATGTAATTGATATTTTATTTATGTCTCTGTTGAAATAGTATAATTGGATATTTTAATATGATTATCATATTTAGATTTCTCAGTTCATTTTATTATAAGACTTCCGCTATTGTGTATTTACTCTGATTATGAATGTGGATGTATGAGGTTTAGATAAAACAGATATAGCCTACTCGAGATCCTGGTTGAACCGTTGGTTTGTTGACGGTTCATCACACCATTCTGAATAGTGCGGAATTGGGGTGTGACAACTTGGTATCAGAGCATCTCAGGCCTTGTCCGCTAAACTAGCATACCTTCACGACGAATTGTGAACTGAGATAGGATAAAAGTAAAAACTGCAATATTAACACACTATAAGCACAAGTGATGTTTGAGACCAAATTTGAAAAGAGAATAATGCATCTATTAAAGGGAGAATAATTTTAAATACAATGAGAGAGAAACAAACGTATATAAATAGCTAAAGCAGAGTACAGTCCACAACCCGGACAGTTACTCTATAGTACAAAGAAAGGAAACAAATACAATCATGAAGCTGGAGGTGAAGGAGGAGGCGGTGCCTCACGGTCTCTGTCATAATCCTCAGCATAGACTCTAGTCAACCAGGCTACCTGAGTCTGGGTCATCTGAAGACTAGCTGTGAGACCAGCCATCCGCTGATCAGTCACGCACTGAGCACCCAAAAGCTCCTCCATCCGCATATCTGACCGGTGCTGAGCATCTATGAGCTCTCCCATCCTCATGTTCGATATGCGCTGGGCGTCTACTAGCTCATCCACTCTCACACGCTGAGCATCTAGTAACTCCCCCATCCTCAGATCAGATCTGCGTTAAGCCTCTCTGATCTCATGTAATATCCCCATCATATCAGAAGGTGGGTGTAAAGGACCAGCCACATGAAAAGGACCAGCCGCATAAGAGTACTAGCTCTAGCAGCATGTGTAGGTGAAGGAGGTGGTATGGAGTCCACATCCATGTACAGACGGTCTTCATCACCAGCAGGCTCCCTATGAACTCCAGCGGCGGCTGCTGCTGCCTCAACGTCATCCATCTCCATGCGAGTGCGAGGGCGCACCATCGCGTTCCTCTCCTCATCACTGACCTGGGCATCCCGCATTCCCATCTTACAGATGGCATCCCAATCCAGAGGCGATGAGAAGGACTTCTCCTGAATCTTCTCATCCACTAAGTCAACCCCCAGGCGGGTAAGCAAGGTAGTGATCATGTGTCCGTAAGGAAGGTTGCCAGTGTGACTAGGCAACGTGGCACTGATCATGGTACGCATGATGATGTATGGAAGGCAGACGGGCTGCCTAGTGCATATATAGTATAATAGATACTGGGTCAACTGGGAGATCCTCTCGTAATGACCACTCTGCGGTATCAGGTTATGCTGGATGATCTTGCAATATACCCGTGGATCTGAGCGCAGACAACTCGCTTTCATCTGCCAGCGATCAGGTCGGATGAGCTGGCTATCGATCTCAGCCCTCATCTGTAGAGAAAAGAACTGGGGCTCTCTAGGAGCACAAAACACCATGGGGCCAGCATAGGAAATGCCTAGTAAGTCGGCTAGCTGCCGATAATCAAATGAGACGTCAACCCCCTTGACGTAGCTCGTGATGCGAAGCTCCTCACCCCTCTCCACATCATTGTAATCTCCCACCACCTGGAGATTACAGTAGAACTGGCGTACCAAGTCGGGACGGGTACACGCGTCATAAGTGATGACAGGGAGCCATCCCATATCACCAAAGGCTCTCTCCACATTGAATAAGGCTAACTCAGCCAAGTCCACTTTGCGGCCTCCCTCTACCTTCTTACGAGCAAAGCAGGCTTCATTAGTATGGAAGCGAAGACGGTCGCGAACACTAGGAACCTTGGTACGGGCCATAATATCTGCAAACCACAAGGAAAAATAGATGATGGATTAGTAAGGTAGAAAAATCCAAAATTTTGACATTATAACTACGTAAGTTGGCCAAAAGCCTCACTTTTCACCCATACACGTGGGCAGGAGGACTTACGTAGGTTCTAAACTATCCTGCAATACTCATACAGTTGGAAATTCTAGCTAACGGAATTTAATTTGAATAAATTTCAAGAAATTCAAAAATCTTGACAATTTAGGGCAAAAAGGGCAAATTTTGAGTTTCTCGATAACCAACCGATGAAACTCAAATATTTTTGAGGGCTTTCGTCCATTGACTCACCATCAACAAAAGCCCCCAATAAAAATCAAATTTTTACGACTGGGAAAAGTTTAATTTGAAGAAAACAAGATATACGGGTGAAAACCTAGAAAAGAAAACCTAAAAACATGTAAAGGTAAGATACATACCTGTAGGGAAGGTGTAGACGTCGAAACAAGGAACCCAAATGGCCAATGTAGCGGAGTTGGCACTGTAGCAACTCAGAGGAAGGAGACGAGTCGAAACGGAGGAGGAAGATGAAAAATGAACTCAGAATCGGACCTTAAAAATCTGATTTTTGGTCCAGGGGTCGGAGAATTCGACCAGGACCATCGACCCACCCATCGACCCCCGTATCGACCCATGACTCTCTGTAATCCGACGTAAAACCGGGGGTCGAACCTAGGGTCGACATACCATCGACCCCCGCATCGACCAGCGCTCGATATCCGACAGAGAACCGGGGTCGCACCGGGGTCGACACCCATCGACCCCACATCGACCCTCGACTCTCGGTAAGAATCGTTGATTCCCGTGGTCGATCCTAGGGTCGGACATTCCATCGACCCCCCCCTTCGACCCCTCGCATAAAAAAAAATATTTTTTTTTTTGAAAGAATAAAAAAAATAAAAAAAAATTGTTGGTTTGTGTATGAATAAATAATTATTGGTTTTTTTATTTATTATTATTTTTAGTTTATTATATATAAATAGAAAAAGGATAGGGGGGGGGGGAAGGGGGGGGGGGGGAAGGGGGAGGGGGGCAACAACACAGCGGGGGGGAGAAAAAAAAAAAAAAAAAAAAAAAAGGAAGGGGGAAGGGGGAAAAAAAAAAAAAAAGGGGGGGGAAAAAAAAAACAAACCAAAACTTGCCACCCCCACCACCGTAGACCGACCACGTTGTAAGACCCGTATCAAACTAACCCGGTCTTACCACCTTGAACCAGGTCTACCCATCATGGTCGAACCAAACGGATCAAGTGCGTGAAGGAGATCACGATACCAAGTATTAAACTGACCCAAAAACACTCAAAATAAGGGAAGGG
This sequence comes from Protea cynaroides, assembly GCA_028583415.1. Classification (NCBI taxonomy): domain Eukaryota; kingdom Viridiplantae; phylum Streptophyta; class Magnoliopsida; order Proteales; family Proteaceae; genus Protea; species Protea cynaroides. The sequence goes on from CM053265.1 coordinate 54,405,641, forward strand.
TCGCATACCCAGCAAGGGAGGGTCGGACCCCCTAGTATAAAAGTCAAACCCCCAGTTTTACATGGGGGGTCAGACATTTTAAGGACCATGGGTCGATGGGATCTCCGACCCCCCTATCGACCCCCGGTAGTCGGTAAAAACAGCTCGAACCAAAAATTAGGAAACTTTCCTAATTTCAATGGGATTCCTTCCTAATCTCAATGGGACTTATTTTAGGAGTTTCTACTCTATAAATAGGACGTCCCTAAGCCTCTTTCACTCATTTTACAACCCTAATTGGATTGAGAGAAAGAGAAGAGAAGGAAGAGAAGGATAAGAGAAGGAAAGTGGAGAAGAAGACCAAGGAGAAGGGATTCAGAGGAAGAAGCATACCTCTCATGTATGGATACTATCTCTATGAATTTCTTAAGACCTTAGAGTAGATAATGAAGAGGGGATTATCTAGGAGGAACCCAAATCATCCACCCATGGTTAGGTTTTCATGGAAAATCATGGGGGAAATCATGAAAGCCATATGGGTGAATGAACCACGGTTCTAGGCCATAGAACATGTGTGGAATGGACTGTAGGAGCAAGACATAGGACCCCAAACACGAAGAATGGACTGAAGGAAGAAAAATTGACAAAACCCATAGGGGGTCGCATGGGGGTCGATGGCCAATCGACCCAACCAGACCTTGAGCATCGACCCCCAGTGTTTGGGAAGTCCTGAATAGGGGTGGTCGCACCCAGGGTCGATCAAGACTCCGACCCTAGCATCGACCCCCAGTTAGCAGCATGCTTTTAAAGTCTGGATTAATTCTAATTAAATTCTATCGACTTGGTTAGGTTTTCTAGTGATATAATATCAATATAAAGGTGATTCTTAAAGCTTTAAAGAGGACTTACGATCAAGCTAAGGTGAGGAAACAAGATCTAAATTAATTGGTTAATAAAAAACTGTTTTTATTTCTTGAGTCCAATGCTATGCTTGATTCTATGCGAATATGCTTGTAATGTGCATTCAACATGTCATCCAATATTTCTATTTATTGTTCATGCATATTTACTTTATTGTTTATAACATGATGATGATGATGATGATGATAGGAATAGGCATGTGAATGTATGTGTGTCGTTGGTGTACTTGATGCGAGCGAGTATCAGGGGGGTGTCATAGGCTGGGCCTCAGTACTCTAGCTCTATCTCTAGCTCAAGTCTTGTGCATTAGCATCATCGTATCGCCATTACTTTAGCAGAACTATTACGTCGTAGAGTATCAGGGGAGGTGGTCTCGGTCCTTGTAGTCTCTGACTCTACCGGGGGGCCTTAGCTCTATCTCTATGGGCGTTCTAAGGGATGCTGGGGTGAGGCCTTGGATACACTGTTTGGCATTAGGATTGGTTAGTTGCGAGCCCGGTTTGCAAGCCCTCGCTAGCCGTGGATGGGGACGACAATAAACGTTAACCTTTGGGCGGACTTCCACACCCTGTGTATAGAGGAGGGGTCAATAAACGTTAACCTTTGACCACCGAACCTTTCTATTGCGCATTGCAAACTTTAAACCAGACCAAAGATATGAATTGAATGCATGCATATGTATTGTTGCATTATTTTGTTTGCTCACCGAGCCATGGTGTGTGCTTACCCTCTCGACGTCAAATATTTTTAGTTGATGATGCGGTACTACCGTCGAAGATTATGTCAACGCTCCAGTATAAGGGGCACATGGCGGCGATGGAAGTTGAAGACGAAGTGGATATGCATGACTCCTCTTGCGAGTGCAACTCATGCGTATTTGATTAGATTTTATTTTAATTATTTGGATTTAGTAAAGACATGTAATTGATATTTTATTTATGTCTTAGTTGAAATAGTATAATTGGCTATTTAAATATGATTATCACATTTAGATTTCTCAGTTCATTTTACTATAAGACTTCCGCTATTGTGTATTTTACTCCGATTATGAATGTGGATGTATGAGGTTTAGATAAAATGGATATAGCCTACTTGAGATCCTGGTTGAACCGTTGGTTTGTTGACAGTTCATCACACCATTCTGAAAAGTACGGAAATGGGGTGTGATAACTTGGTATAAGAGCATCTCAGGCCTTATCCGCTAAACTAGCATACCTTCACGACGAATTGGGAACTAAGATAGGATAAAAGTAAAAAAAAAAAAAACTGTAATATTAACACACTATATGCACAAGTGATGTTTGAGACCAAATTTGAAAAGAGAATAATGCATCTATTAAAGGGAAAACAATTTTAAATACAATGAGAGAGAAACAAACGTATATAAATAGCTAAAGCAGAGTACAGTCCACAACCCGGACAGTTACTCTGTAGTACAAAGAAAGAAAATAAATACAATCATGAAGCTGGAGGTGAAGGAGGAGGTGGTGCCTCACGGTCTCGTCATAATCCTCAACGTAGACTCCAGTCAACCGAGCTACCCGAGTCCGGGTCGCTCGAAGACTAGTCGTGAGACCAGCCAACCGCTGATCGGGCCACGCGCCGAGCACCCAAAAGCTCCTCCATATGCATATCCGACCGGGCGTTGAGCATCTATGAGCTCTCCCATCCTCATGTCCGATATGCGTGCGGGCGTCTAGTAGCTCATCCACTCTCACACGCTGAGCGTCTAGTAACTCCCCCATCCTCAGATCAGATCTGCGCTGAGCCTCTCTGATCTCATGCAATATCCCCATCATATCAGAAGGTGGGTGTGAAGGACCAGCCGCATGAGAAGGACCAGCCGCATAAAAAGTACTAGCTCTAGCAGCATGTGTAGGTGAAGGAGGTGGTATGGAGTCCACATCCATGTACAGACGGTCATCATCACCAGCAGGCTCCATATGAACTCCAGCGGCTGCTGCTGCCTAAGCGTCGCCCATCTCTACGCGAGTGCGAGGGCGCACCATCGCGTTCCTCTCCTCATCACTGACCTGGGCATCCCGCATGCCCATCTTGCAAATAGCCTCCCAATCCAGAGGTGATGAGAAGGAATTCTCCTGAATCTTCACATCCAATAAGTCAACCCTCAGGCGGGTAACCAGCGTAGTGATCATACGTCCGTAAGGAAGGTTGCCATTGTGACTGGGCAACGTGGCACTGATCATGATACGCATGATGATGTATGGAAGGTAGACGGATTGCCTAGTGCATATACAGTATAGGAGATACTAGGTCAGCTGGGAGATCTTCTTGTAATGACCACTCTGCGGTATTAAGTTATGCTGAATGATCTTGCAGTATACCTGTGGATCAGAACGCAGATAACACGCCCTCATCTGCCAGCGATCAGGTCGGAGGAGTTGACTATCGATCTCAGCCCTCATTTGTAGAGAGAAGAACTGGGGCTCTCCAGGAGCACAGAAAACCATGGGGCTAGCATAAGAAATCCCCAGTAGGTCGGCCAGCTGCCGATAATCAAATGAGATGTCAACTCCCTTGACGTAGCTCGTGATGCGCAGCTCATCACCCCTCTCCACATCATTGTAATCCCCCACCACCTGGAGGTTACAATAGAACTGGCGTACCAAGTCAGGGCAGGTACAGGCATCATAAGTGATGACAGGGAGCCATCCCATATCACCAAATGCTCTTTCCACATTGAACAAGGCTAACTCAGCCAAGTTCACCTTGCAACCTCCCTCTACCTTCTTGCGAGCGTAGTGGGCATACTGTGCCTCGGCTTTGTTGGAACGGAAACGAAGACAGTCGCAAAACTCAGGGTACCTTGGTACGAGCCATACTATCTGCAAATAAGAAAGAAAAACAAATAATGGGTTAGTAGAGAGTAACCAAAATTTCGACATAATAACGATGTAAATTGGATAAAAACCTCACTTTTCACCCATACACGTGGGCAGGAGGACTTACATAGATCCTAAACTAACTTGTGAGACTTAAACATGCGGAAATTGCAACTAATTAGATTGAATTGCAAGAAATTTCAAGAAATTCAAAATTTTGCCAAAATTAGGGCAAAAAGTGAAAATTTTGAGTTTCTCGATAACCAACCGATGAAACTCAAATATTTTTTAGGGCTTTCGTCCATTGACTCACCAACAACAAAAGCCCCCAATAAAAATCGAATTATTACGGCTGCAAAAAAGTTTAATTTGAAGAAAACGAGATATACGGGTGAAAACCTAGAAAAGAAAACCTAAAAACATGTAAAGGTAAGATACATACCTGTAGGGAAGGTGTAAACGTCGAAACAAGGAACCCAAATGACCAATGTAGCAGAGTTGGCACTGTAGCAACTCAGAGGAAAGAGACGAGTCGAAACGGAGGAGGAAGAATGGAAAATGAACTCAGAATCGGACCTTAAAAATCTGATTTTTGGTCTGGGGGTCGGAGAATTCGATTAGAACAATCGACCCCCATATCGCCCCCCACATCGACCCTCGGCCTCGGGAACCCGACAGAGAACCAGGGGTCGAACCCCGGGTCGGACATACCCGACCCCCCATCGACCCCCGACTCTTGGGAAAAATGGGTGATTTCCCGTGGTCGGATACCGAGGGTCGGATACCCATCGACCCCACCATCGACCCCGCATAGAAAAGACAACATTTTTTCACGGAATGATCTGAAAAATTTGAAAGTAACATCGGTTAGTGTATCTACATGAAGTATAAATGATTGCCTCACGTATTTTAATGATTTTTAAGGAAATATATGGCTGGGCGTAGAGTAACCAGGCAAAGCCGAAATGCAGTTCCACCACCACCACCCGTGGAGGAAGCCAGTCAAGAAAATATATATGTACAGGGTAATCCACAGGTTGCACCACCAGTAAACCTGGGTCAAGCAAATCCTATAAACTTGCCACCTCCACCACCGGAACTGGAAATGTGATTATGAACCTAGTGCAACAGCTGCAACAAATGCAACAAGCACAAGCTCAAATGCAAGCAGCAATGGGAATGATGTTTCAGACAGCACATGCTACACCAATGCCGACTGGACAAACAAGTGCAGCACCGGTGGGTAACCACCCAGCACCTCAAACACCTCAACCACAGCTGTACAGATTCCAGTACCAGGTCCTGGAGCGGTTCAGGTTAATTACCAGTATCCACAACCTATGTTTGGGGCATACCCTCAAAATCAAATGGACCACTCCCGACTGGTCGAGCGATTCTTAAAGATGAAGCTCAAGGAGTTTAACGGTAAACCGTTCGATCCTTTATGGCCCGTACATTGGATCGACGAGATGGAGAGGAATTTTCTAATGATGACTATTATAGAAGAAGAGAAGGTATTATGTGCCACCTTCATGCTAAAAGGTGATGCACATCATTGGTGGAAATCTACTAGGGCCTACCTATTAACCAAGCACGCCCTATTGACCTGGGCTATATATAAAGAAGTTTTCTTTGATAAGTACTTTCCCTGAAGCTTCAAAGATTCTATGGAGAAGGAGTTCCTGAGTTTATATCAGGGACAGATGTCCGTGGATGCATATCAACAGCGTTATGAGGAGCTGTTTTTCTTTGCACCACTCAAAGATGCAAAAAGAAGACACGCCCGTGTTGCCGGCGGGAGCATCGCGTCTGGTTGGAGAAGAAAATAATGAAGCGGGCAAATTGCTCGAGTTATAGAATCGAGCCGGGAGAGTTATTTCATGCAAAATAGAGGTATAAAAAGGCCAGCTGAAAATGCTTATAACGGAGGGAATAATAAGACATTCAAACCCTTCTATGCTCAAGGCTTTACTGCTGCACCCAAGACTACCCCAGTAGCTCAACAGCAGCCAAAACCAAATACTGAAGGTCCAAAATGTTATAACTGCAATCAAGCGGGGCATATGGCAAGGGAGTGTCCTAAGCCCAGGAAGCAGCTACATCAAGGACGAGTTTATGCTGTTACATCTGAAGATGCTGCCGCATCACCCGATGTGGTCACAGGTATGACTGAAACATTTTAAGTTGTATTACATTGTGTGAGCATGTAGACTAAGTTAAAATAAATCACAGGTATCGTACCTATAAATGACATACCCGTCAGAGTACTCGTTGACTCAGGAGCAACTCATTCTTTTATATCTGTGTCATTTGGAAAGAAGTTGAATTTACCCATCAAAACATTAGACTACAAACTACTTGTACGGTCACTGATGAGGCTAGAAGTGGAGTTAGAAAAAGGTTATGGGCCATGTCCAGTTTTCATTGGCGAGAAAACCTTAGATGCAACCTTGATCCAACTTGGGATGGTAGACTTTGACGTCATCTTGGGAATGGACTTGTTAGCTCGGCATTCTACGAACCTATTATGCGCCGAAAAGAAGCTAACATTTAAAGACAAAGAAGGAGCAGAATTCAGTTTTGCGGGAACCAAACTTCCCCGTAAACGCAAGCTCATACTCTCAGCACTAAAGGATAAGAAGTGCCTTGAGAAAGGAGCAGTCGGGTATCTAGTATCAGTGGTCGACCTCACCAAAGAAGCACCACGGATGTAAGATATGGATGTCGTGTGGGACTACCCCGACGTATTTCCTGAGGAACTACCAGGATTACCACCGGACCGAGCCACAGAGTTTGTGATAGATCTTATACCTGGAGCCGCACCAGTATCAAAAGCACATTATCGAATGGCTCCTACTGAACTAAAGGAATTGAAAGTACAACTACAAGAACTACTGGACAAGGGTTATATTCGATCCAATATATGACCATGGGGAGCGCCAGTATTGTTCGTAAAGAAGAAGGACGGTAGCGTTCGATTATGTATCGACTATCGGGAGTTGAACAAACTGACAATCAAGAATCGATATCCACTACCTCAGATCGATGACTTGTTCGATCAGTTGCAAGGAGCAAAACTATTATCTAAGCTCGATCTTCGGTCAGGCTACTATCAGTTGAAGATTAAAGATGGTGATATTCCTAAGACAGCTTTCAGGACCAGATATGGACATTATGAATTCTTGGTCATGTCTTTTGGATTAACAACGCTCCAGTAACTTTCATGGAACATATGAACCGGGTTTTCCACGATATGTTGGATACGTCGGTTATTGTATTTATTGATGATGTATTGGTATATTCCAAGGACAAGGAAACCCATATAAAGAATCTAAACGCCACTCTACAACGTTTAAGGAAAGAGAAGTTGTATGCCAAATTTACCAAGTGTGAGTTTTGGCTAAGTGAATTCGCCTTCCTAGGCCATGTAGTATCCGCTGAAGGAATCAAAGTGGATCCCAGCAAGATCGAGGCTATTGTAAAGTGGGAAGCACCAAAGAGCGTTGTAGAAATTAAAAGTTTTCTGGGTCTAGCTGGTTATTATCGGTGATTTGTAGAAGACTATTCCTGAATTGCCATACCTCTCACAAGTTTGACTAAGAAAGGTGAAAAGTTTGTGTGGACGGATAAATGCGAGAAGAGCTTCCAAACCTTGAAGACCAGATTGATATCTACTCCGATTTTGACTATTCCTGTTCCAGGACAGCCATTTGTCTTGTACACTGATGCATCAGGACTGGGATTAGGATGTGTGCTTATGCAAGGGGAACAAGTAATTGCTTATGCTTCAAGACAGTTAAAGACACATGAGAAAAATTATCCCACTCATGATTTGGAGTTAGTGGCAGTAGTACATGCTGTCAAGATATGGAGACATTACCTATACGGAGAGAAGTTCCAGATTAAATCGGACCACAAAAGTCTTACTTATCTATTTAATCAAAAGGAGTTGAATATGAGACAAAGAAGATGGCTGGAACTATTGAAAGACTATGATTGTGATATCTAGTATCATTCGGGGAAAGCTAATGTAGTAGCGGATGCGTTGAGCAGAAAGGAAATGATAAAATCTCAAGGAAAGGTTAGCACAACTGCAGCAATGTGCACTACTGGAACGGTATTCAATCACGACAATGAACAATATGTGATAGATACAACGGATGGATCAGCCAACCAATGGTTCATTCATCGGTTTTCCAATATGTTCGCTGCATTGAAGATTATACCGGATATAATTGATGAAGTGAAGACAGCTATCATCAAACCCTTACCTGAGAACGATACAAGAAGACATTGAAAAAGGTAGAACTAACCCTGAGTTCACCTTGGACGAAGAGAAGGTATTGAAGTACAAATGAAGAATATGTGTACCCGAAACAGAAAGTGTGGACATTAGACACCGACTGATGAAAGAAGCCCATACCACCATCTATTCGATACATCCGAAAAGTACAAAAATGTATCATGATCTAAAGAAATTATATTGGTGGAGAGGAATGAAAGCAGACGTAGCTAAGTTCGTGTCTCAATTCCTAAATTGTTAAAAAGTAAAGGCTGAACGACAAAGACCCGCAGGACTGTTACATTCGTTACCGGAACCAACATGGAAATGGGACTGCATCACTATGGACTTCATCACAGGGTTACCATTGACTCCTCGAGTAGTTGACGCAGTTTGGGTGATTGTAGACCGCCTGACTAAAATAGCTCGCTTTATACCGATACGACCTTAGTATACACTAGAGAGGTTAGCAAAGATGTATGTGGATAATATTGTTCGATTACACGGTGTACCAGAGAGCATTGTGTCCGATAGTGATCCACGATTTACTTTTAAGTTTTGGAAAGGATTGTAAAAGGCTATGGATACAACATTGAAGTTTAGTACTGCATTCCATCCACAGACAGATGGACAGTCAGAGCGTACAATTTCAGATTCTAGAAGATATGCTTCGAGCATGTGTAATTGATTTTAAAGGATTATGGGTTGAAAAGTTACCACTGATCGAGTTCGCTTATAACAATAGCTATCAGGCTACTATACAGATGTCACCCTATGAAGCACTGTATGGCAGAAAGTGTCGAACTCCTTTATTTTGGAATGAAGTTGGGGAACGTAGTCTCGTTGAACCAGAATTTGTTGAGGAGACTTGTCAAGTGGTCGACATTATCAAGGAAAGAGTGAGAACAGCTCAGAATCATCAGAAGCAATATGCAGATACTCGACGCAGAGATCTTGAGTTCGTCGTGGGTGATAAAGTATTCTTAAAAGTATCGCCTATGCGAGGATTGAAACTGTTTGGACATAAAGGGAAACTAAGTCCAAGATATGTCGGGCCATATGAGATTCTAGCTAAGCGTGGGAAAGTGGCTTACCAGTTAGCACTACCACCATCTATGTCAAGTGTGCATGAGGTATTTCATATTTCCTTATCGAAGATGTATGTCAAAGATCCAACGCATGTTCTGACAGTAAATCTACCTGATTTGACTTATGATTTGACATTTGAAGTAACACCAACTGAAATCACTAGCCAAAAGGTTCAACGACTACGCAACCGAGATATCTATTATGTTAAGGTCACTTGGAGAAGTAGAGACATGGAAGAAATTACTTGGGAAGAAGAGAATGCTATGCGAAAGCAATACCCTCATTTATTCAACTCAGAAGGTATGAACAATTTCGGGGATGAAATTTTTATAAGTAGGGGGGAGTTGTAAGACCCGTATCAAGCTAACCCGGTCTTACCACCTTGAACCAGGTCTACCCATCATGGTCGAACCAAATGGATCACGTGCGTGAAGGAGATCTCAATCCTAGGTATTAAACTGACCCAGAAATACTCAAAATAAGGGGAGGGTCGCATACCCAGCAAGGGAGGGTCGGACCCCCCCAGTATAAAAGTTAGACCCCCAGTTTTACATGGGGGGTTGGACATTTTAAGGACCAGGGGTCGACGGGATCTCCGACCCCCTATCGACCCTCGGTAGTCGGTAAAAATAGTTCGAACCAAAAATTAGGAAACCTTCATAATTTCAATGGGATTCCTTCCTAATCTCAATGGCACTTATTTTAGGAGTTTTTACTCTATAAATAGGACGTCCCTAAGCCTCTTTCACTCCTTTTACAACCCTAATTGGATTGAGAGAAAGAGAAGAGAAGGAAGAGAAGGAGAAGAGAAGGAAAGTGGAGAAGAAGACCAAGGAGAAGGGATTCAGAGGAAAAAGCATACTTCTCAGGTATGGAAACTAACTCCATGAATTTCGTAATACCTTATAGTAGATAATGAAGAGGGGATTATCTAGGAGGAACCCAAATCATCCACCCATGGTTAGGTTTTCATGAAAAACCATGGGGAAATCATGAAAGCCATATAGGTGAAAAAACCACGGTTCTAGGCCATAGAACATGTGTAGAATGGACTGTATGAGCAAGCCATAGGACCCCAAACACGAAGAATGGACAAAAGGAAGAAAAATTGACAAAACCCACAGAGGGTCGCATGGGGGTCGATGGCCAATCGACCCTACCAGACCCTGAGCATCGACCCCCAGTGTTCGAGAAGTCCTGAATAGGGGTGGTCGCACCCAGGGTCGATCAAGACTCCGACCCTAGCATCGAATCCCAGTTAGCAGCATGCTTTTTAAAGTTCGAATTAATTCTAATTAAATTCTATCGACTTGGTTAGGTTTTCAAGAGATATAATATCGAAATATAGTTGATTCTTAAAGCTTGAAAGAGGACTTACGATCAAGTAAAGGTGAGGGAACAAGACCTAAACTAATTGGTTAATAATAAACTATTTTACTTTTGAGTCCAATGCCCTGATTGATTTTATGCGTGTATGATTGTTATGTGCATTCAACATGTCATCCAATATTTCTATTTATTGTTCATGCATATTTATTTTATTGTTTATTACATGATGATGATGATGATGATAGGAATAGGCATGTGAATGTATTTGTGTGGTTGGTGTACTTGATGCGAGCGAGTATCAGGGGGGTGTCATAGGCCGGGCCTCAGCACTCTAGCTCTATCTCTAACTCAAGTCTTGTACATTAGCATCGTCGTATCGCCATTACTTTAGCAGAACTATTATGTCGTAGAGTATCAGGGGAGGTGGTCTCGGTACTTGTAGTCTCTGACTCTACCGGGGGGCCTTAGCTTTATCTCTATGGGCATTCTGAAGGATGCTGGGGTGAGGCCTTGGATACACTGTTTGGCATTAGGATTGGTTAGTTGCGAGCCCAGTTTGCAAGCCCTCGCCAGCAGGGGCTTACGTGTTGGTATGGCATTGTACAGCAATAAACGTTGACCTTTGTTGTACAATGTTCATGGTAGGGTGGATGGGGACGATAATAAACGTTAACCTTTGGGAGGACTTCCACACCCTGTGTATAGAGGAGGGGTCAATAAACGTTAACCTTTGACCACCGAACCTTTCTATTGCGCATTGCAAACTTTAAACCAGACCAAAGATATGAATGAATGCATGCATATGTATTTTTGCATTATTTTGTTTGCTCACTGAGCCATGATGTGTGCTCACCCTCTCGACGTCGAATATTTTTAGTTGATGATGCAGGTACTACCATCGAAGATTATGTCAACGCTCCAGTGTACGGGGACATGGCGGCGATGGAAGTTGAAGACGAAGTGGATACGCATGACTCCTCTTGCGAGTGCAACTCATGCGTATTTGATTAGATTTTATATTAATTATTTGGATTTAGTAAAGACATGTAATTGATATTTATTTATGTCTTAGTTGATACAGAATAATTTGTTACTTAAATATGATTATCACATCTAGATTTCTCAGTTCGTTTTACTATAAGACTTCCGCTATTGTGTATTTTACTCTGATTATGAATGTGGATGTATGAGGTTTAGATAAAACGGATATAGCCTACTCGAGATCCTGGTTGAACCATGGTTTACTAGCGGTTCATCCACACCATTCGAATAGTACGTAATTGGGGTGTGACAACGTGTGTTAAATCCCGCCAAAACACCAACAAAAACTAAAACCCCCCACAAACACATAAGATGGAAAAAGGGGGGGGGGTTTTTGGTGGGGCAAAAATTTTTTTTTTTTCGTTGAGGGAAAAAGGGGGGCAACGCGGGGCGCCCCCCCCCCCCCCCCCCCCCCTTTTTTTTTTTATTTTTTTGCCGAGGGTTGGGGGGGGGTTTTGGGGGTTTTTTTTTTTTTTAATGGGGAAAATGCTTAAAACCTCTTGACCTTCTTTTTCTTTTTTAATCTTTTAAAGATGAAACCTAAGGAGTTCAATGGAAAACCGTCCCGATCCACTCCGCCGGCACACCGGATCGACGAAATGGAGAGAAATTTTCTCATGATGACTATCACAGAGGAGAAGAAGGTATTATGTGCCACCTTCATGCTAAAAGGTGATGCACATCATTGGTGGAAAGCTACAAAGGACCATTAAATAACCAAGCACGCCCTATTGACCTGGGCTATATATAAAGAAGCTTTCTTTGAGAAGTACTTTCCCCGAAGCTTCAAAGATTCTATGGAGAAGGAGTTCCTGAGTTTATATCAGGATGCCTATCGCCAAGATTACTGAAAAGCTGTTTTACTTCACACCACTAAGCATGCAAGAGGAAGACACTAAGACCCATAGGTTTGTCACGGGACTTAGAGGAAGTATCAGGGAGCATGTTCTGGGCCTAGACAAGAAGATTTATAGTGAAGCTGTGCAAATTGCTCGAGTTATAGAGTCGAGCCAGAAAGAGAGCTATCTACTCCAAAACAGAGGTATAAAAAGGTCAGCTGGTAATTCATACAATGGAGGTAATAACAAGACATACAAACCCTTCCGTACTCAAAGTTTTACCACTGCACCCAAGACTACCCCAGTAGCTCAACAGCAGCCAAAGCGAAATACGAAAGGTCTAAAATGTTTTAACTGCAATCAAGCGGGGCATATGGCAAGGGAGTGTCCTAAGCCCAGGAAGCAGCTACATCAAAGACGAGTTTATGCTGTTACATCTGAGGATGCTGCCGCATCACCCGATGTGGTCACAAGTATGACTGAAACCTTTTAAGTTGTATTACATTGTGTGAGCATGTAGACTAAGTTAAAATAAATCACAGGTATCGTACCTATAAATGGCATACCCGCCAGAGTACTCTTTGACTCAGGAGCTACTTATTCTTTTATATCCGTGTCATTTGAAAAGAAACTGAATTTACCAATCAAAACATTAGACTACAAACTACTTGTACGGTCACCGATGGGGTTAGAAGTGGAGTTAGAAAAAGGTTATGGGCCATGTCCAGTTCTCATTGACGAGAAAACCTTAGATGCAACCTTGATCCAACTTGAGATGGCAGACTTTCACGTCATCTTGGGAATGGACTAGTTAGCTCGGCATTCTGTGAACCTATTATGCGCTGAAAAGAAGCTAACATTTAAAGACAAAGAAGGAACAGAATTCAGTTTTGCGAGAACCAAACTTCCCCGTAAACGTAAGCTCATACTCTCAGCACTAAAGGCTAAGAAGTTCCTTAAGAAAGGAGCAATCGGGTATTTAGTATCAGTGGTCGACCTTACTAAAGAAGCACCACGGATGGAAGAAATTGATGTCATGCCGGACTACCCCGACGTATTTCCTGAGGAACTACCAGGATTACCACCCGACCGAGCCACAGAGTTTGTAATAGATCTTATACCTGGAGCCGCAACAGTATCAAAAGCACCTTATCGAATGGCTCCTACTGAACTAAAGGAATTGAAAGTACAACTACAAGAACTACTGGACAAGGGTTATATTCGACCTAGCATATCACCATGGGGAGCGCCAGTATTATTCGTGAAGAAGAAGGACGGTAGCTTTCGCTTGTGTATAGACTACTGAGAACTGAATAAACTGACAATCAAGAATCGGTATCCATTGCCTCGGATCGATGACCTGTTCGATCAGTTACAAGGTGCCAAAGTGTTCTCAAAGATTGATCTTCGGTCAGGCTACCATCAGCTGAAGATTAAGGATGGTGATATCCCCAAGACAGCATTCAGGACCAGATATGGATATTATGAATTTTTTGTCATGTCTTATGGATTGACAAACGCACCAGGAACCTTTATGGAACTTATGAACCGGGTTTTCCACGATATGTTGGATACATCGGTTATTGTATTCATTGATGATATATTAGTCTACTCCAAGGATGAGGAAACGCATGTGAAGAATCTGAACGCCGCTCTACAGCGACTACAGAAGGAAAAGCTCTACGCCAAATTTACAGTGTGAGTTTTGGCTAAAGGAAGTCGCATTTCTAGGCCATGTAGTATCCGCTGAAGGAATTAAAGTGGATCCCAGCAAAATCGAGGCTATTGTAAAGTGGGAAGCACCGAAGAGCGTTGTAGAAATTAGAAGTTTCTTGGGTCTAGCTGGGTATTATCGACGATTTGTGGAAGACTATTCCCGAATTGCCGTACCTCTTACCAGTTTGACTAAGAAGGGCGAGAAGTATGTTTGGACGGATAAATGCGAGAAGAGTTTTCAAACCTTGAAGGCTAGATTGATATCAGCTCCAATCTTGACCATCCCGATTCCAGGACAACCATTTATCTTGTATACCGATGCGTCAGGACTGGGATTAGGATGTGTACTTATGCAAGGAGAACAAGTGATTGCTTATGCCTCAAGACAACTGAAGACACATGAGAAGAACTATCCTACACATGATTTGGAACTAGCGGCAGTAGTACATGCTGTCAAAATATGGAGACATTATCTGTACGGGGAGAAGTTTCAGATTAAATCAGTCCATAAAAGTCTTACTTATCTATTTAATCAGAAGGAGCTGAATATGAGACAAAGAAGATGGCTGGAACTATTGAAAGACTATGATTGTGATATCCAGTATCATCCGGGGAAAGCTAATGTAGTAGCCGATGCGTTGACTAGAGAGGCAATGATAAAATCTCAGGGAGAGGTTAGCACAACTGCCGCAATGTGTACTACTAGAAAGGTATTCAAGCACGGTAATGAGCAGTTTGTGATAGATGCACCAGATGGATCAGCCAACCAAGGGTTTATTCATCGGTTTTTAAATATGTTCACCGCATTAGAGGTTATACCGGATATAGTTGATGAAGTGAAGACAGCTATCAAATCAAATCCTTACCTAAGGACGGTACAAGAAGACATCGAAAAAGGTAGAACTAACCCTGAGTTCACCTTTGACGAAGAAAAGGTACTGGAGTACAAACGAAGATATGTGTACCCGAAATAGAAAGCTTAGACATTAGACATCGATTGATGAAAGAAGCCCACACCACCATCTATTCGATACATCCGGGTAGTATAAAAATGTATCATGATCTAAAGAAACTATATTGGTGGAGAGGAATGAAAGCAGATATAGCTAAGTTCGTGTCTCAAAGCCTAAATTGTCAGAAAGTAAAGGTTGAACGACAAAGACCGACAGAACTGTTATAGCCGTTACCGGAACCAGCATGGAAATGGGACTGCATCACTATGGAATTCGTCACAGGGTTACCATTGACTTCTCGAGTAGTTGACGCAGTTTGGGTGATTGTAGACCGCCTGACTAAAACAGCTCGCTTTATACCGATACGACCCCAGTATACACTGGAGAGGTTAGCTAAGCTGTATGTGGATAACATTATGCGATTATACGGTGTACCTAAAAGTATTGTGTCCGATAGAGATCCACGATTTACTTCAAAGTTTTGGGAAGGATTGCAAAAGGCTATGGGTACAACATTGAAGTTTAGTACTGCATTTCACTCACAGACAGATGGACAGTCGGAGCGTATAATTCAGATTCTAGAAGATATGCTTCGAGCATGTGTAATTGACTTCAAAGGATCATGGGATGAAAAGTTACCACTGATTGAGTTTGCTTATAACAATAGCTATCAGGCTACTATACAGATGTCACCCTATGAAGCACTGTATGGCAGAAAGTGTCGAACTCCTTTATTTTGGAATGTAGTTGGGGAACGTAGTCTTGTTGGACCAGAATTTGTTGAGGAGACTTGTCGAGTGGTAGACATTATCAAAGAAAGAGCGCAAACAACCCAGAACCGTCAGAAGCAATATGCAGATACGCGACGCAGAGATCTTGAGTTCGTTGTGGGTGATAAAGTATTCTTAAAGGTATTGCCTATGCGAGGTCTGAAACGGTTCGAACAGAAGGGGAAACTAAGTCCAAGATATGTCGGGTCATATGAGATCTTAGCCAAACGTGGAAAAGTGGCTTATCAGTTAGCACTACCCCCATCTATGTCAAGTGTACATGACGTATTTCATATTTTCTTATTGAAGAAGTATGTCAAGGATCCGACGCATGTTTTGACAATGGATCTACCAGAATTAGCTGAAGATTTGACCTTTGAAGTAGCACCAATTGAGATCACTGGTCGAAAGGTGCAACATTTATGCAATCGTGATATCTATTATGTCAAGGTCACTTGGAGAAGCAGGGATATAGAAGAAGTCACATGAGAAGAAGAGAATGCTATGCGAAAGCAATACCCTCACTTATTTGATTCAGAAGGTACGTATAATTTCGAGGATGAAATTTTTATAAGTAGGGGGGAGTTGTAAGACCCGTGTCAATTTAACCCGGTCTTACCACCTTGAACCAGGTCTACTCATCATGGTCGAGCCAAATGGACCAAGTGCATGAAGGAGATCATGATCCCAGGTAATAAACTGACCCAAAAACACTGAAAAAGGGGCGAGGGTCGCACACCCAGTGAGGTGGGGTCGGACCCCCCAGTACAAAAAGTTAGACCCTCAGTTTTTAACCGGGGGTCAGACATTTTAAAACCAAGGGTCAACGGGATCATCGACCCCCTCATCGACCCCCAGTTGCTGCCAGAAATAGAAATTTGGAAACTTTCCTAATTTCGGTTGGGTTCTTTCCTAATATCAAAGGGGCTTATTTTAGGAGTTTCTACTCTATATAAAGGACGTCCCTAAGCCTCTTTCACTCCTTTTAGAACCCTAATTGAATTAAGAGAATGAGAAGAGAAGGAAGAGAAGAAGAAGAGAAGGAAAGTAGAGAAGAAAGCAAAAGGAGAAAAGTTTCAGAGAAGGAGTACACTTTTCAGGTAAGAATACTAATTCTATGTATTTTGTGAGACTTAGAATAGTTAATGAGAAAAGTATGATGTAGGAGAAACCCCAAACCATCAATCCATGATTAAGTTTCAATGGAAACCATGGAGGAGATCAACTAGACCATATGATATGTAAAGAGTAGTTCTAAACTATAGAAAGTGTATGGAATGGACTATGGAAGGAAGCCATAGGATTCAAACAAGAGAGAATGGACCAAAAGGTGATTTATCGACCAAACCCATGGGGGATCGCACCTAGGGTCGATGGACCCATCGACCCTGGCATCGACCCTACTATAGGGGGTCGCAGTATACTGCTACCCTAGCATCGACCCGTCCTGCTATCCCCAGTTAACAGCAAGTTGGAAAAATTAGAATAAAATCTAACTAAATTTTATCGACTTTGTTAGGTCATCTAGCAATATAATATCAATATAAAGGTGATTCTTAAAGCTTGAAAGAAGATCTACTAGCAAGCTAAGGTGAGGAAACAAGACCTAAACTAATTGGTTAATAACAAACTATTTTTATTTCTTGAGTCCAATGCTATGCTTGATTCTATGCGAACATGCTTGTATTGCATTCCACATATCATCCAATATTTTTATTTATTGTTCATGCATATCTACTTTATTGTTTATAACATGATAATGACCATGATGATAAGAATAGGCATGTGAATGTATGTGTGTGGTTGGTGTACTTGATGCGAGCGAGTATCAGGGGGAGTGTCATAGGCCGGGCCTCAGCACTCTAGCTCTATCTCTAACTCAAGTCTTGTGCATTAGCATCGTCGTATCACCATTATTTTAGCAGAACTATTACGTCGTAGAGTATCAGGGGAGGTGGTCTCGGTCCTTGTAGTCTCTGACTCTACCAGGGGCCTTAGCTCTATCTCTATGGGAGTTCGAGGGATGCTGGGGTGAGGCCTTGGATACAACGCTTGGCATTAGGATTGGTTAGTTGCGAGCCCGCTTTGTAAGCCCTCGTCGCCAGGGGCTTACGTGTTGGTATGGCACTGTACAACAATAAATGTTAACCTTTGTTGTACAATGTTCATGGTAGGGTGGATGGGGACGACAATAAACGTTAACCTTTGGGCGGGCTTCCACACCCTGTGTATAGAGGAGGGGTCAATAAACGTTAACCTTTGACCTCCAACCCTTTCTATTGCATATTGTAAACTTTAAACCCGACCACAAATATGAATTGAATGCATGCATATGTATTGTTGCATTGTTTTGTTTGCTCACTGAACCATGATGTGTGCTCACCCTCTCGACGTTGAATATTTTTAGTTGATGATGCAGGTACTATCGTCGAAGATTATGTCAATGCTCCAGTGTACGGGCACATGGCGGTAATGGAAGTTGAAGACGAAGTGGATACACATGACTCCTCTTGCGAGTGCAACTCATGCGTATTCGATTAGATTTTATTTCAATTATTTGGATTTAGTAAAGACATGTAATTGGTATTTTATTTATGTCTCTGTTGAAACAGCATAATTGGATATTTTAATATGATTATCATATTTAGATTTCTCAGTTCATTTTATTATAAGACTTCCGCTATTGTGTATTTACTCTGATTATGAATGTGGATGTATGAGGTTTAGATGAAATGGATATAGCCTACTCGAGATCCTGGTTGAACCGTTGGTTTGTTAACGGTTCATCACACCATAGTACGGAATTGGGGTGTGTCAATTATCCTCTCTACACTAAAGGCGAAGAGATGCCTTGAAAAGAAAAGAGTTGGATATATGGTATTTGTGGTGGATGTTACTAAAGAAGCACCATAGAAGGAAGCTGTTGAAGTGATGCATAAATTCCCTGATATGATTCCAGGAGACTTACTTGGGTTGTCACCTGATTGTACGATCGAGTTTGTTATTAACTTGTTACCAGGGGCGACACCTATGTCTAAAGCACCCTATAGAATAGCTCTTATAGAATTGAAGGAACTGAAGACTCAACTACAAGATTTATTAGACTAGGGTTTAATCTAGTCCAATATACCACCTGGGAAGCACTAGCGTGGCCCATAAAGAAGAAGGATGGAAGTGTTCGTCTGTGTATAGACTACCGAGAATTGAACAAGCTCACGATCAAGAATCAATATCCACTACCTCAGATCGATGACTTGTTTAAACAGTTGCAAGGAGCAAAGGTATTTTCTAAGATTAAACTTCGATCAAGATATCATCAGCAGAAGAATTTGGACAGCGACATTTCGAAGATAGTTTTTAAATCGGGAATGAGCATTATGAGTCCCTGGTAATGTTATTGGATTAACCAATGCCCTTACATCTTTTATAGAACTTATGAACCGGGTATTCCACGATGCATAGGACATGTCAGTCATAGTTTTTGTAGACTATATATTGGTTTATTCCAAAGACGAAGAAAGTCCTATAATGAATTTTAGAGCAGCCTCATAACAGTTGAGAAGGGAGAAACTTTATGCTATGTCCAAGAAGTGTAAGATTTGGTTAAACTAAGTGATCTTCTTGGGTCACATAGTATCATCAAAACTAATAAAGGTGGACCCTATTAAGATAGAAGTAATCGTATGTTGAGAAGCGCTTAAGAACATTCCAGAGATCAGAAGTGCTTGGGATTAGCTGGTTATTATCGACAGTTCGTAGAGGATTACTCTAGAATCACAATACCTCATACCAAGCTAACCAGGAAGGGAGAGGAGTTTATTTGGACTGACAAGTGTGAACAATGTTTCCAGACTCTAAAAATAATGTTGATATCAGCTCCCATCTTGTTCGTTTTGGCACCAGGATGCTTTCAGATTGGGTCCAGGATGCGAGTTAATGCAAGGAGAATAAGTGATTGTCTATGCTTCAAGACAACTGAAGGAGCATGAGGAGAGTTACCCAACTCATGACTTGGAGTTAGCGATGGTGATCCATGCAATCGAGACTGGGAGACATTATCTATACGGAGAAAGGATTTTAGATTAAAATGATTACGAGAGTTTTACTTAGTTCTTCACCCAGAAAGAATTGAACATTAGGCTAAGGAGATGGTTGGAACTCCTGAAGGACTAAGACTATGATATTCAATGTCACCCGTGCAATGCTAATATGGTGGCTGAGGTTTTGTGCAACAAAGAATAATGAAGCCAAAAGGAGGACCTAGTACAATAGCTGTCTTGTGTTCCATAGCAACATATTCAGATTTGGAAGAAGAGTAATATATAATAAAAACTCGTGATGATCCAATTGAGTGAGAACTTATGGATGAACTTATGGAGCAATAGTTCCTCGACTGCGCTTATGGCATTGAAGATCATCTCTGAATTGATAGATGAAGTAAAAGTAGTAATTTTGTTAGATCCATATATAAGAACGATGCAAGAAGATTTAGAGAAAGAAAAACCTAACCCTAACTTACTTTGGATGCGAAAAAGGCCCTGAGATACAAAGGATGATTATGCATACCTGAAAGTGAAAAACGTCGATCATAAATATAAGATAATGCTAAAAGCCCATTCTATTCGGTATTGGGTACATCCTAGAAGTACAAAATATACCAAAACATGAAGAGATTATTTTGGTGGAAGGGAATAGAAGTGGCTAGATGCATGTTTCAGTGATTAAATTATCAATAAGTAAAGGCTGAAAGACAAAGACCAACATGGCTAACTACAACCACTACCGGAGCTAGTCTGAAAGTGAAACTGCATTACAATGAACTATGTTATCGATTTGCCACTGACTCCCAGATCGGTTAAAACAGTTTAGGTGATTGTTGATTACCTTATGAAGATAGCTCATTCCATTGCTATACGACATCAGTGTGCTTTGGAGCGGCTAACTAAGCTATATGTGGATAATATTTCCAGATTGAATGGTATGCCTAAGAGCATAGTGTCGGTCAGAGGCTTATGTTTTATCTCAAAGTTTTGGGAGGATCTATAAAAAACCATGGGAACGAAGTTGAAGTTTAGTACCGTATTTTACCTAAAACCGACAGACAGTCGGAGTAGACTATACGGCCCCGTTTGATAACACTCCAGCTCCCATGGAGCTACTTTTGGTCCGGAGTCATTTTCCACTTCTTCTCTAGAGTCAGGATTTTTGGAGTAGAATAGTGTTTGATAACACTGCTCCAAAATCAAAAGACTATGCTTCCAGAATATTGTTTGGTGGTGGTGGTGTTGGTGGCTATTAGGGGGGGTGGTGGTAGTGGTGGTGGTGGCGGTGGTGGGTGGTGGTGGCAGTGGCGGTGGGTGGAGGCAGTGGTGGTAGGTGGTGGTGGCGGTGGTGATAGTAGGTGGTGAGTGGTGGTGTTGGTGGCGGTTGGGGGGTAGTGGTAGTGGTGGTGGTGGCGGTGGCGGTGGTGGTGGCGGTGGCGGTGGTGGTGGCAGTGGCGGTGGTGGTGGCGGTGGTGGTGGGTGGCAGGAGTGGTAGTAGGTGGTGGTGGCGATGGTGGTAGTAGGTGGTGGGTGGTGGTGGTGGCGGTGGTAGTGGTAGGTGGTGGGTGGTGGTGGCGGCGTCTATGTTAAGTGGTGGGGGGTGGTGGTGGTGGCAGAGGCGGTGGTGGTGGGTGAAGGGTGGTGGTAGTGGGGGTGGGTGGAGGGTGGTGGTGGTGGCGGCGACTGTGGGTGGTGGTGGGGATGGTGGGGGTGGAGGGGTAGTGGTGGTGATGGCAGTGCCAGTGGTGGTGGTGATGGCAGTCGGTAGTGGTAATAGCTCTGGAGCAAGAGAAGTACGTTTTTTTAGCTCCCATAGACATTTTTGGAGCGGTTCACTCCATGGGAGTCAAAACTTGAACCGTGTTTATCAATCGCCATTCTACTCGTGGATTAGCTCCGGAGCTAAGAAGTAAGGAACTGGAGTGTTATCAAACGGGGCCTACATATCCTAAGAGATATGCCCTGAGCTTGTGACATTGATTTCAAGGAGCTTGAGTTGAGAAGTTACCGTGGATTGAATTTTCTACAAAGCTACCATGTAGATGTCACCTATAAAGCATGGTATGGTAGAAATGTTGAATTCCTTTGTTTTGGAACGAAGTTGTAGAATAAGTGTAAGACCCGTATCGAACTAACCGGTTTTACCACCTTGTACCAGGTCTACCTATCATGGTCGAGCCAAGTGGACCAAGTGCGTAAAGAAAATCACAAGACCAGGTATGAGTTTAACCCAAAAACAGTAAATGTGAGGGTAGGGTCGCATGCCTAAATAGGTAGGGTCGACCCCACCTCAACAGAAGTCCAACCCATGACTTTTAGTCGTAGGGTCACATGACTAAGAAGGTGTAGGGTCGACGGATCCTGCGACCCTAAGTCCGACCCTACGATTACAGACAGAAATCGTAAATTAGGAAACTTTCCTAATTCCAAGGGCTTCTTTCCTAAACTCGATGGGACTTATTTTGGAGGGTTTTCCTTTATAAATAGGATGTCCCTTAGCCTCTTTCACTCCTTTTAGAACCCTAATTGAAAGTGAGAGAAAGAGAAAGAGAAGGAAAAGAAGAAGATAAGGAAAATTGAAGAAAAGACTAAGGAAGAGGAAGAAGTTTAGAGAAACCTCTGAATCTCAGCCAACCTCAAGTATGAACCTAATTCCCTTCATAAAGTAAGAGCCTAGAATAGATTATGAGGAAGTTAGGATTAAGAGAAACCCAAATCATCCATCCATGGACAAGTTCCAAAGGAAGCCATGGAAGTAATCATCATAAGTAATGGAAAGTGTGTAAAAATCATAGTTATGAGCCATAGAACAATCTTAGAATGGACCTATAAGACCACAGGATCGATCACATGCCCTCGGGAAGTCCCAAGAGGGTGTGGTCACACGTAGGGTCGATTGGTATCCTACCCCACGTCCGACCCTACACCCTAGGGTCGTAGAAAACTGCTACCCTAGGTACGACCTTACCCTGCGACCCTATGATTTCAGCTAGTCTAAATTTGTTGGAATTAATTCTAATTAAAATCTATCAACTTGTTAGGTCTTTCTAGTGATTTGAAAGTGATTCATAAAGCTTAATGAGGATTTATGCTCAATCAAAGGTGAGGCAACAAGACCTAAACTAATTGGCTAATAATAAACTATTTTCGTTTATTGAGTCTAATAACATGTATGATTCTATGATTGTATGATTGTAATGTGCATATCACATGTCATCTACTATTCCTGTTATTACTGTTCATGCATATTTAATTTTTATTTATTTATAATATGAGGTTGATGATGATGCTAGGAATAGGCATGTGAATGTTTGTGTGTGGTTAGTGTACTTGATGCGAGTGGGGCATCAGGGGGAGGACGTAACATTGTGGTTCAGCTTGGTCACCAGACTCTAGCTCTATCTCTACTCAAGTCTTGTCCACTAGCATCATCGTATCGCCATTACCTTAGCAGAACTATTACGTTGTAGGGCATCAGGGGAGGTTGTCTCAGACCGTGTAGTCTCTGACTCTGTCGGGGGGCCTTAGCTCTATCTCTATGGATGTATTGAGGGATGCTGGGGTGAGGCCTTGGATGCATTGTTTGACATTAGGATTGGTTAGTTGCAAGCCCAGTTTACAAGCCCTAGCTAACAGGGACTTACGTGTTGGAATGGGTAGAGCATCAGGGGAAGTGTGATGCGGTGTGGTCCTAAGCACTTTAGCTCTATCTCTATTCCATGGTGGGTGCATGTAGGGGCGACAATGATGTTTGATCCGTTGGGCGGTTCCACACATTCGTGTATAGAGGTGCGGCAGCCACCTATCCTTTCTATAGCACATTGCAAACTTATGAACCAGACCAAAGATATGAATTGAATGCATGCATATGTTTGTTGCATTGTTTTGTTTGCTCACTGAGCCGTGATGTGTGCTCACCTTGCCGTGATGTGTGCTCACCTTTTCGACGTCAAATATTTTTAATTGATGATGCAGGTACCACGGTTGAATACTATATGAATGCTCCTATGTATGGACATGCGGCGGCGATGGACGCTGAAGTTATGGTGGAGTCGCATGATTCATCATGCAAGTGCAACTCATGCGTCTTTGATTAGATTCATTCTTTTGGATTTTATTTGGAAATGTAATTGAATATTTTAAATTATTTTATGTCTTAGTCAATGGAGAATAATTGGATAATTTATTATTTTATAATTATTAGACTCTCAGTTCATTAGTATAAAGACTTCCGCTATTGTGTATTTACTCTGATTATTGTTGTGGATGTGTATGGTTTAAGCAAATGGACACAGCCTATTCGAGATCCTGGTTGAACCATTGGTTAATTAGCAGTTTAACACACCATTCTGAATAGTATGGAATTGGGGTGTGATAACTTGGTATCAGAGCTCTCAGGCCCTGTCTATTAAACCAGTATATTTTCACAAAAGTTCGTGAACTGAGTTAGGATAAAATTTAAAAGCTTTAATAAGAACACACTGTAAGCACCTGTGTTGTTTGAGACAAAAATTAAGAAAGGAAATAATGCATATATAAAAAGGAGAAACAAGTTTTATATACATCAAATAAAAAACAAGTTTATATATATCCAAAGCAGAGTACAGTCCACAATCTGGACTATTACTCTGTAGTACAAAGAAAAACAAAAAGAAAATATACATCATGGAGCTGGAGGTGATGGAGGAGGAGGTGCCTCGCGATCTTTGTCGTAGTCCTCAGCACATACTCTAGTCAACCAGGCTACCTGAGTCTGGGTCGTCTGGAGACTAGCTGTCCACTCGGCCATCCGCTGATCCAACGCACGCTGAGCATCTAGAAGCTCGCCCACTCTCCCATCAGTCGCACGCTGAGCATCTAGGAGCTCCCCTACTCTCCTATCTATCATGCACTGGGCATCTAGAAGCTCTCCCACTCTCAAGGCCGTCACGCGTTGAGCCTCTCTGATCTCGCGTAGTAATCCCATCATATCATCAGATGGTGGGTGTGAAGGACCAGCCATATGTGAAGGAGCCCGAGATGGACCAGCTCCAGTAGAATGTGGAGGTGATGGAGGAGGTATAGCATCTACATCCATATACATGCGATCCTCATCCTCAACATCACCCCAATGGACCCCTGCTCCGGCTACTGCTACTGCTGCCACCTCAGCGTCTAATACCTCTACCCAAGTACGAGTACGTACCAAAGCGTTCCTCTCATCATTACTGACCTGAGCATCCCGCATACCCATCCTACAGATGGCCTCCCAGTTTAGAACCGATGAGAAGGTCTTCTCCTGAATTCTCTCATCCACTAAATCAACGCCTAGGCGGGTGAGCAGTGTAGTGATCAGACGTCCGTAAGGCAGGTTGCCTAGCTGACCAGACAGCGTAGCACAGATCATCGTCCTCAGGATAATGTAAGGTAGGCAGACAGGCTGCCTAGTGTAAATGTAGTAGAGGACATATTGGGTCAACTAGGATATCCTCTCATAGTGTCTACTTTGGGGTATCAGGTTGTGCTGGATGATCTTGTAGTATACCCGAGACTCTGGACGTAGGTTGATCGCTTTCATCTCCCAGCGATCATCTTTAATAAGCTGACTGTCAATCTCAGTACGCATCTCCAACGATAGAAACTGGGGCTCCCTGGGAGCACAGTACACCAAATGGCCGTCATTTGATATGCCCAAAAGGTCAGCCAACTGCTGGCAGTCAAATGAAACCTCTACCCCTTTGACGTAGCTCGTGATCCTGAGCTCCTTACCCCTCTCTGTGTCATTGCGATCCCCCACTACCTGGAGATTGCAATAGAACTGTCTCACCAAATCCGGATGGGTATAAGCGTCATAGGTGATCACAGGGAGCCAGCCCATGTCACCAAATGCCCCCTCCATGTTGAACAAGGCTAGACTAGCCAAGTCTACACAATGACCTTTCTACTTTCTTACGCTCATAGCGATCATACTGAGCTTTGGCCTCGTTGGAGCGAAAATGAACTGGGTCATGAGCCCTAGGCACCTTGGCACGAGCCATATTATCTGCCAAAACAAAGAAAAACAAATAATAGATTAGTAATGGTGAAAAACCCAAAAATTTTGGTATTATAATGGCATAAATTGGTTAAAAGCCTCACTTTTCACCCAAACACTTGGGCAGGAGGACTTACATAGGTTCTAAACCATCCTGCAAGGCTCATATAGTTGGAAATTTAATTGAGAAAGATCAAATTTGAAGAAATTTCAATAAATTCAAAAAATCTAAAAAATTAGGTCAAAAATGGAAAATTTCAAGTTTCTCGATAACCAACCGATGAAACTTGAATATTTTTGAGGGCTTTCATCCATTGGGTGACCAATAGCAAAATATCCCAATAAAAATTAAATTTTTATGGTTAGAAAAAGTTTAATTTGAAGAAAATGATGTAAATGGACAAAAACCTAGTTTAGAAAGCTTTAAAAATGTGAAACGGTAGAGAGCATACCTGAAGAGAAGGAGCGGGAGTCACGAACGGAAGATATGATCACCAAACACTAGGGGTCGATACTGTAGCAACTCAAGGAACTGGGTTGAGTTGGAAGGAAGGAGAAAGAATGGGAAATGAATCCAAAATCGGGTTTAAAAACCTGATTCTGGATCGTAGGGTCGCACAATTCGACCAAAATATGCGACCCTACGTCAGACCCTACCATCGACCCTAGGCTCTCGGTGATCTGACAGAGAACCAGGGGTCGGACCTAGGGTCAGACATATACCGACCCCACGATCGACCCTAGGCTCTCGGTAAGCTAACAGGGTTTCTTAGGGTCGCATACCCTAGGGTCGATAAGGACCGACCCTACGATGGAAAATATAGTATTTTGTCAGAATGATCTGAAAATTTTGAAATTTATAGTGATTGGTTGGATTTTTACTTGAGAACAACTTATGTTGATTGCCTCACATGTGCTATGATTGTTTTCAGACACTACCACCACCAGAACAGGAAATGGCTGGGCGAAGGGTGACCAGACGAGGTCGTAACCCAATTCCACCACCACCACCTGTGGAGGACGATAACCATGTAAATAATGAAGCACAGGAGAATCTGAATATGGTACCGCCAGTGGCTAGTGGCCAGGCAAATCCTACAAACTTGCCAGCCCCACCTACAGACCTGGCTACAGCAGTAATGAACTTGGCTCAACAACTGTAGCAAATACAGCAGGTGCAAGCCAATATGCAGACTGCTATAGGCATGGCTTTTCCAACTGCACATACGACACCTATGCCAGCAGGACAAGCTAGCACAGTACCAGGGGGAAGCAACATGGTACCCCACACACCTCAAACACCAGTCATGCCGGCTCAAGTGTAGAATCCTGAGGTAGCTCAAGGCAGTTACCAATATCAACCACCTATTTATGGGGCCTATGCTCCGTATCAACTGGACCACTCCCGACTGATTGAGCTTTTTCTGAAGATAAAGCCCAAGGAATATAATGGTAAGCCAGCAGATCCTTTGTAGCCAGCACACTGGATTGATGAAATGAAAAGAAATTTTATGATGATGACAGTGAATGAAGAGGAGAAAGTGTTGTGTGCAACCTTCATGCTAAAAGGCGATGCACACCACTGGTGGAAGTCCACACGGACTTATCTGTTAACAAAGCACACCCAATTGACCTGGGATATATATAAAGAGGCATTCTTTGAGAAGTATTTCCCTAGAAGTTTTAGAGATTTTATGGAAAGAGAGTTCCTGAGTTTATATCAGGGCCAGATGACTGTGGATGCATACCAACAGTGTTATGGTGAGCTGTTTTTCTTTGCACCCGCCAGCATGCAGAAAGAAAATACAAAGACCCGAAGGTTCGTCATGGGACTTAGGGGAAGCATTCGCGAGCATGTTCTGGGACTGGAAAAGAAGGTCTACAATGAAGCAGTACAAATTGCTTGAGTAATAGAGTCGAGTCAGAAAGAGAGCTATTTTGCTCAGAATAGAGGTATCAATAGGCCAAATGGGAATTCTTATAACGGAGGGGATACAAGGACATTCAAACTCTTCCATACTTAAGGTTTCAATGTTGCAGCCAAGACTACTCCAGCAGCTCAACCGCAACAAAAGCAAAATAATGAAGGAGTAAAATGCTTTAACTGCAACCAAATAGGACATTATTCAAGAGAGTGTCCTAAA
Organism: Protea cynaroides; assembly: GCA_028583415.1. NCBI lineage: Eukaryota > Viridiplantae > Streptophyta > Magnoliopsida > Proteales > Proteaceae > Protea > Protea cynaroides. The sequence continues at coordinate 54,433,603 of CM053265.1, forward strand.
CCCAAGAAGCAGCTACAGCAAGGAAAGGTTTATGCTGTTACATTTGAGGATACTGTCGCATCGCCTGATGTGGTCACAAGTATGACCTGAACCTTTCAATTGTGTTACATTGTGTGATCATGTAAACTAAAACTAAAACAAATCACAGGTATCGTACCTATTAATGGCATACCTGCTAGAGTACTCTTTGATTCTGGAACTACTCATTCTTTTATATCTGTGTCATTTGGAAAGAAGATGAATCTACCCTCAAATCTTTAGACTACAAACTACTTGTACGATCGCCTATGAGATTAGAAGTGGAATTAGAAAAAGGTTATGGACCATGTCCAGCTCTTATTGACGAGAAGACTTCAGATGCAACCTTGATTCAACTTGAGATGATAGACTTTGACGTCATCTTGGGAATGGATTGGTTTGCTCGACATTCTGCAAACCTATTATGTGCAGAAAAGAAGCTGACATTTAAAGACAGGGAAGGAGCAGAGTTTTATTTTGCGGGAATCAAACTTCTCCATAAACGAAAACTCATCCTCTCTGCATTAAAGGCTAGGAAATGCCTTGAGAAAAGAAGAGTTGGGTATTTAGTATCAGTGGTCGACCTCACCAAGGAAGCACCACGAATGGAGGATATTGATGTTGTGCGTGACTTTCCAGATGTATTTCCTGAAGAACTACCAGGACTACCACCCGACCGAGCGACAGAGTTCGTTATAGACCTAATTTCTGAAGCCGTACCAGTATCTAAAGCACCCTATCGAATGGCTCCTACTGAACGGAAGGAATTCAAGGTATAGTTACAAGAATTAACAAGGGCTATATTAGACCTAGTATATCGCCATGGGGAGCGTCAATATTGTTTGTAAAGAAGAAGGACGGTAGCGTTCGACTATGTATAGACTACCGAGAATTGAATAAGCTTACAATCAAGAATCGGTACCCGTTGCCTCGGATCGATGACTTGTTCGATCAGTTGCAAGGTGCCAAGGTGTTCTCCAAGATCGATCTTCGGTCAGGATACCATCAGTTGAAGATTAAGGACGGTGATATTCCAAAGACAACATTTAAAACAAGATATGGACATTATGAATTTTTAGTCATGTCTTTTGGATTGACAAACGCACCCGTAACTTTTATGGAACTCATGAATCGGGTATTCCATGATATGTTGGATACGTCGGTCATTGTGTTTATTGATGATATATTGGTCGACTCCAAGGACAAGGAAACTCATGTCATGAATCTAAGAGCCGCTCAGCAGCGATTAAGGAAAGAGAAGCTTTATGCCGAATTTACAAAGTGTGAGTTTTGGTTGAATGAGGTCGCTTTCTTAGGCCATGTTGTATCCCCTGAAGGAATTATAGTGGATCCTAGCAAGATTGAAGCCATTGTGAAGTGGGAAGCACCAAAGAGCGTTGCAGAAATTAGAAGTTTCCTAAGTCTAGCTGGGTATTATTGACGATTCGTGAAAGACTATTCTAGAATTGCTGGACCTCTCACTTGTTTGACTAAGAAAGGAGAAAAGTTTGTTTGGACTGATAAATATGAGAAAAGTTTCCAAACATTGAAGGCTAGATTGATATCTACTCCGATCTTGACTATTCCTATTCCAGGACAACCATTTATCTTGTACACTGATGCGTCGGGATTGGGTTTAGGATGTGAACTTATGCAAGGAGAACAAGTAATTGTGTATGCTTCAAGACAACTGAAGACACATGAGAAGAACTATCCCACTCATGACTTGGAATTAGCGGTAGTATTACATACTGTCAAGATATGGAGACATTACTTGTACGGAGAGAAATTTCAGATTAAATCAGATCATAAGAGTCTCACTTATCTTTTTAATCAGAAGGAGTTGAACATGCGACAAAGAAGATGGATGGAATTATTAAAGGATTATGAATGTGATATCCAGTATCATCCAGGAAAGGCTAATGTAGTTGCTGATGCGCTAAGCAGAAAAGCAATGATAAAATCTCAAGGAGAGGTTAACACAACTGCAGCAATGTGTACTATAGGAAAAGTGTTCAGTTACGATAATGAGCAGTTCGTGATAGATGCACCGGGTGAATCAACCAACCAAGGGTTTATTCATTGGTTTTCAAATATGTTCGCAACGTTGAAGATTGTACCTGATATAATTGATGAAATAAAAGCCGCTATTAGATCAGACCCTTATCTGAGAACGGTACAAGAAGACATCGAAAAAGGTAGGACTATTCCTGAGTTCACCTTAGATGATGAAAATGTATTGAAGTACAAAGGAAGAATATGTGTTCCTGAAACATAAAATTTGGACATTAGACACCGAGTAATGAAGGAAGCTCATACCACCGCTTATTCGGTACATCCTGGAAGTACAAAGATGTATCATGATTTGAAGAAATTATATTGGTGGAGAGGAATGAAAGCAGATGTAGCTAAATTCGTGTCTCAATGCCTAAATTGTCAGAAGGTGAAGGCTGAATGACAAAAACCTGCAAGATTATTGTAGCCACTGCCAGAACCAGCATAGAAATGGGACTGCATCACTATGGACTTCGTCACCGTATTACCATTGACTCCTCGAGTAGTTGACGCGGTTTGGGTGATTGTAGATCGTCTCACTAAGACAGCTCGCTTTATAGCTATACGACCACAGTTTACCCTGGAGAGGTTAGCCAAGCTATATGTGGATAACATTGTCAGATTACATGGTGTACTTGAAAGCATTGTGTCCGATAGAGACCCACGCTTTACTTCAAAGTAATGAGAAGGATTAAAAAAGGCTATGGGTACAACGTTGAAATTCAGTACTGCATTCCATCCTCAGATAGACGGACAGTCGAAGCATACCATTCAGATTTTAGAAGACATGCTTCGAGCTTGTGTTATTTATTTTAAAGGATCATGGGATGAGAAACTACCATTGATCGAGTTCACTTATAACAACAACTATCAAGCTACTATACAGATGTCACCCTATGAAGCACTGTATGGTAGGAAGTGCCGAACACCTTTGTTTTGGAATGAAGTTGGTGAATGTAGCATCGTTGGACCAGAATTTATTGAAGAGACTTGTCGAGTAGTCGAAATTATCAAAGAATGAGTTAGAACGGCTCAGAATCGTCAGAAACAGTATGAAGATACTCGACGCAGAGACCTTGAATTTGTCGTAGGTGATAAGGTATTCTTGAAAGTATCACCTATGGGAGGTTTAAAATGATTCGGACAGAAAGGGAAGCTAAGTCCGAGATATGTTGGGCCATATGAGATTTTAGCCAAGCGCCTCCGTTAGATTGGCTTGTCAACCACCGGACCGTAGCTTATTTTTAGATAATAGTAGATAGAAAGAACGCTCGTAAGGAGTCCTATTGAAACCAAGGCGTGAAAAGGTGGCTTATCAGTTAGCACTACCACCATCTATGTCAAGTGTGCATGATGTATTTTGTGTCTCATTGCTAAAGAAGTACGTCAGAGACCCAATGCATGTTTTGACAGCAGATCCCCCAGGTCTAACTGATGATTTGACATTCGAAGTAGCACCAACTGAAATCACTAGTTGAAAGGTTCAACATCTACGCAACCGTGACATATACTATGTTAAAGTCACCTGGAGGAGCCACGATATAGAAGAGATCACATGGGAAGAAGAGAATGCTATGCGGAAGCAATATCCTCACCTTTTTTACTCGGAAGGTATCTATAAATTTCGAGGGAAAAATTTTTAATAAGAGGGGGGAGTTGTAAGACCTGTATCGAACTAACCGGTCTTACCACCTTGTAGCAGGTCTACCTATTATGGTCGAGCCAAGTGGACCAAGTGCGTGAAGAAAATCACAAGACCAGGTATGAGTCTAACCCAAAAACAGTAAATGTGAGGGTAGGGTTGCATGCCTAAATAGGTAGGGTCGACCCCACCTCAACAGAAGTCCAACCCATGATTTTTTAGTCATAGGGTCGCATGACTAAGAAGGTGTAGGGTCGACGGATCCTGCGACCCTACGTCCGACCCTACGATTACAGATTGAAACCGTAAATTAGGAAACTTTCTTAATTCCAAGGGGTTATTTCCTAAACTCGATGGGACTTATTTTGGAGGGTTTTCCTCTATAAATAGGACGTCCCTTAGCCTCTTTCACTCATTTTAGAACCCTAATTGAAAGTAAGAGAAAGAGAAAGAGAAGGAAAAGACGAAGAGAAGGAAAATTGAAGAAAAGACTAAGGAAGAGGAGGAAGTTCAGAGAAACCTCTGAATCTCAACCAACCTCAGGTATGAACCTAATTCCCTTCATAAAGTAAGAGCCTAGAATAGATTATGAGGAAGTTAGGATTAAGAGAAACCCAAATCATCCATCCATGGACAAGTTCCAAAGGAATCCATGGAAGTAATCATCATAGGTAATGAAAAGTGTGTAAAAATCATAGTTATGAGCCATAGAACAATCTTAGAATGGACCTATAAGACCACAGGATCGATCACATGCCCTCGGGAAGTCCCAAGGAGGGTGTGGTCGCGCGTAGGGTCGATTGGTATCCGACCCCACGTCCGACCCTACACCCTAGGATCGTAGAAAACTACTACCCTAGGTACGACCCTTCCCTGCGATCCTACAATTTCAGCTAGTCTAAATTTATTGGAATTAATTCTAATTAAAATCTATCGACTTGTTAGGTCTTTCTAGTAATTTGAAAGTGATTCATAAAGCTTGAACGAGGATTTACACTCAATCAAAGGTGAGGGAACAAGACCTAAACTAATTGGCTAATAATAAACTATTTTCGTTTATTGAGTCCAATAACATGTATGATTCTATGATTGTATGATTGTAATGTGTATATCACATGTCATCTACTATTCCTGTTATTACTGTTCATGCATATTTAATTTTCATTTATTTATAATATGAGGTTGATGATGATGCTAGGAATAGGCATGTAAATGTTTGTGTTGGTTAGTGTACTTGACGCGAGTGGGGCATCAGGGGGAGGACGTGACACTGTGGTTCAGCCTGGTCACTAGACTCTAGCTCTATCTCTACTCAAGTCTTGTCCACTAGCATCGTCGTATCGCCATTACCTTAGCAGAACTATTACGTCGTAGGGCATCAGGGGAGGTGGTCTCGGACCGTGTAGTCTCTGACTCTGTTGGGGGCCTTAGCTCTATCTCTATGGACGTATTGAGGGATGCTGGGGTGAGGCCTTGGTTACACTGTTTGACATTAGGATTGGTTAGTTGCGAGCCCAATTTGCAAGCCCTCGCCAACAGGGGCTTACGTGTTGGTATGGGTAGAGCATCAAGGGAAGTGTGATGCAGTGCGGTCGTAAGCACTTTAGCTCTATCTCTATTCCATGGTGGGTGCATGCAGGGGCGGCAATGGTGTTTGATCCGTTGGGCGGTTCCACACATTCATGTATAGAGGTGCGACGACCACCTATCCTTTCTATAGCACATTGCAAACTTATGAACCAGATCAAAGATATGAATTGAATGCATGCATATGTTTGTTGCATTGTTTTCTTTGCTCACTGAGCCGTGATGTGTGCTCACCTTTTCGACGTCAAATATTTTTAGTTGATGATGCAGGTACCACGGTTAAAGACTATATGAATGCTCCTATGTATGGACATGCGACGGCGATGGATGCTAAAGTTATGCTAGAGTCTCATGATTCGTCATGTGAGTGCAACTCATGCGTCTTCGATTAGATTCATTCTTTTGGATTTTATTTGGAAATGTAATTGAATATTTTAAATTATTTTATGTCTTAGTCAATGGAGAATAATTGGATAATTTATTATTTTATAATTGTTAGACTCTCAATTCATTAGTATAAAGACTTCCGCTATTGTGTATTTACTCTGATTATTGTTGTGGATGTGTATGGTTTAAGAAAACGGACACAGCCTATTCGAGATCCTGGTTAAACCGTTGGTTAATTAGTGGTTCATCACACCATTCTGAATAGTGCAGAATTGGGGTGTGACAATAAGGAATTGTAAGACCTGAGTCTGTTGAAGAAACCTGTCGAGTAGCAGACAAGATCAAAGAAAAGGGCCAGGATAGCTCAAGTTTGTCAGAAGAGACACCAAGACCTTGAGTTTGCGATATAAGTGACAAAGTGTTCTTGAAGATATCACTTATGTATGGTTTGAAATGATTCGACAAGAAGGGAAAGTTGTATCCTATATATGTTTTGGACCTTATAAAATTTTGGAGAGACGTAGAAAAGTTGCATATCAACTAGCGTTACCGCTGTCCATGTCTAGTGTGCATGACATATTTCGCGTGTCTCTATTGAAGAAGTACGTTGGAGATCCATATCAAAGATATTGACCACGGATCCACTGGATTAGATAGAAGATTTAACTATTGAAGTGGTACCAACATAGCTTACTGGTTGGAGGGTACAACATCTCTAAAGCTGGGATAATTATTATATGAAGGTAACTTGGTGAAGACAAGACATGGAGAAGATTACATGGGAAGAGGAAGATGCAATGTGGAAGTAGTAAGCCCACCTATTTAACTCTGAAGTATATTCAAATTTTGAAGATGAAATTTCTTTTAAGGTTGGGGGAGTTGTAAGATTCATACGTGTAAATTTTGAGGACAAAATTTCTATTAATGGTGGTAGAGTTGTAAGACCTGAACGCCACAAATCCAGTTTAACCTTATGTTCTCGTGTCGTGACCGGTCATCCCATCATAATTGACTCAAGTGAATCAATTGTATGAAGAAACCACAAGACGAAGTAAGCAATAAGTCCAATTTAGTTGGTATGGATGACTGTTTAAGTTTGTGTTGAAGCAACCAGTCAAAAAATAAAAACCAATAAATAACCAATAAATTTTATGCATTTGGTGGTATGGTCGACGGTTTATGCGACCGTATGATCGACCGTACGAACCCAGAACCGACTCCGTGTTTAGGAAACTTTTCTAATTTGAGGAGGATTCTTTCCTAATTAAAGTGGAACTCTATATGGAGGTTTTTTCTCTATATAAGGGACGTTCCTTAGCCTCTCTCAATCTCTTAGAACCCATATTGAAACTCTAAACCTAAGAGAGAAAGAGAGAGAGGAAAAGAAGGAGAAGGAGAAGGAGAAGGAGATTTGGAGAAGAAGGCTGAGAGGAAGGTTTTGCAGAGAAGAGTTCTATCTCTCTATAGCAAGCTTAAGGAATGGACTTGACTTGTAGGATAGTCAGATAAGATAGGTTATTTTCCATCAAATTGATGTGTTGAATCTAATGTAATGATTTCGGTTATGGAATTTCTAAGCAAAACCTTGAGATAATAGGTTAGGGATAATTGATAAGGATGAACTGTGATCAAAGGCCATAGAATGATTTTAAGATGAATCTCATTGATGATACATGAGGAGAAACTCATATGAGAAGTAAAAATTAACTTGACTACGTATGGTCGCAGCTATGGTCGACCATAGGATGAGAAAAGAGTCGACCATAGTTATTCGGGAAGAATTCAGGAAACATACGGTCGTAGGTACGGTCGCATGTAATGCGACTATAGGGTATCGATCGTATGTCCTACGGTGGCATATATTGCGACCATAGGATCGACCATAGCATCGACCGTAGGAAAACAGTAAGCATATTTTAAGACCAAACAAGGTTTTTGACTACTGTAACTTGGTAAACTTGAACCCTAACTTACATACATTAATTGTTTAGGTTCCTAATAGATTCAAAGTGACTTCCAAAGCTTGGGAGAGGAACAAACATCGATCAAAGGTGAGGGAACAAGACCTAAATTAATTGGATAATAACAAACTGATTTATTTTTATTGAGTCCAATGCCATGATTGATTCTATACGTGTATGCTCGTTTACTGTTCATGCATATTTAATTCTGTTTATTTATAACATGATAATGATGATGATGCTAGGAATAGGCATGTGAATGTATGTGTGTGGTTGTTGTATTGGATGCGAGTGGAGCATTAGGGGAGGACGTGGCATTGTAAGCACCCCATTTTTGCCATCCCAACTAAACAAAGTCCTACTGGTATATGGACAACAAAAAGAAGAAAGATGATTGAAAGCTTAGATTTTTGACTGTGAATTCGAGGAAGTTTTCAATGGGTCAGTGAATTTGAGGAAGTTTTCAATGGGTCCCATAGTAAGGTCATGGGTTATAATTTTGCATGGATGCCTAGGTCATGGAATTATCTTCAAAATGAGACCAGAATTGCTCGATTCTGACATCAAATGAAGAAGATATGATCATTTTAGTCGGATGATACGTACAAGGGAGACCTCTAAAATTATCATAAATAATCCCAGGGGTTTTAATGTAAATTATCGTAAGTTGGATTGTTTGAATTTCAAATCATCATATCTTGATCATCCGACATCTGAATCATATGGTCTAAGTACCATTATTCCTTATTTTTAGTCCTCTTCAAAGTGGACGTAAAGGATTTCCGGTAGAAGTCACCAGTGGGCCCCATGCAAGCTTGCATGCAAAGTTATCGTTAGAACTTCAAAGCTTCATATCTTTTTCGTTCTACGTCGAATTCAAATGATTCCAAAGCCATTGTTCTTCATTTGTGATGTCCTACAAAGTGGACGTGGAAAATCTTGGGTAGAAGTCTCCGAAGGATCCCATGCAGAATCATCAGCTAAATTATCGATAATTGGTCCTCTTAAACTTCAAAAATTCATAAGTTGACCATTTTAGTTCCTATATTCCTCATTTTTAGTGTTCTACAAAGTTAACGTAGAAAATTGAGAATAGAGATCATTGGCAAATTTCATGCAAAATGATAGTGGAAATGGCTCATGAAATGATAGAGAGAGAAAACCTAGTTAATTTCAGTCAATCTAGTCAACTTAGTTCAAGCCAGTTCTGGCGCAACCCAGCTCAACCTATATCAGTTTAACTCAATCAACCCAAGCTAGTCTCAACCCGTTTCGAACCAGTTCATCCATGTGCATAGTATTTATATATATTATATATATTGTATACTATATATATATATATATATATATATATATATATATATATATATATATATATATATATATATATATATATATATATGTATGTATGTTATTAAATATATGTGTATATATGTATATAATATATATTATTATATATAAATGATAAAATCCAAAAGGAGATTGAGAAGAAAAAGGAATCATGAGAGAGAAAATGTGAGAGAGAGAGAGATTACGGTTTTGGAGTAAGTTTCAAGGAGATTGAGAAGAAAAAGGAAAGATGAGAGAGAGGAGACGTGAGAGAGAGAGAGATTTTGATTTTGGAGTAAATCCAAAAGAAGATTGAGAAGAAACGTGAGATTGAGAGAGAGATTGAGAAGAAAAAGAAAAGATGAGAGAGAAGAGAGGGAGAGAGAGATTGTGGTTTTTCCAAAAGAAGATTGAGAAGAAACGTGAGATTGAGAGAGAGATTGAGAAGAAAAAGGAAAGATGAGAAGAAACGTGAGATTGTGAGAAAGATTGAGAGAAAAAAAAAGGGAAAGAAAGAGAAGGGGAGAAGAGATGTGAGATTGAGAGAAAGATTGAGAAAAAAAAAGGAAAAAAAGAAAGAGAAGGGGAGAAGAGACGTGAGATTGAGAGAAAGATTGAGAGAAAAAAAAAAGGAAAAAAAGAAAGAGAAGGGGAGAAGAGACGTGAGATTGAGAGAGAGATTGAGAGAAAAAAAAAGGAAAGAAAGATGGGGAGAAGAGACGTGAGATTGAGAGAGAGTTTGAGAGGAAAAAAAGGAAAGAAAGATGGGGAGAGGAAATCCGACATGAGGGAGAGAGAGAAGAGAAAAAAAAAGGAAAGAAAGATGGGAGAGGAAATCCGACAAGATTGAGAGAGAGATTGAGAGAAAAAAAAGGAAAAAAAATTAAAGAGAGGAGACTTGAGAGAGAGGGATATTTAGGGTTTTAGAATCCAAAATATTTTTTAAGAAAAAAAAAAAGGAAAGAAAGAGAGATGAGACGTGAGAGAGAGAGATTTAGCATTTTGGATCCAAAAGAGATTGTAAAAAAAGGAAAGAGAAGAAAAGGAGGGGAGATTTAGAAGAATCCAAAAGATTCTTTGAAAGAAAAATAAAAAAATAAAGAGAGGTGACGTGAGAGAGAGGGAGATTTAGGGTTTTAGAATCCAAAAGATTTTTTAAGAGAAAAAAGGAAAGAAAGAGAGAGGAAATGTGAGAAAGAGAGAGAGATTGGGGGTTTTAGATCCAAAAGAGATTGAGAAAAAAGGAAAGAGAAAAAAAGGAGGGGAGGAGAAGAAGAGGGGGGACGTTCAAGAGAGAGAAAAAAAGGAATCCAAGAAAGGAGAATAAGAAGGAAATAGAGAGAGAGTGAGAGGTGTTAGAAAGAGTGATCTAAAAGAAAAGGGAGAAGAATCAGAGAGGCAGCAAAGAGGATGATGAGAAGATGCAAAGGAGAGAAGCAGAAAGAAGAAGCCTGAGGTAAGAACTACCCATCCCTTTTATCATTTTATTTTTTTTAAAGTCAAAGCATACTGCAATGCATGTCTGAGATTGGTGTTTAGCATTAGGAAGATGCTTCCGTTTGCACAAGGTTCCTTAATGAAAAAGTTAGATTTATCAGTTATCTAAATGACCATGTATTCAGATTCTATTTTCATCAGCTATATAATTTTATATTGATTTTATAGTACAACTGGCCAGAATCTAGAACAGACTTGACCAGTGTATTTGCATGTACTTGGGGAACGATTTTGACCTGCCCATGGTCTCTTTTAGGATTAGTTTCCTTGAGACAAAATGTTGGCCTCTGAGTCCTCTTTTCGAGGATATATTTTAAGAAAGTTTTGAGTAAATACAGTGCCCCATGTGCCCATTTTGGCCCAGTCTGACAAAACTGTCATCTTGCTGCGTATTCCACAATAATACTTGTGTAAATGGATTCTAGAGACATCTTCTGATCTCTATCTCTTCATGAATAAGTTAGACTTAGAAGTATAGGAGACACCCATTTTGATGGAATATTTTTCTGATAACCAGGGAGTATAATATAATTATTTCCCCATGACTGGTCTGAATCTAGAACCAGTTTGGTCAAATTTTGAAAGTCTGATTTTTTATTGTTAAGAAGGCCTTTTGAGATCTCGATTTCTTCAGAGAAGTTGTAGATCTCTGAAAGACCTTTGATCTGATTTATTCTTTGTCCAATTTGGACTCATAGAAGTGGGGTTTCAAATCAATGCAAAGTAGTACACAATACAAGTATTTGCCAAATGGTCATCCAATGATTGATTTGTTATTTCTGCTACCATTTCGGCATGAAACGATGCATTACATGCCATATTTGATGCTTGCTATCAATGCTATATTTTAGATGCTCACACTCACATACCAATTTTGGACTGACTCACATGTTTTGCTTGACTCACATGCTTTGCTTGATTCTCACATGTTTGCTACATTTGTTTGCCATATATGCTCATTGTTGTTATATCTGTTTGCCACATACTCACATGCTATATTAAATACTTATTGCTATATTTGGATGTTTACACTACTATATTTGAGCTCACATTACTATTTTGGATTGCTTACATTGTTATCATTGAATACAATAATTAGGGTAGGAAATCCTAAAAATGGAAAAATAGCAATTAGGGTAGAAAACCCTAAAAGTTGTAAAAAAAAAATAGCAATTAGGGTAGGAAACCTTAAAAATGGAAAGAAAATAGTAATTAGGGTAGAAAACCTAAAAAATAGAAAGAAGATAGTAATTAGGGTAGAAAACCCTAAAAATGGAAAGAAAATAAATGGTAGGAATTTAGGTCTCATCCCTAGATCCTATTAACAAAAATAGAAAGAATTTGGTACATATCCCAAATAAAAATGGTAGGAATTTAGGTCTCATCCCTAGATCCTATTAATAAAAATAGAAAGAATTTGGTACACATCCCAAATAAAAATGGTAGGAATTTAGGTCTCATCCCTAGATCCTATTAACAAAAATAGAAAGAATTTGGTACACATCCCAAATAAAAATGGTAGGAATTTAGGTCTCATCCCTAGATCTTATTGACAAAAATGGAAGAAATTTGGTACACATTCCAAATCCGACTCTCACAAATTTTGAACTACGTCGTACTTGATTTCTAGGGCACACCCTAGAATACGTAGGCAATTTGGGAATCCCAAATACGGTACAAAGCCACCCATCAACCATACATCCAGCATAAACTTCAACTTGAAAAAAAAAAATCTAATTGAAGCACATGCATAAATCACTTTCATAATCTTTAATCACAAAACCCATTTCGAACTACGTTTTTGGACTTGATTTTCAGGATTGGAATACGTAGGCAGTTTGAGATGTCTTACACGTCTCAGATTCAGTCCAAGACCGAACCATCTTTGGTCCGGTTCACTGTATAATATTGTACATTACATTTGCTTGTTTATTTGCTTTAAAACATGATTGGCTGAACCCTAGGTTAGAATAACTTAGTAACTTGGTTTAGGACATCCCCCATTGAACCCTAGTCATCCAGTTGACCAAGCATAGTAAAAAATTAGAGTCTAAGGAAAGTTTAGGAGGCCGATATTGCTCGGGCAGTTTGGGTGCCTAACACCTTCCCATAATCGTACCCTGAATACTTACCTGATCTCTTGCAAACTAAAGAACTGATACATTGGGTCATGAGTCAATAGAAGTCTTACCTTAGGGTGAGGCTACATTTTTAGAGGTCCTAGACCTTAATTTTGGTGGCGACTCCAATAGAACAATCGATCTTCATCGATTACGGATACACATTTTCATCCCGAGGAGGATCATCGATTTCCCATTGTCCTCACAGTGGCGACTCCACTGGGGAATAATATTCAGACTCCTAGGATACTTTCCTTATATTGATTTGCTTGACATTTGCTGCTAGATCTAGGGTACTATATTTATTGTTTGTACATATTGCTTTGGGGGGTATGGGTTCAGTCACACATTCGTGCGAGTAGCCGAACCGGGTCCCATGCATGTGGGGCAGCCCCCTAGGCGAAACACACAACCTTGGCCTGTACTTTGTGAGACTATGACCGGCAAGCGGCCTCTAACGAGCGTTTCTTGGGTCCGCCCAGGAATGCGTTATGCTACTCCACGTCGCTTGGATCCTTGCAACATAGTATATAAAGGGATTGGGGGCCCATTATTCATCGAGCATTCGGTGATAGGTTACCCCATCCTCGTCAAGGTGGCCTTTTCTGTCCTAACCCAGTTTGAGCCACATGTATGTTATTTTTGGTCCATTTTTGAACCAACATGGTAAAATCTACTCGATCATAATATTTACATCCGAGACGTCGAAGTTCTGCCCGTTTTTGTCCTTGACTTGTCAACATGTTTGGATCCACACTTGAGTATTCTTGTCTCTCACTTGTTGGGAGCGTGAGGGTTACGTATACCCGCATACACATTAGTGTGGGCGGTCTGTACACGCCCTCCATCGTACAAAGCTCATTGTGTTGACCGTTCAATATTGATACATCAATCTCAAAAACGATCGAAAAATCTTCGTCACGACATAGATACTAGAAATTTACCGGTTTTTTCAATAATGAACCGCTTTTGTCATCCTTCATGAAAACTACAAATAAGCATATCCGTTTCAATTTCTTGAAATTTGATGAACCACATGGTCGAACCTTGGTGCTACAATGATCCATTCGGAATCTTGAGGCCCCAAGACCAATCATGGGGTTATTCAAATACAAATAAATTGTTACAGATGATGTCTAATGGTCGGTTTTCATGAAGGAGCTAACTTTGTTTGGTCGAGTCAGCTTGTATGTGTATGTGTATTCTTCTCGTGTCCAGTCACTTCTGAGTCTTAACCTTCGTTCATTGTTTATAGAAAGAAAAAAAAACAAAAAAAAAAAAAAAAAAAAAAAAAAAAAAAAAAAAAAAAAAAAAAAAAAAAAAAAGGTTGAACTAGGGAGGATAGGATTGTCTAGACTTAAGAGAACACCTGAGTGAGTAGACAAAGCATCCACTCTTATTACATCCACTCATAGGAATGTCTCATCATCACCGGTTCATGTCTCGGTTCATGGTCATAAGGAGGACTTTTGTACCTCAAAATGTTGGAATGGTTGGAAGACAGTATATTGAGAGCCCTAATATTTCATAATGGAATTGAAATTCCAAGATCAGAGTTGAGGAATCCAAGAGGGTAGAAATCTAAATCATAGATTCTGAGAGATTATATGTTTCTTTCCCATACTAGCATACCTGCCAAATTTAAATGGAAAAAACTAAGATTGGAAAGTATTTCATTCACCCTTGGCGACTGAGCCACTTTGACTGAAGGAGTTGGTTTCTGACTCCCTAATTACTTTCATCACCCAAGGTGACCCAAACTCAAAGGAGTAGCCCTTGAACCTTCAAGAATGTCCCACCCACCTCCCAAAATCCAGGATGAAAAGGAAGACCATGTGGTCAATTGTATCCCAAAATTAAGGTAGCCTGAAAATGAACTTCATGTACACCCTAAATTGGGGACAACCAAAATGTCAGTGTACCCTAAATTGGTGCACAACAAAAATATCAATGCACCATAAACTGGGGCATAATTAAAATGATAATGGATTCAAAGTGGGGCAAATCAAAAAGGCGATGGACCAATTGGGGTATAGGTCAGAGTTTCATGACATCAAAACTGGGGCATAAGATTGGGATACATCAAACCAGATTGAGGCATTGGCCAAGTGAATGTTAAACCCGAACTAGGGCATAAATCAAAATGGTAATAGACTCAAGAGGGGTTTAGCTCAAGATGGAAAGGGTCAAACACATGTCGATAAATAGGCGTAATGAGCCTTACTAGCGAAAGTCTGAACAGAAATTTGGTCCTACAACCAATCATAAGTTGGCGTCAATGATGTCGTATCCAATTGGGGTAACTCGGTGAATTACTTGTCTAAACTGGCTACCATTGGTATTTGATAGGTCATCTATGTTTGGGCTTAAGTTCGATGTGTCTGTAGACAGTCCAGTCCAAAATGCTCTAAAAAAAATGAACAATAATCATCTCATTTGAGACATCAACAACAGTGCTTTACTACTTCCAATCCATTCCTTCCCAGTTTGATATTTCTTCCTCTTCCATGTCCATTGCTAATTTTGATTCTGATGACGATTGAGATGATGAACCGCAACCTGAACTTCTACTCCATCGGCCTTTAGAGAAATGAAAGCTCAACACACACGTGAAAGTTATGGATGATTAAGTTAAAGTCATGGAAGCATTCTCAAAGATACAAGTTGGAACATCAAAATGTCATCCCATTTGGTCGATTTATAGAAAGAATTTTTTTGGGATATTCCTTGAAAGTAGAGAACATTTACAGACTCATACAAGTGGTTCATTTAGTTTTACAAGAATGGGTCTACACACAAGGCATTATCAAGTTTACATCAATCCAAGTGATCAAGTCTTCTACAAGTGCATGAAGTCTACAGACATAAAACATGCTACAGATCAACCTCAAAGTCAAAGATGAGCTCAAAAAAAAAAAAAAAAAGAGAGAGAAAAGAAAAAAAGGAAGAAAGGGGGAGAGAAAAAAAAAAAGAGAAAAAGATAAAAAGAAAGAGCTATACAAAATAATGAGGTTGGTTAGCATACTACATTGGAACAATGATGGTGGACAAGTTCAACTATGGTGCATAGACATGGAGCAACTACTTTGAAACACTAATGATGAGTGAGTTCGATTACAAGGCATATACATGGGGCAACTCCTTTGGAGCCCTGCTGATGGACGAGTTCAGTTATAGAGCAATAAGACAATTGGTTCTCGTACAATGACATATAGACACCATTTCTTAGAACCTGATTGGAGAGCTGATCGTTTGTTGTGATTCACGTTGTGTGTTGAGCTGGATTTTTGATATTGGTCACTACATCCCGCCCATACAGGGGGTGGTCTCATCACTTTGTTGTCATCAGAGGATTTTTCTTTTTGGCTAAAGACTCTCTCTCCCGTCCATCAATCTGACGGTCTTCCACAGAGTCTACATTACATGCCCTTACTTCAAATGTCACAAAATTTTATGGTATCGTTTCTTGTGAACATGTCGTCTTGTTATGCATAAATATTGTTCAATAAATCTGACTGGAATATCTATCTGTCGTTCATCATTTCGACGGTGTCCAAGAATTCCATAGTCTTTTGTTGCTAGCCAATAAAATGGCATCGCCTAGTGGAGATCAAGCCATTATACATAAACAACCAAACACTCTCCCAATGGCAGACCCATTGGATAGTTTCTTATCTGTCCATCTGGACCTTCGTCGTCATACTTGTATACAGACTTAAAGGATTTGGGCCCACACATGGTTACAACTAATTCAGCATCTGAGCATAGCTTGTTGAAATTTGTTTTCTATCTGAATGATACCGAGAAGAGAAAGCATTCTTTGACGTTTTTCCTAAAGATTAGTGTAGGGTTGCATCTCCTTAAGATTATTTCTATTGATGACTCAAAAGTCACCTGCCTATCAATGTGTGCAGACTTTAACTTAGACACTAGGGCAAAATCACCCATTTATCCAAACATCATGAGTTTAGTTGAGCCCCCTGTTTGAAACTCTAGCTGAGTTTATTTGAATGTAAAAGAAAGATGACCCGTACAAATTTGAAAAAATGAAATAAAATTGAGTCATTGTCATCATTTGCCCATAATTAAAAGGACCTGATGCCCTTTGATCTAAGTAAAACCCATATAAATTTGGCAGGAATGCAGAACATATCAAAATTGCCTTTTAAAGAAAAGAAACATGTTTTTCTTGGTCTAGATTAAGTCAAGTCAAGAAAAGTCGATCAAATCATGATCTCTAGTTCCTCTTGGATTCCGAGCAATGTTAGTGGACAAAGTGCAGATGCTGAGTCCCATTGTGGCTACCTCAATATTTATGGAAAGTTTAACCCATTTTGGGAGTGAAGAAAGATGAAGAAAGAATTGAAAAGAACAAGAAAAAGAAAAAGAGAAATGAAAAAAAAAAGGAAAGAAAGGTGACAGTACAGAGAAGAAAGAAGACTGAATGAAAGCAGAATAAGAATGGAAAAGTAAACAAGATACAAGCAAAGAAAAGAATGAAAGATCAGCAAAAGAAAAATGAAAGCACAAAGAGAACATGATGATCAAAGAAAAAAAAAGAGAAAGAAAGAGAAAGAATGAAAGATCATGGGAAGAGAGAGAAAGCTCTAGCCCGAACTACACGGAACCTGATTCTGGAGGGACGAAAGTCCCAAAGGATACGTAGGCAATTTGGGACACCCCAAATTCGGTCTAAAGGCTATACATCCAAAGGCTATACATTCAGAGGCTACACATCCAGAGGCTACAACCAAAGGCTACACAGCCAAAGGCTACACAGCCAAAGGCTATACATCCAGAGGCTACACAGCCAAAGGCTATACATCCAAAGGTTACAAATCCAGAGCACAAAGCACAGTTACAGTTACATCATGAGTGGTCTTGAGATAAAGTCACAGACTTGATGAGGTCGCTACTCAAGAAGCTTGACAATTACAGTTACATCATAAGCGGTCTTGAGCCAAAGTCACAGACCTGATAAGGTCGCTACTCAAGAAGCTTGACAGTTACAGTTACATCATGAGCGGTCTTGAGCCAAAGTCACAGACCTGATGAGGTCGCTACTCAAGAAGCTTGACAGTTACAGTTACATCATGAGCGGTTTTGAGCCAAAGTCACAGACCTGATGAGGTCGCTACTCAAGAAGCTTGACAGTTACAGTTACATCATGAGCGGTCTTGAGCCAAAGTCACAGACCTTATGAGGTCGCTACTCAAGGAGCTTGACATCTACAGTTGTTTGTTGTACAGTGTGAAAAAAAAAAGGAGAGTAGTTACAGCATCAGTTCAAGGGAGCAACGGTAGAATCCAGATCAAGTGCAGAATAATGCAAAAATGGGCCACTTTTGTCTTCGGCCTCAATTGCCCACAATCTCGGTCGAAGAGGGGCATCTGTAAGCACCCCATTTTTTCCATCCCAACTAAACAAAGTCCTACTGGTATATGGACAACAAAAGGAAGAAAGATGATTAAAAGTTTTGATTTTTTACTGTAAATTCGAGAAAGTTTTCAATGGGTCTGTGAATTTGAGGAAGTTTTCAATGGGTCCCACACTAAGGTCATGGGTTATAATTTTGCATGGATGCCTAGGTCATGGAATTATCTTCAAAATGAGACCAGAATTGCTCGATTCTGACCTCAAATGAAGAAGATATGATCATTTTAGTCGGATGATACGTACAAGGGATGCTTCTGAAATTATCATAAATAATCCCAGGGGCTTTCATGTAAATTATCATAAGTTGGATTGTTTGAATTTCAAATCATCATATCTTGATCATCTGACATCTGAATCATATGTTTTAAGTACCATTATTCCTTATTTTTAGTCCTCTTCAAAGTGGATGTAAAGGATTTCCGATTGAAGTCACCAGTGGGCCCCATGCAAGCTTGCATGCAAAGTTATCGTTAGAACTTCAAAGCTTCATATCTTTTCCGTTCAATGAAGGATTCAGATGATTCCAAAAGCCATTGTTCTTCATTTGTGATGTCCTACAAAGTGGACGTGGAAAATCTTGGGTAGAAGTCTTCGAAGGATCCCATGCAGAATAGTCAGCTAAATTTTCGATAATTGGTCCACTTAAACTTCAAAAATTCATAAGTTGACCATTTTATTTCCAAATGAGGTGATTCAAGTTCCTATATTCCTCATTTTTAGTGTTCTACAAAGTTAACATAGAAAATTGGGAATAGAGGTTATCAAAAAATTTCATGCAAAATGACAGTGGAAATGGCTCATGAAATGATAGAGAGAGAAAACCTAGTTAATTTCAGTCAATCCAGTTAACTCAGTTCAAGCCAGTTTTGGCCCAACCCAGCTCAACCCATATCAGTTTAACTCTGTCAACCCAAGCTAGTCTCAACCCATTTCGAACCAGTTCATCCATGTGCATAGTATTTATATATATTGTATACTATATATATATATATATATGTATGTATGTTATTAAATATATGTGTATATATGTATAAATATATTATTATATATAAATGATAAAATCCAAAAGGAGATTGAGAAGAAAAAGGAAAGATGAGAGAGAAGAAATGTGAGAGAGAGAGAGATTGTAGTTTTGGAGTAAGTTTCAAGGAGATTGAGAAGAAAAAGGAAAGATGAGAGAGAGGAGACGTGAGAGAGAGAGAGATTTCGGTTTTGGACTAAATCCAAAAGAAGATTGAGAAGAAACGTGAGATTGAGAGAGAGATTGAGAAGAAAAAGAAAAGATGAGAGAGAAGAGAGGGAGAGAGAGATTATGGTTTTTCCAAAATAAGATTGAGAAGAAACGTGAGATTGAGAAGAAAAAGGAAAGATGAGAAGAAACGTGAGATTGAGAGAAAAAAAAGGGAAAGAAAGAGAAGGGGAGAAGAGACGTGAAATTGAGAGAAAGATTGAGAGAAAAAAAAGGAAAAAAAAGAAAGAAAAGGGGAGAAGAGACGTGAGATTGAGAGAGAGATTGAGAGAAAAAAAAAAGGAAAGAAAGATGGGGAGAAGAGACGTGAGATTGAGAGAGAGTTTGAGAGAAAAAAAAGGAAAGAAAGATGGGGAGAGGAAATCCGACATGAGGGAGAGAGAGAAGAGAAAAAAAAGGAAAGAAAGATGGGAGAGGAAATCCAACAAGATTGAGAGAGAGATTGAGAGAAAAAAAAGGAAAAAAAGAAAAATAAAGAGAGGAGACGTGAGAAAGAGGGAGATTTAGGGTTTTAGAATCCAAAAAAATTTTTAAGAAAAAAAAGGAAAAAAAGAAAGAGAGAGGAGATGTGAGAAAGAGAGAGATTTAGGTTTTGGATCCAAAAGAGATTGTAAAAAAAGGAAAGAGAAGAAAAGGAGGGGAGATTTAGAAGAATCCAAAAGATTC
Organism: Protea cynaroides; assembly: GCA_028583415.1. Classification (NCBI taxonomy): domain Eukaryota; kingdom Viridiplantae; phylum Streptophyta; class Magnoliopsida; order Proteales; family Proteaceae; genus Protea; species Protea cynaroides. The sequence goes on from CM053265.1 coordinate 54,453,550, forward strand.
TTTGAAAAAAAAAGAAAAAAATAAAGAGAGGAGACGTGAGAGAGAGGGAGAAGGGTTTAGAACCAAAATTTTTTGAAAAAGGAAAAAAAGGAAAGAAGAGAGAGATTTGGGGTTTTGGATCCAAAAGAGATTGAAAAAGAAAAAAGAGGAAAGAAAGAAAAAAAAGGAGGGAGGAGAAGAAGAGAGGGGACGTTCAAGAGAGAGGAAAAAAAAGGAATCCAAGAAAGGAGAATAAGAAGAAAATAGAGAGAGAGAGAGAGAGAGAGAGAGAGAGAGAGAGAGAGAGGTGTTAGAAAGAGAGATCTAGAAGAAAAGGGAGAAGAACCAGAGAGGTAGCAAAGAGGATGATGAGAAGATGCAAAGGAGAGAAGCAGAAAGAAAAAACCTGAGGTAAGAACTACCCATCCCTTTTGTCATTTTATTTTTTTTAAAGTCAAAGCATACTACAATGCATGTCTGAGATTGGTGTTTAGCATTAGGAAGATGCTTCCGTTTGCACAAGGTTCCTTAATGAAAAAGTTAGATTTATCAGTTATCTAAATGACCATGTATTCAGATTCTATTTTCATCAGCTATATAATTTTATATTGATTTTATAGTACAACTGGCCAGAATCTGGAACAGACCTCACCAGTGTATTTGCATGTACTTGGGGAACGATTTTGACCTGCCCATGGTCTTTTTTAGGATTAGTTTCCTTGAGACAAAATGTTGGACTCTGAGTCCTCTTTCCGAGGATATGTTTTAAGAAAGTTTTGAGTAAATACAGTGCCCCATGTGCCCATTTTGGCCCAGTCTGACAAAACTGTCATCTTGCTGCGTATTCCACAATAATGCTTGTGTAAATGGATTCTAGAGACATCTTCTGATCTTTATCTCTTCATGAATAAGTTAGACATAGAAGTATAGGAGACACCCATTTTGATGGAATATTTTTCTGATATCGAGGGAGTATAATATAATTATTTCCCCATGACTGGTCTGAATCTAGAACCAGTTTGGTCAAATTTTGAAAGTCTGATTTTTGATTGTTAAGAAGGCCTTTTGAGATCTCGATTTCTTCAGAGAAGTTGTAGATCTCTGAAAGACCTTTGATCTGGTTTATTCTTTGTCCAATTTGGACTCATAGAAGTGGGGTTTCAAATCAATGCAAAGCAGTACACAATACAAGTATTTGCCAAATGGTCATCCAATGATTGATTTGTTATTTTTGCTACCATTTCAGCATGAAACGATGCATTACATGCCATATTTGATGCTTGCTATCAATGCTATATTTTAGATGCTCACACTCACATACCAATTTTGGACTGACTCACATGTTTTGCTTGACTCACATGCTTTGCTTGATTCTCACATGTTTGCTACATTTGTCTGCCATATATGCTCATTGTTGTTATATCTGTTTGTCACATACTTACATGCTATATTAAATGTTTATTGCCATATTTGGATGTTTACACTGTTATATTTGAGCTCACATTACTATGTTGGATTGCTTACATTGTTATCATTGAATACAATAATTAGGGTAGGAAATCCTAAAAATGGAAAAATAGCAATTAGGATAGAAAATCCTAAAAATTGTAAAAAAAAAATAACAATTAGGGTAGGAAACCTTAAAAATGGAAAAACAAAATAGTAATTCGGGTAGAAAACCCTAAAAATGGAAAGAAGATAGTAATTAGGGTAGAAAACCCTAAAAATGGAAAGAAAATAAATGGTAGGAATTTATATCTCATCCCTAGATCCTATTAACAACATTTGGTACATATCCTAAATAAAAATGGTAGGAATTTAGGTCTCATCCCTAGATCCTATTAACAAAAATAGAAATAATTTGGTACACATCCCAAATAAAAATGGTAGGAATTTAGGTCTCATCCCTAGATCCTATTAACAAAAATAGAAAGAATTTGGTACACATCCCAAATAAAAATGGTAGGAATTTAGGTCTCATCCCTAGATCCTATTAACAAAAATAGAAAGAATTTGGTACACATCCCAAATAAAAATGGTAAGAATTTAGGTCTCATCCCTAGATCCTATTGACAAAAATGGAAGGAATTTGGTACACATTTCAAATTTAACTCTCACAAATTTCGAACTACGTCGTACCTGATTTCTAGGGCACACCCTAGAATATGTAGGCAATTTGGGAATCCCAAATATGGTACAAAGCCACCCATCAACCATACATCCAGCATAAACTTCAACTTGAACAAAAAAAAATCTAATTGAAGCACATGCATAAATCACTTTCATAATCTTTAATCACAAAACCCATTTCGAACTATGTTTTTGGACTTGATTTTTAGGATTGGAATACGTAGGCACTTTGAGATGTCTTTCACGTCTCAGATTCAGTCGAAGATCGAACCATCTTTGGTCCAATTCACTATATAATATTGTACATTACATTTGCTTGTTTATTTGTTTTAAAACATGATTGGCTGAACCCTAGGTTAGAATAACTTAGCAAATTGGTTTAGGACATCCCCCATTGAACCCTAGTCATCCAGTTGACCAAGCACAGTAAAAAATTAGAGTTTAAGGAATGTTTAGGAGGTCGATATTGCTCGGGCGGTTTGGGTGCCTAACACCTTCCCATAACCATACCCTGAATACTTACCTGATCTCTTGCAGACCAAAGAACTGATACATTGGGTCATGAGTCAATAGAAGTCTTACCTTAGGGTGAGGCTACATTTTTAGAGGTCCTAGACCTTAATCTAGGTGGCGACTCCAATAGAACAATCGATCTTCATCGATTACGGATACACATTTTCATCCCGAGGAGGATCATCGATTTTCCATTGTCCTCACAGGCATGATGGTCTTTGACCTCGTCAACAAACTCTATCTCTATCTCTACTCAAGTCTTGCCCACTAACATCATCGTATCGTCATTATCTTAGCAGAACTATTATGTCGTAGGGCATCAGGGGAGGTGGTATTAAACCGTGTTGTCACTAACTCTGTCGGGGGTCCTTAGCTCTATCTCTATGGACGTATTAAGGGATGCTGGGGTGAGGCCTTGGATACACTGTATGGCATTAGGATTGGTTAGTTGCAAGCCCCATTTGCAAGCCCTCGCCAACAGGGGCTTACATGTTGGTATGGGTAGGGCATTAGGAGAAGTGTTGGCGGTGTTTGATCTCGGACACTTTAGCTTTATCTCTATTCCATGGTGGGTACATGTGGGATGGCAATGGTGTTTGTTCCATTGGACAGATTCACACACTCGTGTATAGAGGTGCGGGGGCCTCCAAACCTTTCTATAGCACATTGTAAACTTAAAAATCAGACCAAAGATATGAATTGATTGCATGCATATGTTTGTTGCGTTGTTTTGTTCACTCACTGAGCTCATGTTGGAGAGCTGACCCTCGTGCATGTAATTCTTTTTAGTTTGTGATGTTGCAAGTGTTACGGTTGAAGATTATATGAATACACCAATGTATGAACATACAGCAGGTATGGATGTGCAAGCTGTGGAGGATGAATATGGCTCGTCAAACTAGTGTTTCAACTATGTTTACGCTTAGTGGTTAACTTTCGTATTGTGATATTTGTAATGAGTATTAATTATGTTTTGGTTACTTGAAGATAACTTGTTAAATATTTAATTATCACTGTAGACTCTCAGTTCATTATTAATAAGACTTCCGCTATTTATTTATTTACTTTGATTATTATTGTGGAATATGTTTTGGTTTAACATGGTTGGCATAGCCTATACAAGATCCTGGTTTGAACCGTTGGTTCTCATAATGGTTCATCACACCACTGGTCAGTCCAGAATTGGGGTGTGACACTACAAGTGACCAGCAGTAATCATAGCATCATGTATGTAAGCCACGTAGAGTCTTCATAGTCTTCACTCGTCTCCTTAGTCTCGTTTGACCCTCTACCAGCTTTCCCACTTTCTTCTGCATGAGCTGGAGTACATCGAGCGCCTGACCTAGGTCAGCAAATGGCCTTGGAGTTTGTTCAGCTGCAAGTGGTCTTGCCATACGAACAACATAATAGGTGAACCCAAGCTCATTAGAACCCTGCCCTAAAGGGTCACTGACTCACTTAGAGGCCATGTTACCTGTGAAAGGGGAGAGTTAGTATGACTGAGAAATTTAAGTAATCAGTAAGAAGCAAGAACAAAGAGAACCAGTTATGCAGAGTGACCATAAGGCTCATGGTAGATTGATGATGGATTTATTGCTTCTCCCTAGGGATGATAATTATCAATTACCATCAAATATGATGGTGATAGATATTAATGGGCAAGGTCAATTAATGCTCATTAGTACAAGGGAATAACACCCTACTGTCCAAGGAAAGGAGTCTATAATAACCTTGGTCTGATCCTTATAAATTGGAGATCAGAGGAATGAATCTACCTCTGGAGGGGACCAAGATGAACATGTGTCAGACTAAGTTAAGCGGGGTTCACATGAATGTAACTCAGATGAAGTGGATTCAATCATGCCAGGTGGGCACCACCAACCATGTGAGTGGACCTTAAGGATCAAGTTGGTGGCCTTGTGATGAGGTAATTGTGGCCTCACTATGGATGGTTCCAAACAAGATATACAATAGAAGGGAATTAATTCCACTAAGCAATGGTAGAGTGGAAATTCAATTCATGGCTAGACAAGGGCATGAACCATATGTTGCTCGCTAACGCAAGTGGGCCATTATCCAAGGAGAGGAAGGAGTATATAATCGCCCTGGTTTGCTTCTTATAAATTGGGGCCAGTAGCCCAAATTTACTCAACTGACTCCTCAATGAATCAGCGGGGGTGGTGTTATGGGATTATGACTTTACCTATGGATGGTAGGAGACTTTCAGGTAATTAAATGGATTGTAAGGCCCTTGCCCTATCTTAGTGGTGATGGTTAAGAAAAAACCAAGTATCTCAGTTATATAATGGAAATGATAGTAACACGAATAAAGTGAGACCATTTCTGCCCAAGGCAAGTGCATGATGTTACTGCCACTGGCTAACTCCAAGTGAACCCCAGTGGGCTTATCCCTTGCATGTGTGCACCTAAGCCAATGCAAATGTGACCAACCAATTTGGGGTGCGCCACATGGATATGCTATGAACTAACATCCATAAAAATGTTAGTGATATTCCATTGAGGGGGTTAAGGTCATACTAAAAAGGGAAGCCCCTGCCAGGCGAATATTCCATTCGACCACCCATATGGAAGAAACCCTCAATTGAGGGAATTACCTTGGATTATTTAATTGTATGCACCTGACCGCTATACGATCAGCAACAAGGGGGCAAGAATTGTGCATGAGGTGCCCAACGTTAGAGCATAGGTAAAACCGATTGTGATTGACTATGCACCCAACCATTTCAAACGTGAATTTACTGGTACGTGATGCACGAAGTGGGCAGGCGTATGAGTTCAACAAATTCTAAGACTCAAGCAAACCGATGGTTTGGCTGGTCTTGCCAATCATTAAGGAAAAACCAAAAATGGGGAATTCCCCATGACTGATTGGGTGTTAGGATGCAAATGTTCACTCCTACTCCAGTGGGAGATAACAAAAACCCTGTCAAGGCTACTTGGATAACCGACTCTAACCATCAGGGTAGTAGTATCTGCATGATGGGGCTTCATAGGGTACTGCAGTCGATTGTGCATGGGGTTCCCTCCCGTTACATGAGTAGATATAAAAAGGACCTTAAGGATGAAGTGAAATGGAAATGCAGGGAATGAAATTGATGAAAAGAGGATATTTTTGCGATTTTAAATGGGGATTTTTGTCAAGCTAACCCACTTCTTTATATATGACCTTAATTCTTATAAATTGGGGGTACCCCAATTAAAGATTTAGTGTGTTAACCAATTTAGTGCCCTGCACCTCTTCTTGTCGGTCGTCTTCTGGTCAGCCTTTACAGCATTGACAGTGTTTGTTTTTTAAGCTCTCAGTGTCTCGTCGACAGCTGCATACTTCTCACACCTGGTGAGTAGATCATCCAAGTCCTTGGGGAGGCTTTTTGGAAAGGGACCAACAAAACTTTTCATCAATGACTCCAGCCTGCAGACTTGACATGTATATAGCCTACTGGACGTCCTTAATTTTCAGAACTTCAGAGTTGAAACGCTTAATGAAATCTCACAGTGATTCGTCTTTCTACTGCTTCACTGTAGATAGGTGATAGGTTGTCTTCTTGAGCACTCAGCTGGCCTGGAAGTACGTCAGGAACTTGTTTGAGAGCTACTCAAAGGAAGTTATGCTCCTCGGTGGCAAATTATTGAACCAAGTGCGGGCAGGGCCTCTAAGTGTTGAATGGAAGGCATGGCATATCAGGCTATAATTAAGGTAATGGAACAACATAGTGGTGACGAAGGCATCCAGATGTCCCTCTAAATCAATCGTCCCATTGTAGGACTCAAGGATAGGCATAGTGAAGTTTGGAGGTAGAGGCGTCCTCATGATCTCATCTGACAGTGTTGTAACTATAGTATAAGCCGTTCGTTGTGGTGTGACTCAATTTTGTTCAATCTACTGCAATCGAGTAGCCAACACGTTCAACTATCTCTCGACCTCGGTCTGTGGGGCTGCCGGCTGAGGGACGGCGGCAGTAGTAGGTATTGACATGTCGACTTGCACCCTTTGCTAGTAGATTTCCTCGAGGAAGGACCTCGCATCATGCTCAAGATTAAGATGAGAGCCGAGTCGCTTGTGCACTGGTGGTCAGACGTTTAGTGGTGGGTTACGTGCAGAGGAACTCGCGGCACTTGGAGTGTCACACCCCAATTCTACACCAACCAGAATGGTGTGATGAACCATCAATAAACTAACGGTTCAACCAGGATCTCGAATAGGCTATCCCACATATGATAAACCAAAACACATTCCACATTAATCAGAGGTAATAAAGTAAATAGCAGAAGTCTTACAGATAATGAACTGAGGTCTAGTCATGATAAATAATTAATATTCCATTTATTTCTAAGTAACCAAAACATAATTTAATACATATTACAATATCCAAATACGAAAACTAAATGCTAAGCGTATCCACAGTTGAAACGCTCGTTTAACGAATCACAATATTCCTCCACAGCTTGCTCATCATAGCCGCCACATGTTCATATGTTGGCGTGTAGAAATAATCTTCAACCATAGTACCAACAACATCAGAAACTAAAAAGAATTACACGCGCGAGGGTCAGCTCTCCAACTTGAGCTCAGTGAGAAAACAAAACAATGCAACAAACATATGCATGCATTCAATTCATATCTTTGGTCTGGTATATAAGTTTGCAATGTGCTATAGAAAGGATAGGTGGCCAAAGGTCACGTTTATTGATGCCGCACCTCTATACACAAGTGTGTGGAGCCACCCAAAGGTAACATTTATTGTTGTCCCACATGCACCCACCATGGACAATGTACACACAAAGGTCACGTTTATTGTTGTACCCATTGCCCATACCAACACGTAAGCCCTTGCTGGCGAGGGCTCGCAAACTAGGCTCGCAACTAACCAATCCTAATGCCAATCAGTGTAACCAAGGCCTCACCCTAGCATCCCTCAATACGTCCATAGAGATAGGGCTAAGGCCCCCCGGTAGAGTCAGAGACTTCACGGTCCGAGACCACCTCCCCTTCATACCCTACGACGTAATAGTTCTGCTAAGGTAATGGTGATACGACGATGTCAGTGGACAAAACTTGAGTTAGAGATAGAGCTAGAGTGCTGAGGCCCGGCCTATAACACCTCCCCCTGATACTCGCTTGCATCAAGCACACCAACCACACACATACATCCACATGCCTATTGTAAGACCCGTATCAAACTAACCCGGTCTTACCACCTTGAACCAGGTCTACCCATCATGGATGATCCAAATGGACCAAGTGCGTGAAGGAGATCACGATCCCAGGTATTAAACGGACCCAAAAACACTTAAATTAAGGGGAGGATCGCATACCTAGCAAGGGAGGGTTGGACCCCCCCAAGACAGAAGTCAAACCCCCAGTTTTACATGGGGGGTCGGACACTTTAGGAACCAGGGGTCGACGGGATCTCCGAACCCCCCTATCGACCCCCGGTACTCGGTAAATCTAAAAATTAGGAAAGTTTCCTAATTTCGATGGGATTCCTTCCAAATCTCAATGGGACTTATTTTAGGAGTTTCTACTCTATAAATAGGACGTCCCTAAGCCTCTTTTACTCCTTTTACAACCCGAATTGAATTTTGAGAAAGAGAAGAGAAGGAAGAGAAGGAAAAGAGAAGGAAAGAAGAAAAGAAAGAAAAAGGAGAAGAGTTGCAGAGAAGGAGTATTCTTCTCAGGTATGGATACTAATTCCATGAATTGCTAAAGACCTTAGGATAGATAATGCAGAGAGTATGATCTTGGAGAAACCCAAACCATCAACCTATGGTTAGGTTTTCATGGAAAACCATGGGGGGAAAATCTGAAAGCCCTATAGGTGGTAGAATCAGGTCTAGACCATAGAACATGTGTAGAATGGATTATAGGAGCAAGCCATAGGACCCCAAACACGAAGAATGGATTTAAGGAAGAAAATCGACCAAAACCCACAGGGGGTCGCATGGGGGTCAATGGCCAATCGACCCTACCAGACCCTGAGCATCGACCCCCAGTGTTCGGGAAGTCCAGAATAGGGGTGGTCGCACCCAGGTTCAATCAATACTCCGACCCTACCTCCGACCCCCAGTTAACAGAATGGTTTTTAAATTCAGAATTAATTCTAATTAAATTCTATCGACTTTGTTAGGTTTTTTAGCAATATAATAACAATATAAAGGTGATCTTAAAGCTTGTAAGAGGATCTATTAGCAAGCTAAGGTGAGGAAACATAACTCTAAACTAATTGGTTAATAACAAACTATTTTCTCTTTTCTTGAGTCCAATGCTGTGCTTGATCCTATGCGAATATGTTTGTAATGTGCAATATTTCTATTATTTGTTCATGCATATTTACTTTATTGTTTATAACATGATGATGATGATGATGATAGAAATAGGCATGTGAATGTATGTGTGTGGTTGGTGTACTTGATGCGAGCGAGTATCAGGGGAGGTGTGATGGGAACGTCAATAAACGTTAACCTTTCGCAGGTCTCAGCACTTTATCTCTATCTCTAACTCAAGTCTTGTGCATTAGCATCGTCGTATCGCCATTACTTTAGCAGAACTATTACGTCGTAGAGTATCAGGGGAGGTGGTCTCGATCCTTGTAGTCTCTGACTCTACCGGGGGGCCTTAGCTCTATCTCTATGGACGTTCTGAGGGATGGTGGGGTGAGGCCTTGGATACACTATTTGGCATTAGGATTGGTTAGTTGTGAGCTCAGTTTGCAAGCCCTCGCCAGCAGGGGCTTACATGTTGGTATGGCATTGTACAACAATAAACGTTAACCTTTGTTGTACAATGTTATGGTAGGGTGGATGGGGACGACAATAAATGTTAACCTTTGGGTGGACTTCCACACCCTGTGTATAGAGGCGGGGTCAATAAACGTTAACCTTTGATCACCCAACCTTTCTATTGTGCATTGCAAACTTTAAACAAGACCAAAGATATGAATTGACTGCATGCATATGTATTGTTGCATTATTTTGTTTGCTCACTGAGCCATGATGTGTGCTCACCCCCTCGACGTCGAATATTTTTAGTTGATGATGCAGGTACTACCATCGAAGATTATGTCAATGCTCCAGTGTACGGGCACGTGGCGACGATGGAAGTTGAAGATGAAGTGGGTACACATGACTCCTCTTGCGAGTGCAACTCATGTGTATTCGATTAGATTTTTAGTTTTCTTTATTTGGATTTAGTAAGACATGTATTTGATATTTATTTATGTCTTAGTTGATACAGAATAATTTGTTATTTAAATATTAATATCATAGTAGATTCTCAGTTCATTTTACTATAAGACTTCCGCTATTGTGTATTTACTCTGATTATGAATGTGGATATATGAGGTTTAGATCAGCCGGATACCGTCTGTACGAGATCCTGGTTGAATCGTTGGTTTGCTAGCGGTTCATCACACCATTCTGAAGTGTGCGGAATTGGGGTGTGACACCTATTCCTATCATCATCATCATCATCATGGTATACACAATAATTTAGATATGCATGAACAGTAATAATAGAAATATTAGATGACATGTTGAATGCACATAACGAGTATACACGCATAGAATCAATGATGACATTGGACTCAAGAATAAAATAGTTTATTATTAACCAATTAGTTTAGATCTTGTTCCCTCACCTTTGCTTGTTTGTAGATCCTCTTTCAAGCCTTAATAATCACCTTAATATCAATCTTATATCACTAGAAGACCTAACCAAGTCGATAGAATTTAATTAGAATTTATTCCAATTTTTAAAGCTTACTGTTAACTAGGGGTAGTAGGACGGGTCGCAGGTAGGGTAGCACTTTACTGCGACCCCCTGTAGTAGGGTAGATGCCTAGGGTCAGATGTTCCATCAACCCTGGATGCGACCACCCCTTTCCTGGGCTTCCCAAATGCTGGGGGTCGATGCTAGGGTCGGATGTTCCATCGACCCTAGGTGCGACCCCCCATGGTTTGAGTCAAAAATATCAAATTTCATCCATTCTTTCATGTTTGGGTCCTATGACTTCCTTTTATAGTCCATTCCATACATGTTCTATGGTTTAGAACTATTCTTTATTCACCTACATGGTTTCAATGATCTCCTCCATGGTTTCCATTGAAACCTAACCATGGATGGATGATTTGGGTTTCTCCTAGATCATACCTTCTTCATGATCTACTCTAAGGTCTTAAGAAATTCATGAAAATAGTATCCATACCTGAGAAGTGTGCTTCTTTCTCCGAATCCCTTCTCTTTGGTCTTCTTCTCCTTCTCTTCCTTCTCTTCTCTTTCTCTCAATCCAATTAGGGTTGTAAAAGGAGTGAAAGAGGCTTAGGGACGTCCTATTTATAGAGTAAAACCTCCCAAAATAAGTCTCATTGAGTTTAGAAAAGGTTCCAATCGAAATTAGGAAAGTTTCCTAATTTTTGGTTTGTGCTATTTTTGCTGATTACTGGGGGTCGATGGGGGTCGATGGGGGGGTCGGACAATTCGAGACCCCTGCGACCCCTGTCACGGGTTGATGGTGGGGGTCGATGGGGGGGTCGGACCTGCCTGTTTAGGCATGCGACCCTACCCTTATTTTGACTATTTTTGAGTAAAATTTCATATTGGGTCTTGGGTTTCTTCACACACTTGGTCCACTTGGCTCAACCATGATATGTAGACGGGTCACGACACGAAATGTAAGATTAGACCGGGTTCATGGCGTACGGGTCTTACAACTCCACCACCCTTAAAAGAAATTTCGTCCTCGAAATTTGAAAGTATGGATCTTACAACTCCCCCTTCCTTAAAATAAATTTTATCCTCAAAATTTGAATTTAGGTGGGAATTCTATTCCCTCATTGCATCTTCTTCTTTCCATGCCATCTCCTCCACGTATCGTCTTCACCAGGTTATCTTCATATACTAATTATCCCAGCTTTGGAGATGTTGTACCTTCCAACCAGTGAACTAGGCTGGTACCACTTCTATAGTTAAATCTTCTATCTAATCCAGTGATTCCGTGGTCAATACCCTTGATATGGATCTCCAATGTACTTCTTCAATAGAGACACACGAAATACATCATGTACCCTAGACATGGATTGCGGTAATGCTAATTGATATGTAACTTTTCTACGTCTCTCCAAAGTTTATAAGATCCAACACATATATAGTTCCCTTCTTGTTTAATCGTTTTAAACTACGCATAAATGATTTCTTCAAGAACACTTTGTCCCTTATGGCGAACTCAAGGTCTTGGTGTCTCTTCTGACATCTTGAGCTATCCTGCCCTTTTCTTTGATCTTGTCTGCCACTCGATAGTTTTCTTCATTAGACTTAGGCCTCAAAATTCTTCATTCATCGACTTTCCAAAATAAAGGAATTTGACATTTCTACCGTACCATGCCATGCTTCATAGGTAACATTTACATGGTAGCTTAGTAGCAACTTCAATTCACGGTAACTTCTCAACTCAAGTTCCTTGAAATCAATTTTACAAGCTCGGAGCATATCTCTTAGGATCTATATAGTCCGCTTTAACTATCTGTCGGTTTGAGGTAAAGTGCGGTACTAAACTTCAACTTTGTCCCCATTATTTTCTGTAGATCCTCCCAAAACTTCAAGATAAGGCATAAGCCTCTGACGGACACTAAGCTCTCATGCATACCATTCAATCTAGAAATATTATCCACATATAGCTTATTTAGCCGCTCCAAAGCATACCGAGGTCGTATAGCAATGGAATGAGCTATTTTCATAAGGCGATCAACAATCACCCTAACTGCATCAACCGCTCTGGGAGTCAGTGGCAAATCAGTGACATAGTTCATTGTAATACTGCAGTTCCACTTTCAGACTGGCTTCGATAGTTTTTGTTGTAAGCCATGGTGGTGTTTGTCTTTCAGCTTTTACTTGCTGATAATTCATACACTGGAACACGCACTAAGCCACATTTATTATCTCTTCAGGTCATGATACATATTGGTACTCCAGGATGTCCTGAATATTGAGTACAATGGATTCTTATTATTATCCTCTTCATAATCCGAGTCTTTATCTTCATGTATTCAGAATCTACCACTGTATCTGAGTACTGTCTCCGCATCCAAAGTAACTCAGGGTTGGGTTTTCCTTTTTCTACATCTGCTTACACCTTTCTTATTTACGGATCTCACAAAATTGCTACTTTTACTTCATCCATCAATTTAGAAATGATCATTAATGCCACAAGCACAGTCGAATTATTGCTCCATAAGTTCATTCATAAGTTCTGCTCTATTGGATCATCACGAATTTCTATTGTATGTTACTCTACTTCCAAATCTGAATCTTTTGCTACGGAACATAAGACAGTATCTATACTGGTTCCTTCCTCGGACTTCGTAATTCCCTTTTTGCTTAATTCCTTAGCTACTACATTAGCCTTCCCTGGATGATACTAGATATCACAGTCTTAATCCTTGAGCAATTCCAACCATTTTCTTATCCTCATGTTCAACTCTTTCTGATGAGGAGGTACATAAAACTCTTGTGTTCCCATTCAATCTAAAATTCTCCTCTTTTTAGATAATGTCTCCAAGTCTTGATTGCATAATTTATCACCGTTAATTCCAAGTCATGAGTAGGATAACTCGTCTCATGCTTCTTTAGTTTTCTACAAGCATATGCAATAAATTATTTACCATGCATCAACCCGCATCCTAGATCCAATCTGAAAGCCTCGATGTATAGGGTAAAAGGTTTCCCTGGTATCCAGATGATCAAGGTTAGAGTTGATATCAACCCTTCTTCACACTTGTCAGTCCAATTAAACTCATCTCCCTTCCTGGTTAGCTTGGTAAGAGGTTTTGCGATCTTAGAGTGGTCTTCCATGAATCGTCTGTAACAACCAGTTAAACCCAAGAAACTTCTGATCTTCACAATATTCTTTAGGTCTTTCTCACCATATGATTACTTCTATCTTAATAGGGTCCACTTTAATCCCTTTTTATGATGCTATGTGATCTAAGCAGATCACTTTGTTTAATTGGGTCTCATATTTCTTGGACTTGGCATAAAGCTTTTCCCTTTTCAACTGTTGTGAAGCTGTTCTAAAATCCATTGTATGAGTTGCTTCATTCTTGGAATAAACCAAAATATCATCTATGAAAACTATGACCGACGTGTCCAACATGTAATGAAACACCCAGTTCATCCGTTCCATAAAAGATGTAAGGGCATTGGTTAATCCAAACGTCATAATCGAGATCTCATAATTGGCCAATCCCGATTCTAAAAGCAATCTTCGAGATATCGCTGTCCAAATTCTTCAGCTGATGATATCTTGATCGAAGATCAACCTTAGAAAATACCTTTGCTCCTTGCAACTTTTTAAACAAGTCATTGATTTGAGGTTGTAGATATTGATTCTTGATCGTGAGCTTGTTAAATTCTCAGTAGTCTGTACATAATCGGACACTACCGTCCTTCTTCTTCTCAAATTGCATTGGCGCTTTCTGTGATGCAATACTTAGCCGATTAGTACCCTTGTCTAATAACTCTTGTAGTTGAGTCTCAGTTCCTTCAACTCCGTAGGAGCTACTCTATAGGTGCCTTTGACACAAGTATCGTCCTTGGTAACAAGTCGATGACGAACTCGGTCGCATGATCAGATGGTAACCCAAGTAAGTCTCCTGGAAACACATCAAAAAATTTATGCATCACATCAGTATCTTCCATCTGTGGTGCTTCTTTGGTAACGTATACCACAGATACCATCTCCACTCATTACTCTTCAAAGCATCTCTTCGCTTTTAGCAAAGAGAGGATCAGCTTTCACTTCTTAAGCAACTTACTTCCAATAAAACTAAATTATATGTCATTTCTATTCCTGAATGATAACCTCTTCTATGCACATAATCACTTGTAGAGTGTTGAGACAACCAGTCTATCCCCAAGATGATGTCAAAGTCTGTCATCTCAAGTCTAATTAGGTTGCGACCAAATTCCATCCATCCATATGATTCGGACATTGTCCATAACACTCATCTAATGCAACATTTAGTCCAAAAGGGTTGAACTAGCAAAATCTGGTGTAAGGGTCTTAAGAGCTTGTCTAGTTTCTTCATCTCTTATGATTTTTCAAAGACTATCGTCAAAATCTCATATCCCAAATCTATTTATAAGCATTAGGGTATATTCTTATAATTTCATTAATTTAGCCAAATTCTTTTGGTCTTTTCTTAATCATATCACTCAACATTGGGCATAACTCAATTATCATTATATTAAACTGAGTAGTATTAATGCCATGATTTTTCACTTTATCCTGGTATCCACTCTTAGATTTGCCTTTAAGAATCTTCTACCTTGTCAAAATTCATACCGATATAGTCATCTTTAACTCTACTAGAGTGCTATCTATTTCTTTACTGGCTACCCTTGATAATTCTCACTTTTTGCTCATGCACTCTTTTATAGACATGACTAATATCCATCCATTTAGCAATCTCAAAATAGATTCTCCATTGCTTCATCTGAGGTTCATTGGCTATAACATTTAATCTGAATCCAATCATCTTTCTTCCAATAATTCCATTATCACTAATCATCTTTATCAACAAAGGTCAATGAGTGTATGAATCAAAATGTTCATCCAAAAGTGATTCACTTCATTCTGTCGATTTAGCATAATGACAAACACTTGCTTTATCTAGTGAACCTAGGTTTACAGAATTAGGAGTAAATCTCTGGTAATCCAACCGGCATCAAAAGATTGTTAAGTTGCACGGTGGTCCAAATACATGGAAATAGAGGTTTTACAATTCTTAACCTCATGGTTACAGGTTCTATCAAATATATAATGCCACTGATCAAGGCACTACAGGAGTAAATCTGGAGAAAGATTTCGTACATCATTAAATCAGGTATAATCTGGGGAAAATTTTGTACATTAATAAATCAGGTATAAATCAGTAAATGTATGCTCAACATGATTAAACATTTAACTGTTCATTCAGTTCATATCTCTGTTCATGTTGTTGATCATGAGAGTGGTTCAGATTGGTATAATCAGGACTAATACTAAAGAAACAATATCTATAACTTCAATTGACAGGTTGAATCAAGAAGGTATCCTGTCAAGACACGAGAATTAGAATCAGGTATGTGCATCCTCTATAATCATAAGAGTAAGTCAATAATGCACCGCATCCTATATAAACCTATCTATTTATAAGGCCACAATAGATTTGATCCTCTGCTGAAAACGTTTAAGGCTTCGTCTTCAGAAATATTCCTCAATCCTTGGTCGGATCATCGTGTCATGATGCAGCTATCCCATACATCGGTGGCTGATAAGGGTAACCACCTTGATATACTGCTTGTTGTGCACCAAGCTTCTGCACTAGGGTGTGCGTTACTGGGACTTGCTGTATGGTAGGCACTGTGTTATAGGTAACAGGTGTTGGGGGTACAGTGTTGCTACCAATTGGTACCGTACTTGGTCTGACTCGGAGGTGTTGATGTAACATTGGCAACTTGGGTAGTGATTCACATAGTGACTTGCATAGTCGGTCTCATCTGTTGTTGCTCATGTATTTTGTCTAGCTGAATTTATTACAATCATGGCCAAGGTACTTGGTAGTCCAGGTGATTGGTTGGAGTGGCCTGGTTGTTCATTTGCTTTAATTCGATTATTGTTATTTAGCATCTGCTCAGATGAGTTTTCACTACTCGTTCTCAACCCAGATAGTGGTGGGGTCAAGTTGCCACTTCTACTTAATGCTCAGCGGGGTAATGGATCAGCTTGTGGTGGATCTCATTCTGAGTCTCCATGTTACCCAGGAGTATAGCTTTATCTTCTTGTAGTTACTCTTATTCTTAATATATAGCCATTATTCTCTTATCTCTGTTGGATTAGCCCGAGATCTTTCCCTTTATCTCTACAGGGATTTTGACATTACTAGCCATTTTTCTTCATCCTCTGTCATACATCGAGTTTTACATCTTGTGAGTACCAACTCGGTATTCCAATTTCTCTGCTTTACAGATGCTCCCTTCTTGCTACTGTACTATATCTTTTGTATACGTAGATAACTACCCAACTTATGGATAGTACCCTATATTATTTGTTTATCAGGATAAATTTTGGTCTTCTCTTTCTGTTTGAGTGTATATATATGGTATATATATATATATGGTTCCACCTTTTATATGTACATTATTGTCTTGTTTAAGTTCTGTCTCAACCAACACAGGTGCTTATTGTGTGTTTGTATTAAAGTTTTTAATTTATCCTAACTCAGTTCATGGACTCTAGTGGAAGTATTCAAGTTTCATGGGAAGGCCTAAGAGAGCTCTGATACCAAGTTGTCACACCCTAATTCCGCACCAACCAGAATGGTGTGATGAACTGTCAATAAACCAACGGTTCAACCAGGATCTCGAATAGGCTATCCCACATATGATAAATCAAAACACATTCCACATTAATCAGAGGTAATAAAGTAAATAGCGAAAGTCTTACAGATAATGAACTGAGGTCTAGTCATGATAAATAATTAATATTCCATTTATTTCCAAGTAACCAAAACATAATTTAATACATATTACAATATCCAAATATGAAAACTAAATGCTAAGCGTATCCACAATTGAAACGCTCGTTTAACGAATCACAATAGTCCTCCACAACTTGCTCATCATAGTCGCCACATGTTCATATGTTGGCGTGTAGAAATAATCTTCAATCATAGTACCTGCAACATCATAAACTAAAAAGAATTGCACGCGCGAGGATCAGCTCTCCAACTTGAGCTCAGTGAGAAAACAAAACAATGCAACAAACATATGCATGCATTCAATTCATATCTTTGGTCTGGTATATAAGTTTGCAATGTGCTATAGAAAGGATAGGTGGCCAAAGGTCACGTTTATTGATGTCGCACCTCTATACACAAGTGTGTGGAGCCGTCCAAAGGTAACATTTATTATCGTCCCACATGCACCCACCATGGACAATGTACACACAAAGGTCACGTTTATTGTTGTACCTGTTGCCCATACCAACATGTAAGTCCTTGCTGGCGAGGGCTCGCAAACTGGGCTCGCAACTAATCAATCCTAATGCCAATCAGTGTATCCAAGGCCTCACCCCAATATCCCTCAATACATCCATAGAGATAGGGCTAAGGCCCCCCGGCAGAGTCAGAGACTACACGGTCCGAGACCACCTCCCCTCATACCCTACGACGTAATAGTTCTGCTAAGGTAATGGCGATACGACGATGTTAGTGGACAAGACTTGAGTTAGAGATAGAGCTAGAGTGCTGAAGCCCGGCCTATGACACCTCCCCCTGATACTCGTTCGCATCAAGCACACCAACCACACACATAAATCTACATGCCTATTCCTATCATCATCATCATCATCATGTTATACACAATAATTTAAATATGCATGAACATTAATAATAGAAATATTATATGACATGTTGAATTCACATAACAAGCATACACGCATAGAATCAATCATGGAATTGGACTCAAGAATAAAATAATTTATTATTAACCAATTAGTTTAGGTCTTATTTCCTCACCTTTGCTTGTTCGTAGATCCTCTTTCAAGCCTTAATAATCACCTTAATATCAATCTTATATCACTAGAAGACCTAACCAAGTCGATAGAATTTAATTAGAATTTATTCCAATTTTTAAAGCTTACTTTTAACTGGGGGTAGCAGGATGGGTCGCAGGTAGGGTAGCAGTTTACTGCGACCCCCTGTAGTAGGGTAGATGCCTAAGGCCGGATGTTCCATCGACCCTGGGTGCGACCACCCCTTTCCTGGGCTTCCCGAATGCTGGGAGTCGATGCTAGGGTTGGATGTTCCATCGACCCTAGGTACGACCCCCCATGGTTTGAGTCAAAAATATCAAATTTCGTCCATTCTTTCATGTTTGGGTCCTATGGCTTCCTTCTATAGTCCATTCCATACATGTTCTATGGTTTAGAACTATTATTTATTCACTTACATGGTTTCAATGATCTCCTCCATTGTTTCCATTGAAACCTAACCATGGATGGATGATTTTGGTTTCTCCTAGATCATACCCTCTTCATGATCTACTATAAGGTCTTAAGAAATTCATGGAAATAGTATCCATACCTGATAAGTATGCTTCTTTCTCCGAATCCCTTCTCTTTGGTCTTCTTCTCTACTTTCCTTCTCTTCTCCTTCTTTTCCTTCTCTTCTCTTTCTCTCAATCCAATTAGGATTGTAAAAGGAGTGAAAGAGGCTTAGGGATGTCCTATTTATAGAGTAAAACCTCCCAAAATAAGTCCCATGAATTTAGGAAAGGTTCCAATCGAAATTAGGAAAGTTTCCTAATTTTTGGTTTGTGCTGTTTTTGCTGATTACTGGGGGTCGATGGGGGGTCGATGGGGGGGTCAGACAATTCGAGACCCCTGCGACCCCTGGTCACGGGTCGATGGTGAGGGTCGATGGGGGGGTCGGACCTGCCTGTTTAGGCATGCGACCCTAACCTCATTTTGACTGTTTTTGAGTAAAATTTCATATTGGGTCTTGGGTTTCTTCACACACTTGGTCCACTTGGCTCGACCATGATATGTAGACGGGTCACGACACGAAATGTAAGGTTAGACCGGGTTCGTGGCGTGCAGGTCTTACATGAAGCTAGTGCTTATTGTCCCCTATTGTGAGAGCAAGACTTGGCCAAAGTGGGATTAGCAGGATCTTGGCCTGACCCCGCCCTGCCAGACCCTGCAAGCACCGAATGAGAAGCTACCGAGTTAGCAGCTGGTGGTGCATTAGGCACAAGAGCAGGAAGAGGATTTCTCGCTCCTCCTTAGACTTTGGAACTTGCTAGTTGGACTCCATACAGCGTCTGAGCCAATTGGGCTATCTGTTGCCTCAGTTCTTCAAACTGCTGGCAAGTCACGTACTGTTGAGCATCTGGCGATGGAGTTAGCTACAGGAATATGCACCGACGATGGAGTGTGAGCAACCCTGCTATACTGGTGCTACTATCTTTGTGTATCTACACAGATGGCACCTCGAAAGGAGGTCCAGAAGGAGGTTGTACGGTCTGGGAATGTGTTCTTCGATCATAGGATGAAATTCTCTCACACACAGTTTGTCAAACTCAATCTAGAGGCCCCACGGTGGGCGTCAAACTATTACGGTTGGAAATCACCCGTCGATCTGTGACCTGGATAACCTGCAATCACAGAGATGAAACAAAGGAGTTGGACGACTAAGCCCCAGGTGCACTCTGATGCCTAAGTTAGATTCTCAATGTAAACAGTTAAGAGATAGCCAGAAGCTATCTGCAGTTTAGAGAGAGGGGAACGTAGAGAGTTTGAATATGAAAGAGACGGGATAAAAAGTGAGTGATGAGTGCACCTGGGGCTTAGTCGTCCAACTCCTTTGTAGAGGACGACCCTCCAAAGTAACGTAGAGGTCGTCCTCTACTTATATGAGTAGGAAAAAAGCATGGAGGACCAGGACTCTTGAAGGTTGTACGCTAGTAGGATTGTCAGGTGTCACACTATGGGACACCCTAGTCATAGACTTCAAGTAGGACTGGGAGACTGTAGCGAAGGACACCAAATCGATGGAGATAAGAGTGCCAGGTGTCACTATGTGAGTGATCGTCTAGCCGTGATAGTCGGCAATGTGTTTTAATAGGAGAATGACTCTTGTTACATAGTTGAGTCGTCTTAAGATTCTGACATCTGAACAAGTAATGTAAACTAATAGGATTACGCCTACGAGTGCCCTAGGCCGAGTGTGACTCTGATACACTTAGTCGGCCCAGGTCGTTTTGGATGCCACGTGTAAGATTTTTATTGGGAGATGTTTTTCTCCCCTAACAACATATTATCCACATCATTAAAAATTCATCTGGTAGATTTTAATCAAAACAATTTTACCATGTGGAGGTATAAAGTTTAAAAAGTAATTACAGTAGTAATTTAGCATTGACATAGATGGTTTTCTGCCCCCCTAGTTTGCCTAGCTAGTGAGTGGTTCTTTCGGGGGGAAAAGCAAGCCAGGTCCTACGGGCGGGCATCTCTCGCATAGTTCAGATTCGAAATGCTTTTTACCATTAAGAAACGACATTTAAAGCGTTAGAGATCGCGGGTCATTCTCCTTTAGGCTTGGGCTGCGTTTGGTGCATTCTTATAAATGCATTCTCAGAATGGAGAATGTATTCCTAACGTAAAATGGGAATGGACTATAGAAGTGAAGCATTTCGATTCTAGGCTCCGAATCAGAATGGATAAAAGTGCATTTCAAATGCATTTAATGATCCATGAAAGATAATGCAATGCATACCAAACAATCATTTTTATCGTCTTAAAATATGTTCTTAACCTAGAATGCATAAAAATGACCTTAATCACCCTCCTTCCATTATCCATTCTCATCCCTATCACAACTCAAGTTCAATTAAAGAGAAAGTTTGTCTTCATGATGAACGTTCATGCACCACTGGGATCTTATTATTACTTTTCATACTGAACAAATGATCAAGATACCCTTCCCACTGTTTAGAGGTCCAATTAACCACCAAAAGTGTTACAGCCCATTCTGGAGAATCGGGCATGATATCCGGATCAACCCTTGTGACACCCGAATACATCCAAGATCGCTACCACAATGATTATAAATTAAATCCCCAGTTTATACAGGCAATAATCACAATAATCAAGAAGTAATAATAATATAGCGGAAGCATTAAATACTGACAGATGCAACTAATGATATCATATCCCATACTATGTATCATATTATCCATTACAAACCATTGTTCTTCTCAAAATACTAATGTATCCATATACACATAGCCAAAAATAAAAAAGTAAATCAATTACGTTGTTCTTGATAGATATATTCATCTATCAATAAAAAGAATCAAATCATAATATACATAATGTATCAGGGAAAGGAGAAAGTAAGGGAGGGCTACGTCATGCATAGACGCAATCGCTACAAGTGCAGCCCTCACTGTGCTCTCCACCGACATCATCAATACTAGCATCCACGCTAGCAGGAGGGGACTCCATAAACTCAGCGATAGAAGAAGTCACTTGTAGAAGAATCTGAAAAGAAGTATCAATACGAGGGTGAGCTCACATCCCAGTTGAGTGAGAAATCTAGTATCACATGCATGCAACATACAACATCAAATGATATAAAATGCAATTCATTTTATATTTAGGTCTCAGGTTTGTGTTTCTACATCCTGGGCGAAGGTAGAAGTTGAATAGACGATCCCGGGCCATTAAACTGCTTCTACAAGTAAACTCCCCCTTTTGGGACACCAATCCTTATAGGATTCGTCACCTCCCACCATAGACTACACATACGCTAGCTACCATACACCCATACGTCACTGACTCCTCCTAGGGTCACCGAACCTTCGGAAGTGTGAAGCTATGCCAATATCTTGCCCCTACTGGAAAGGCATAGGAAACAAGGAATAGCACCACCTATGTCTATTATGTTCATTCATTTCATTATAGCTACCCGCCAACAGAAGCCCCCGGATCACCACTCCCATGGATCACCATGCCCCTACTAGCATGTCGACAAAACCATCATGACTTACACTAGCAGTGATCCCTGCTCACCACTCCCATGTATCACCGTGTCCCCACTAGTGAGTTTATATTTCCAACATGATTCATGTACCCACACTCCCATGCGTTACACGAACTATCATACATGATTACAGTCCAACATGACCAGTGCACTCGCACTCCTATGCGTCACACAAGCCATCATACATGATTGCATATACTTATAAATAAAGGATATGCCCTAATGGGGAACCTTGGCTCTACTCTCATGAATCACCGTGCTCCCGCTAGAGCCTAGCATCAACAACATGGCCTGTGTATTGTGCTCCCACACGTCACACGTCCATCATACCCAAACAATCATACAAACATTCATAATTGTTATAATTCAATGCATGGTCATATATAGCAATAATGTAAAGCATACAATTAAATAACAACCTAAGCATGTTACTAATAAAAATAGATACATTATTAAGAATGTCCTAAGTCTATGGACTAGACGCCTTACCTGATTGCACAAGGAGTGCAGTGGTAATCTAAAGCCACACAGAAGGCTTCAACAATCACACATATCACACATGTTAAACACCTATTTAAACACATAAGTCTTCATTAGATTAGTTGCAAAGCTTTTAATTAACATGGACAGGCCTTACATGTCCATACACGAGTCCCAAGACAAACTAGGAACCCAATAGTTGGTCTTTCTAGTCATTAGTAGGAAAAATAGTCAAAACCGATTGAAACGGAGGATGAAACCAATAGAGGGTTCCTCTAGTACAGTCAATCAGTTAATACTTAAAGTATTTTTAAATAGACAGAACCAGAGGGATGAGCGGATGCTCGACCATCCGACAGGTCATCTGGTTTGTATACTGTTATATACCCTGGGATTCTATTAGGTTTTTCGAAGGCTTTGTAGGGTGGTCATTCATCCGGCACTGCCTCCACTTAGTATTAAGCCTAAACGAAGGATCCAAATCAATCGAACCCATCGGGAAAATGGTTGGATAACTAGGAGGCTACTTCGGAGGATCATGCTTCAAGGATGGTCCTCTGGTACGAGACTCCTGTACGAGACTCCGATCAATCTATTGGTCATAAGCCAAGGCATTGGCCTTGGCGGAGTCTTGGTCTAAGCTAACTGAAAGGACGGACATAACCGTGCCTCTGGTACGAGGCTCCAGTTCAGACCCAGAAACCAGGTCAAGAATCGAGCTTGGTCTCCAAGCTTTGGAGACTTGTTCTCCACTACAAGGCTTGCTAAATAGTTGGTGGAAAACTTATTCCCACCCTCATTAGGTGCAATGGGAGCCATTAAGGCTCCATTTAACACCAACATGGTGTTGGTGAACAAAACCTAATATTCTAGATCAAATGGTGATCTCCATTAACGAAGACCATTAATGGTGATCACCCACCAAGGTCTATCGCATTCATTTCCTTAAGAGAACAAGGAAGGAATGGAACCTACCTCCAATAACTCCTTAAAGAAATGAGTGAACCCAAACCTAGGTTTTTTAGGTCATTAAGAAAATCTCCATTAATGGAGCTTCAACCACCAAGGCCTTAGCATTCATTCCAACATAAAAGAGAGGGAGGAAGATGGACTTACTTCCAATGGAATGAGGCTAGGGCTTGGAGCTCCTTTGCTTCAAGCTCTTCTTCCACTTCTTTTCTTCTCTTCTCTCTCACTGTCCCACAGTCTCAAGAAAGAAGAAAAGGAGGCTTGGTCCTCCCTTTTAAAGAAAATCGGGGAGAGAGATGATCAACACTCACGATCAATCGGTTGCTGATAACCGGGTGATCGATCATCCGATTGGTCATTCGGTTGGGTCAAAATATAGCTTATTGGTCATCTAATTGGCCCGAATGCTTTGGGATGTGTATCCCCTTCACCCAAGGTCTACTAGGACAATTTATACTACTAAATATATATAGTGAAGACTCACCTAAGGTCTGGATACCATCATCGGGTCCACATCATGTGCTCCATTAGTCGATGTGTTGAGACCTGGCACAAGAGAAATCCGGGTTAGTAAGGGATTTCGGGTGCGGGTCCCACAAAAAATGGTGGATTGAACAAAGACATAAGGGAAACTAAATCCTTCAATCAATGAACCGCGAACTGAAACTAGCACCCTACGCGATGCTATGTTTCTACCTAGCCACTCACCCATCTATAGTCCAATAGAGTTAGCCACAACCCATCCCTAAGGCCCAAAACACAGCAAGTTAGAGTCTCAAACTCATATTACAAGACGATTACTTCCTCCTAAAATTAGTTTTGTCTGTTAGGTTTTTTACATTCATAGGGTTTTCGTCTCAACCCTAATAATCCATACAGAGATCTAGAATACAATGGAGGAATAAAAGAACTCATGATGTAAAGACATACATGTGCGTTGGAGATTAATTTCAATCGTTTAACTAGAAGCTTTGATAATAGTCTTCCACAACCCATAGAGAAACTTCACTTGCTTCTCAATGCTTATAGGTGCAGAGGCAGAGAAAAAAATTAATAAATAAACTAGACTGTAGGGACTCACGACCTAATATTTATAATATGGCCACAAACCTTAATCAATTTGGTCCACACTAGATAAGGTTATCTATATCTTTATCCTATGACAAATCAGACCAGACCGATCAACTTAGTGACATAGACTCCCACTACTCAATGGGTCCAGTAATTAATTAAGCCCATTAGGATATATTATCCAACATTGTCTTCCCTTCCTAAATAATTGAAGAAAAAGATCCCCACAAGCCAATTTGTGGAGATCCCTTCTCCCATCCTCTCATATTTTGGTATTTTTTGTCTTCTCTCTGTAACATTCTCTCATTGTTCACCATATGGATCCTCATTGGTAGTATCATGTCCTACATGCCCATTGGTTCTCTTTTTCCCTAAGCTGGTATTATGGGAAATCCCTTGGCATAATTTTAACTGAATATAAAACAAAAAGATCCCCAAAAGCTTGAGGATTCTATAATCAGTTCAGTGATGAATTCATCATCAGGGTTGGGAATGGTGGTTCTACCAGATTATGGCTAGATCCTTGGCATGCGGAAGGGGTCTTGGGTTTGAAGTATGGATCTAGTATTACAGATGAGTACAGGCGTCCCAGATTGGCCTTCATTTAGTCATTTATTGAGGATGAGCAGTGGGTGTCCCCTCCCCCAAAAAAAAAAAATAAAAGGAGAAGAAAAAAAAGAAAAAAAAAAAAAATATAATTTTATGTAAACAAGAAAGAAAAAAAAAATGAATAAATAATTGGATAAAAAAGAGGAAGGTTAATTAAAGGAAAAAAAAAGAAAAAAAAAAAAAAAAAAAAGATAATTTTAAATAAAACAAAATAAGGAAGAAAAAATATTTTAATAGAATAATAAAAGGATTATTTATTAAAAAAAAAATGCTTGGTGGACTCCTTGGCTACAACAGATCTTCTTCGAAAAAGACATATCATGGTGCAGGAAGCTTGTGTGTTCTATTGGGCTGGAAGGGAGAGCAGAGACCACCTTCTCTTTCAAATGTCAATTCCCTTATTTGGTCTGGAAGAGTATCATGGCTAATTGTCATCAAACTCACGTCCCCATTAAAAAGGTTGAGAAAGAAACTCAGTGGGTGAGTAGATTCTTCAGTAAGGAAGGCTCCATTGGAATGTTCGCCAAGACTGCATTTTATGCTTCCATCTATCATATCTGGAATGAAAGCAACAGAAGGAATTTCTCCAACTCTTCTTCCTTAAAGTCATATGTTGAAGAGAAAATCAAAGATGTGATTAAGTTCAAGATTAGATCTCTATGAAGTTCAAAAGGCTAGGATCTGCTTATATATATCATCTTATTCAAAGATGGGATCTAAGATGGGATCTTGATGTTATCTAACTGTCCTTGGTTGTGTTTGAAGGAGTCTGTTCCCTCCCTTCAGTGGCTGGCCTTATGTTTTTCTCTGTTGGTTCGAACGTTCTTTGGGGGTTTCTCCTTATGCAAAAAAATCCTCTCCCACTCACCTGTCGCCGGTCAAGAGCGGGATTTCAGTCAGTCCACCTCCCCATGTATTGGTAGACAGACCGACTGATTCCCAGCCCTTGGATCAGCGGCAAGAACCTCCTACCGCTGGAGAGGATTTCAGTCCTATCTCCTTATAGTTTTTGCTTGTTTGTGTTTTCTCGCTTTGGATTTAATAAAATATCTATTTATCAAAATGAAAAAAAAAAAAAAAAAAAAACCAGAACACTCTCTCCTCTGGTATTTGTTTCTCTCATCCATCTTCCATGATCCTGTGAATATCAATTCCTCTATCCTGATTGGTGTGATTAGAAAGTTCTTTTAAACCGGCAGCTTATGAATCCTTCCCTTTGATTAAATTATTATTATGATAATTAATAATCACATGGGGACCATGAATCACTATTTCGCCGTCTCTCTTTTTTCTCTGCTACACGTGGTTGGGGAAGGGGTACGACCGTACGAATGCTTGACGTGGCATTGGTGGGGGTACAAAGGACCATTTCCCACTCACTCTGACCTGCCACGTTAGTTACGGACCCTTTCTGACATATTTAATCCCACTCCTTTTAGGTTACGCGAAACTTGTTTGTGATTACGAAACGCGTATGAGAAATTAAAAAAAAAAAAAAAGGAAGGTCGGCGGTGTCACGTTTTTTCAACATACTAAATAATGATTAGATTGTGTAGTTTTCTCTTTCCTTTTTTTTTTTTAATATAATTTTTGTTTGGAGGGACTTTCTAGACTCCACCGTCTCTTTTATGATTCAAATCATCTCCTCCCTTTATTTTAAGAAGAAAAATGTCCCGTCAGATGATTGACAAATGACTTTCGAAAAAATTAAAATTTCATGTTCGAGTCGATACTCAATTGACAAACAGAGTCGATAGAAAGTGTCGACTCAAATATGAAACTCAGATTTTTCTGAGAATCACGTATCAATCATTCAATGAGACGTCTCCCTCCTCCTTGAAGTACAAGGAGGAGACGATTCGGATCCCTCCATTACCTACTTTGTCAGATTTATGAGTATTAGAAGTTAATTTTATATATTCTCTATTTGAACATGAGATCCGCAATCCACTATCCACCCCCAATATATAAAAATAATGAAGAAGTGGAATTGTGGGTAAGGGAGTAAGCACCTAGATCTTCTCTTGTCTCCAATTGCGTTGGCCATCGATTAAATAATTTTGGATATATTGGTGTATGTGTCAATGCATCTTATTTGTTCCGATGGATGATTGATGGACTTGAACGATAGTAAAAATTTTTTTTTTCAAAATATCAATGGATAAAATATAATAAATGATAATAATAATACTGAATCTAATTTGTTTTGGACCCAATTATGCACGCAAGAACGCATGGATATTTTATTTACCACACAAACATATACACACAAATGGAAATTTTATTTATCCAAAAAAAATATCTTAATTATTGGAGCAGGTGTTTTCTACATAAAAATAGAATCTTTTGTTATAATAGAACTAGAAGTGAGATGGATTATTCAAAAATCAAAGTCGGTTTAACCTACCCAAAAAAAAAGTCTATTTGCTTTATGAAAGGAATATATCAATGAATTTCTATGAAATGATTTCATAGTATATATATATATATATATATATATATATATATATATATATATATATATATATATATATATATTTTTTTTTTTTTTTTTTTTTTTTTTTGATTTTTTATACAGTTTTTTATTCGGCATATATAGAGTTTCCTACAAATTTTTTGTGTACCCTAAAGAAAGTTGATATAAATTGATATATATGTTTGGAATGATTTTGATATTCAATACGTATAGTAGGATTTGAATCATAATGCTGATATCGTACTATCTTTCGTTCCATTTTTTCATACAAGTACTATATTGATTCCAATTCGGATTAGATACGGATAATTCAATGTGATTTTGATAAGGATTGACACACTTAATTGTGGTATATTGTTCAGTAAAACAGTCAACTCTTCCACTCCATATCCAATTGTTGCCGGCTCCCTCTTGCGTAGGGGGTATCAAATTGGGCCCAAATAAAAATCCAAAATTGAATCAACTCGATTTGGCCCAGACTAGGACTGCAACTATGGCCCTCTTAACCTGAACCTCCCCAAACCCTTCCAAAACCTTGGTAGGGCTAAACCCACCCTGAACCTAACAAGGCTGGGTTTGGGTTTAAGTTTTGTTAAGACTGGGTCTGGATTGAAGCTTGGGGCGGAGCCCAACCCGGCCTGACCCTGACTATTTATTTTATATTTTCATTATTTAAAATATAATGTAAACACTAAAGTCTTAAAGACTCTAAACTCACAAATCATAATTTTCCAAAAACCAAAAAACTAAACAAGTCGTAAGTCGAAACGGTAAAGTGAACCCTAATTCTCTCTTCTCTCTTCTCTCTTTCGCTCATGACTCAGGAGTCGCCGCTCACCGCCTCCCACACTCACGCCGGCTGGGATAGGGAGTGATGTAGAGGGCGTAAGAGGGGGCAGTAGGAGGGGGTGCTGATTGAACCTGCGACTCGTTACAAAGCCTGGCCCTGCTCCTCTACCTCCTGGTTATCCTTGAACCAGATGTGAAACAACTAGTCTGCTCCTCTACCTCCTGGTTATCCTTGAACCAGATGATTTCACAGTTCACTCTTTTATTCATCCTCCTTATTCTTTTTCTACTCCTCTTGGTTCTCTTATTGTTCTTCAAATCAATTTCATTTTCCGATTGTTCATTGCAGGATAATGCTTTTGATTTTCAAATTTGAAAATCTAGGCCCTTTTTGAATCCTATTTATTATAGTAGTTTATCAGAACTGGTTGTGGTTCCTGCAATATCCTCTTAGTTTTATAACTAAGATTGAAATCTAAGCAAGTTGCGTTTCATCAATCATCTGATCTCTTATCCCATAAAATTTTGCAATTGATAGATTGGTTAACCCCCTTTACTCGATTAGAAAATAAGGATTTCAGTGCCTTGTGACTTACAACGATTATCCTAAATCTGGTATGTAAGCAGGGCTACGGTGGATTTTAGTAAATGTTAGTTTTCTCTTACAGTGACTTACCACTGTGCTTGTGGTTTGAATAGCTTGATGTATGAGACATTGTCATCTGCTCCTTCCTCAGCCGTAGACCATCTAGCAGCTTTAAGGACAAATCCGATCTCTTTGCGATGCTTTCATCTAAATTGAAATCCACTTTCGGACTTCAGCTTTCTATAAGCTTGCAGCCTTTTCTTTTTTTCATATCATTATATTTTATCTCTTGAAAATAAACATTGATTTTTTTTTTTAAATATAAAATATTATGCGAAAAATTTTACATCGAAACAAATGAAACCTAGAGTTGATATTCTTTAGGTGAAGAGGAATGAGGTGGGGATTAGGGATTCATGTCAAAAACCAAGAAAAGTTTGAAGGGATGTATTTTTTTTGTTCTTCTAGTTTTTTTTTTTTCTTAGGGAAAATTATATACACATTTTCTTATTGTGAAACTATATTATCTTATTTTTACAAAAGTTATATATAATACCCCTCTAACAATGCTATCATACACTCTCACCTACACCGTTACTATCAACTTAACGACAAAGATTCAATTTTTTTAAGACAAAAATACTCTTACTAAATATAAAAATGACCTAAAAAGTTTATTGTTTAGTCCTCAACAAAACCCTAGTTCCTCTTTCTTCTCTTTTCCATTATCGTTTCTTCTCTACTCACCGATTTCTTGTCAAGGTTTAAATTCCAAATCAAGGGCTTGTAGTTTGGACTATCTTCGCCTTTGGAGTAAACTATGGTCCATACCATGGGGTTTTTTTTTACTTTGGGTACGTGATAGTATGGAGTTTCTCTGTAGTGGGTCTACAACCAGAATTGGTTTACAAGGTCGACAAGAGCCTCATTTTTCCTTGCATCTTGGGGGCTTCGTACCAATATGACTTGTCACCACTTCCTTCTCTTTGCTACCTATCTGTACATCAAATAACCCTAACCATTAATACCATAAATTCAATCAAACCAAGAGAATTAGAAAAAAAAAAAAAAATCTGACCTACGTTGGGTGACCTCAACCAGTTTAACATTAGCCCTACCTGCACCTGAAAGAAGTTGAGGAAAAAAGGTTAGCTTCAAAATTTCATATTGTCATACTTAAGGAAATGCATTAATTCCAACTGAGATTGCACTTTACCTTCTGCCATTATTATTGCTGGGTCGAGCTCCAAAGTCGGAAAAAGAAGGAAGAAACTATAAGACAACTAACAATGCAGTAGTCTTGATTACAACCCATTTCTAAGTGCGTGACTGAGATATTGAGTGAATCAATGAAAAAAGAATGAGTGAGAAAGGTTGTGGGCTATTAACATATGCATAAGAGAGGTTTATTGTCATATTTAATAAAATGTTGGGAGGAGAAGGATTCAGAAGTCAATGAGTGGAGAAGAAAACGGCAGTGGAGAAGAGAAGAAAGAGGAACTAGGGTTTTGTTGGGAGGACTAAACAATAAACTTTTTTAGGTCATTTTATACTTAATAAGGGTATTATTTGTCTTAAAAAAATTGACCTTCACTGTTAGGTTTAAAAGTAATGGTGTGGGTGAGAGTGTATGATAGCATTGTTAGAAGGGTATTCTGTAAGGGTGTCAAAAATGGGCCCGGACCGGTAGCACGGACCGAGCCAGCCCGATATAACCCGAACCCAACCCGGACCGAACCTTAATGGACATGTTTCGGTCTCGGCTTGTAAAGCCCGACACCGTTTCAGCCCAAACCGAAACCAAACCGACCGACCAGTTAAGAAGTCCGAACTAGTCCGAACCAATAATACCTAACCCAAACACCGGTAAGGTCCATTCGGACCCAGTTTCTTAATTTTAATGGTTTTAAATTTTGATGGATTATATTACACTGTTATAGTTCACTTCTTGATCGGAAAGATTATATGAATCTATAGTTGAAAATACTATGTTAATTGTTACAATTTACTGAATTACATGCATATAAAATGAATGATTCTAATTTTATAGATAGAAATAATAAAATAGGCCATATATCTTACATATAAAATAGGCCCGATAAGCTTGATAAGCCCGGTCCGGACCGAACCAAACCGAAATCACCTCAATAAACCCAACCCGATAACAAACCGACACCGGACCACCCGATTGTTATTGTGTCAGCGCGCCCAACCCGACCGAACTCTTAATGGACATGTTTTGGGTTGGGCTTATAAAACCCGACACCGATTCAGCCCGGACCGAAACCAGCCCGGACCGGCCCGTTGACACCCTTAGTATTCTGTATAGCTTCTGTAAAGACATGATAGTTCTGTGTAGTTTCACAACATTAGAGGGGGTATTTGTATAATTTTTCCTTTTTCTTATAAAATGTATTATTTGCCTGAGCATTGAGAAATGAGTTTAAAACAAATATAGCCAAGTATGGAAAGGCCACTCTACCACACAGAGAAAGATATCAATTTTCAAGTATACTTAAATACATAGGATAGGCCCAATGAAGGTCAATCCGATCCTGAATCAGGGTCAATCAGAGTGGTTGCATATTTGTTTGATCCTAATAGGATTGGATTGAACCTGAGTTAACTTTAAGGCACTTAGGGCAGGGATAGGGTCATAAAAAACCCATCCTAACCAGGTCCTGCTGCAGTCTTAGCCTAGACCAAACAGATACTGAACTTTATTTGTTCGTAATTGAATAATGTTTTTAACCCCAAGTGAAAAAGTAGTATCGAGCATAACCAATTGATAAGCCTAAAACAAATTGGACTAATAGGGTCAAAATTGAACCAACGTGGTAGTGGATCGATAAGAATCCATTAAATCAATGTTTTATCAAATTTATATGTGTGGAAACTAATATTGAAACCGAACTAACTCAATAATGGTTTGATAGAACCCAATCAGTCAACTTGCTATTACATATAAATATAGTAAACTAAAACTGAACCAACACCGAACTAATAGGTGAAGTGATAAAAACTCATTAAATCAACCAGATAAAAATCCAAAACCAAATTAAATCAAAACTGAAATCTGATCAAAACCAATTGAACAAGTATATAAAACTGAAACTAAATCACTCCAGATCAAAACTAAACCTTATTGAATTACCCAATCTTCCGTTGGTGGTGGGTTGCAAAAAAAAAAAATGTGGGTCATATGACGTGGGCCGTGATAGAATGACTAGGGATTATAATTTTTTTTTTTTAGTATAAATGAAAAAAAAAAAAAATGGAGCAAAATTAATGGAAATTTTTTGACGTTCGATTACCGGTTGCGTAATGTTGGAGCCACCATATTTAAAGAAAAAGGAGGCATCCGTCATCCTTACGTCCACTCCACACCATCAATCAGATGAGAGTGGCGGGTCACAGTCGCAGTCTACACTCTACACAAAAGCTACATACATCATACACACTCACGGTTCGCATTTCCATCCTCCCACAGTATCTGATCGATTAATAGATAAATGGATAAAAGGAAAAGTTGGACAAATAAGCCCCACTCCCAATTTGATAAGACAAGCCCTTTCATATATATGACTCTCACGTGGTACTTTTTTCTTTTCAAATTTTATAATAAAAAATTCCATTTTAATATTGTATTTTCCCATCCCCTAAAAGTAAGACAGTGACAAAACTCCAAACGAGATGAATGGAGCCGGCTGCTCATTTTCCGCGTTATGACCAGTCAAACTCAGCTGCTACCATCCCCACTGTACATACCATGCATGACTTATGACATACATGAGTTATCCATCTCATCATGAAAGCATGAGATGAAGGTTAAAAAAATAAGAACGTTTATGGATAGTCAGTCCATTGTGGCATTAACTATCAGTCCATGTTATCATGAAAGTAGCAAAAAAATAAAGAAATCGAGCTTTTTGGGACGCGGGAGTTAATTGCTCCCCAGTTGGAGGACCACCATTATTGGTCAGAAATTTCAGAATCGGAGTCTGCGCGAACTGTGGGAAGCGCCGCCGCCGTCACCAACAAGGTGACGGAAAGCACTGAAGAGAGAGAAGCGCGTGGGACATAGGGAACGACAATTGATATTCGATGGTCATGACCGTCATGGTGGGTGACTGGGTGTATCGTGCAACTTTGACAGAAGAACAACAAAAGTGTATGGACCAGATCGTCAAGACGACTCTTTTCTGCCGACAGATCTGTTTGGATGACACGTGGTTGTCAGAATGGGTCATCCCATCCCATCCCATCCCAACCTGCAACCTGTAGTCCGTCCTTCATGATTCTTCTGTACCTACACGATTAACACGAGAGAGAACATCGCGTGGGAAAGGGAGGGAGAGAGAGAGGGGGGACCACAGGACCGTC
The DNA here is from genome assembly GCA_028583415.1 of Protea cynaroides. NCBI lineage: Eukaryota > Viridiplantae > Streptophyta > Magnoliopsida > Proteales > Proteaceae > Protea > Protea cynaroides. The sequence continues at coordinate 54,487,137 of CM053265.1, forward strand.
AAAGACGTCACTATGAATCTGTTGCTTTCTGATTTGGGTGTAGATATATATTATAATATATGTCTACAAATGAACGCCGGCCCATGGGCCATGCTGTCGGTTTCTTAGTTTTCTGATATGGTCAGGATGACTTCCGTGTTTTTTGTGGCCCCCATCTTTCTTACTCGGCTCTTTGTAATAATTAATTGGAGAAAAAAAGATTCTTTCCCACCGTTTCACGTAAATCCACTCCTTTCTTCACTTTTCTCTTTCTCATGTGGTGGGTTTCCATTGAAGATATTTATTCCCGAAAACCTAATGGTATAACCATGTAATGTGGAAAATTCCCCACACCGATATCGTAGAGATTTTCTATGATTTTGGTTCTCTTTTTTAAATTTTGGATCTATGACACGTGGCTTTCTTTTAATTGGATGGACTACATGTGTCCCAATCCATGGGGAGATGCGATCTAAGCCCGATTCAAAATCCAGAAGGATTCATAAATCAATGATGCTCTCCCTCTCTTTGTTTTCCAATCAAAATATGACACATTTGAATTCAAAATTTGAAAATTCAGTTAAAACAGAGAGTGAAACCGTGGGTATGAATAAACACTCACTATCCAATGGAAGCTGAAAAGAAAATCAAAGCTGAAGCTGCCGCGGGTTCTCCCCCCCCCCACCTACAAAAAGGGGGAAAAAAAAAAAACCCTTTTTTATTTTTTTTTATAAAAACAACACACGTGGCTGTAATTTGTTTCCGTTTTCAAATTATAATATAGATTCATCACCTACAAAGAAGGAATACAACAAACAAATCTCGTGTTGATTACATGGTATTAGAGTTATCTGATTAAAGTCAACCACAATGAGTTCTGATAATTCAGCAACCGCCACCCCCCCTTCTTCCACCACTACCAATCCTTTCCAGCTCTCTTCTTCTTATATAGTTTCTTTGCCACTTGGAAAGCTGGATCATACCAACTACATATTATGGAAATCACAATTCTTTCTGCTGCTGCACACTCACGGCCTCTATGGCTTGTTTGATGGTTCCAATACCTGCCCTCTCAAAATGCTATCTCCCTCTCCTTCAACCGGTGCCACTACGGCTGCTTCTCCAAATCCAGCCTATTACACCTGAAAGAAATCACATCAAATAAGTAAAGGGGATAACTCAGTTGGCAAAAGAACAACATCTTAAAATAAAAAGGTCATGAATTCAATTCTCTTTGGGGTTCTACCTACCCAACACACAAAAAAAAAAAAAAAAATGCTTAGTTGGATCATCTCTTTTCTAACCAAAGAAGCCTTAGCTCAATCATTGGTCTTATAACATCCTATGTAGTTATGTTGTGGCAAAAATTTATGCCTCTCAGTCACAAGCAAAGGTGATGCAACTCAAGTACCAATTATTTCAACTCAAAAAAACTACTAAAACAATGCTTGACTATCTCCAATGGATCAAAAACTTGGTAGACAATCTTGTTGCCCAGCTCATCTTGTATCTGATCGATCTGGATGTCATCCTCAGCATCCTTAAGAGGACTTTCCTTTGACTAAGATCGTTTGCCTCATCTATCACCACACATTTGGATCCTATCCTCTTGATAACTTCATTGGACTTCTTCTCAGTCAAGAGCTTCTTAAAGATTAAAGATCAAAGATCTTCAATCATGGACCTATCTACTGTTGAAGCCCACAACACCACCAAAACTCCTAGTAATTCCTTCTCTCAACATTACTCTCTTAATCGTGATCGTGGGAACATGGGTGGTTGTGGCAGGTATGGACAGTGGGGTCGTGGTTACAATTCCTACAATAATAATCATTCCTCACTACTACCGACACCATCTATATTCTGCCAAATTTGCAAAAAACCAAATCGTACTACCTCCGATTGTTATAATCGGTTCAATCCGAATTATCACTCATTTAAACTTGTTGCACCACTAGGATCATTAGCTCCTGAAGCATTTATTACTGCACCTTCAAGCATCAATCGACCCACTCTGATATCCAGACTTTGGAGCAACACATCATATAACTTTTGATATTCACAACATGGTCAATAATCAGCCTTACAATGGGAACAACCAACTGCAAGTTGGCAATGGTTCAGGTTTGAACATTTTAAATATTGGTCAAGCTCAATTAGATTGCCAATAAAAAAAATTTGCAACTTATTGATGTCTTACATGTCCCCACCATTCATTAAGAAGAATTTGCTATCTATTAGTAAATTTATCACTGATAATCAAGTAGCTGTTGAGTTTCATCCAAGTTGTTGTTATGTGAAGGACATCAAAACAGGGACTATATACTGCAAGGTCGTTCTAAAGGTGGTCTCTTCTATCTGCCACTAGTTTCTCTATCATTTGTCATGAAGAATAAGCTACCTGGAGGGTATATTGGTGAATTGGTGTCCAAGTCTATTTGGCATGACAGGCTTGGTCATCCCTCGACAAAGTGTATGAATTTTCTGCTTCAATAGTCAGCACTGCCACCCATAGGATCCTCCTCTTCAGCACTTTGTGAAATCTATTAGCTGGGAAAGGCTCACAAGGTACCTTTTACTTTAAATAAATTTCGAGTACCTTGTCCATTCTATTTAGTGCACTCAGACATATGGGGATCCTCTCCAATGCCTTATGTGCATGGGTTTAATACTATATTAGTTTCATAGATGATTTTAGTTGCTTCACTTGGATTTTTCCGATTATAAGTCGATCTAAGGCACTCAATGTCTTTATGAATTTTTATGCCCATATTCAAAATATATTGATTGTGAATTGAAGTATTTTCAGTTGGATGGTGTTAGAGAGTATCAATCCTTTGACAATTTCTTCAAATCAAAGGAATCTCTCATTTATATATATTCATGTCCCTATACCTCCGAGCGGAATGGTTGTGTTGAACGGAAGCATAGCGATATTTTTGAGACAAGTTTACCTCTCCTTGCAAGAGCCTCTGTACCCATGAAGTTTTGGTCATTAGCTTTTAACACTGTAGTCTTTTTGATTAATAGATTACCTACCATAGTTCTTAAATGGACAGACACTATTTGAAGTTTTATTTCAGTAAAAGCCGAATTACATTGCACTCTAAACCTTCGGTTGTGCATGTTATCCATGGATGACACCATATAGCAAACACAAAATGCAGATATGGTCAACCTGTTGAATTTTTCTTGGATATTCCAGCTAGCATAGAGGATATAAATGTTAAGAACCAAAGCTTCGCCGAACCTACACGGCATGTTACTTTTGATGAGACCGCATTTCCATATGTCCACTCATCCCCCACTCACCATCTAAAACCAGTCCGAGCCAACCTGTTGTCATCACAAGCGACAACATTCTCACTTTAATGTATACTCCTCCACAATCCATCATCCAATCACCACCGCCAAACAACCATTCACCAAATGAATTGAATCATGCTTACAACCTGAACCCATCCCCACCTCAGTCCTTTCAACACTTAATCCTATCCCACTACCTCCACCATCTAATACACCAATAATCTCACCCACTACTAAACCAACAAATAAGCCACCATTTCATACTTCTCCAATCTCATCCACTATAGCACTAATAAAGGAGCCACCAAATTTCACATGTACAGACTCATCATATGGTAGCAAGGTCAAAATCTAGAGTTAGCAAACCAATTCAGAAGTTAAATCTTCATGCATCTTATCATCCTCTATCAATAACACCAATTGTCGATATTCAATCGCAAGCTGAAGAACCAAGCTCCTCCATTATGGCCAGAAAATATCATACTTGGAGAGAAGCCACGAGTGAGGAATTTAATGCAGAAAATATCTTACTTGGAGACAAGCCATGAGTGAGGAATTTAATGCTCTCCTCAAATATAGAACTTGGAAACTTGTCCCACAAAATTTGGCAATGAATATTTTGGGTAACAAGTGGGTTAATCAAAGGCACTCTGATGTTATAATTTCAAGCTACAAAGAAAGGCTCGTCGCCAAGGGATTCCACCAACGTAAAGAAATTGACTACTTTGACAACTTCAGCCCAGTAATCAAGCCAACCACAATACAAACAATTTTATCGATTATCGTATTCGCTAGCTTGATATACAAAATGCATTTTAAATGGTTCCATCACAGAAAATGTATTTATGTTACAGCCCCAAGGTTTTGTGGATCCAAATAGACCACACCATGTATGTCAACTTCAACGAGCCTTATATGGTCTAAAGTAGGCACCCAGATCCTGGCCTCATTGCCTTGGTTCATTCCTTATCACTCCCGGGTTCAAGGTCTCTCTATCAGCCATGGCTCTATATGTTTGACGAATAAAATCGATGTTCTATACGTTCTAGTCTATGTCGATGACATAATTGTCACAGGCACTACTCCAATCATAAGTCAGCAGCTTATCACAACTCTTAACAATGAGTTTGCCATCAAAGATTTGGGTAAGTTAAATTACTTCTTGGCAATTGAGGTTCTGTCGACTGAGAATGGGCTACATCTTTCACAAGCCAAGTATACAGTAGATATCCTCAGAAAATCAAACATGCTTGATGCTAAGCCAACGCACACTCCATCTTCCACTACAAATCTTAGTTTGGTGTCAACCTCTTTTTACGACATCACTATGTACAGGAGTACAGTAGGAACTCTACAGTATCTAATGTTAACAAGACTTGACATTGCATTCTCAGTTAACAGGTCTGTCAATACATGCACAACCCAACCAGTGAACATTGTGCTGTTGTGAAACAAATTTTGAGGCACCTTAAGCACACTATTGGTCTTGGCTTTCTTATCATACCATTAAATTCCTTGCAACTATCTGCATTTATAGATGCAGACTGAGCTGGTTCCACCACTAATTGACGGTCAACTAGTGGCTATGCCATTTATCTTGGGAACAATTTCATTTCATGGAGATCAAAAAACTAGAAAATTATTGCATGATCTTCAACTAAAGTTGAGTACAAAGCGCTCACTAACATTGCTGCTGAATTGCTATGGCTTCAACAATTGCTAGTTAACCTTGGCGCGCATTTCCACTACTTCACCAATACTTTACTGTGACAATATTGGTGCTACCTACTTAGCTGTAAACCCTCTCTTCTAGGCTAGAACCAAACACCTAGAGATTGATTTCCATTTCATATGCGATTAGGTTGCCAATGGTTCACTATGTTGGGTTGATGTCTTGTATTCTGTGGGGTCCACGCAATTATAAGGGTAGTATTTGTATTAGGGTATTAGTCTATTACATGTACGGGATAAACTTATAATTAAGGTGGGATTAGGATTTCTAGGTTTCCTTATAAATTGTCTCTGTGTGGGATAACCTAGGTAAGACTGTAAGGGCTGTCAGAGGATTCTCTTCTGACAGTGGAGAGCTGATGTAAGACCCGTATCGAACTAACCAGTCTTATCACCTTGTACCAGGTCTACCTATCATGGTCGAGCCAAATGGACCAAGTGCGTGAAGGAAATAGCGAAACCAGGTATTAAACTGACCCAAAAACAGTAAAATAGAGGGCAGGGTCGCATGCCCAGATAGGCAGGGTCAGAACCCCTCATTAGGAAGTCAGACCCCTGATATTTTAACTGGGGGTCGGACAATTTAGACTTTAGGGTCGACGGGATCATCGACTCCCTCATCGACCCCCTCTTTGCCGACAGAAACCGCAAATAGGAAACTTTTCAAATTTCAAGGGGATTCTTTCCTAATCTCAATAGGACTTATTTTGGGAGATTCTCCTCTATAAATAGGACGTCCCTAAGCCTCTTTCACTCCTTTGAAACCCTAATTGAAAGTGAGAGAAAGAGAAAAGAAGGAGAAGAGAAGGAAAGTTGGAGAAGAAGACTAAAGTGAAGAATTCAGAGAAACCTCTGAATCTCAGCAAAACCTAAGGTATGGGTATGTTTTCATTAATGATTTAAGACCTTAGAATGGTTTATGAAAAGGGTATGGTCTAGGAGAAACGCAAATCATCCATCCATGAGAGGATTTCAATGAAATCCATGGAGGAAATCATGGTAGGCAAAGTAAGGAAGAATCCTAGAGTTTTAAGCCATAGAACAAGCATAAAATGGATTGTGGAAGTAAGCTAAAGGACCCAAACATGAAAGAATGGATTGTAGAATGAAATTCTCGACTCAAACCACGGGGGGTCGCACGTGGGGTCGATTGGGAATCGACCCTACCAGACCACAGGATCAACCCCTAGCATTCGGGAAGTCCAGGGATGGGGTGGTCGCACCCAGGGTCGATGGAACATGCGACCCTGGCATCGACCCTACCCTGGGGGTCGCAGTAAACTGCTACCCTACCTGCGACCCACCCTGTGACCCTCGCTTAACAGCAAGCCTAAAATTGTTGGAATGACTTCTAACTAAAATCTATCGACTTGTTAGGTTTTCCTATTGATATAAAAGTGATTCTTAAAGCTTGAAAGAGGATCTACACTCAAGCAAAGTTGAGGGAACAAGACCTAAACTAATTGACTAATAATAAACTGTTTTTATTTTCTTGAGTCCAATGCCATGACTGATTCTATGCGTGTATGCTTGTAATGTACGTTCAACATGTCATCCAATATACCTGCTATTAATGTTCATGCATATTTAATTCTATTTTATTTATAACATGATGATGATGATGATGCTAGGAATAGACATGTGAATGATTGTGTGTGGTTAGTGTACTTGATGCGAGTGGGGCATCAGGGGAGGTGTTATGCGGTATTTGATCTGGGTACTTTAGCTCTATCTCTACTCAAGTCTTGTCCATTGACATCTTCGTATCGCCATTACCTTAGCAGATTACGTCGTAGAGCGTTAGGGGAGGTGCTCAGACCGTGTAGTCTTTGACTCTGTCGGGGTGCCTTAACTCTATCTCTATGGACGTATTGAGGGATGCTGGGGTAAGGCCTTGGATACACTGTTTGACATTAGGATTGGTTAGTTGCGAGCCCAGTTTGCAAGCCCTCGCCAGCAGGGGCTTACGTGTTGGTATGGGTAGGGCATCAGAGGAGGTGTTATGCGGTGTTTGATCCGGACACTTTAGCTCTATATCTATTCCATGTTGGGGTGGATGTGGACGACAATGGTGTTTGATCCATTGGGTGGGCTTACACACCCTGTGTATAGAGGTGAGGCGGCCACCAAACCTTTCTATAGCACATTGCAAACTTATATACCAGACCACAGATATGAATTGAATGCATGCATATGTTTGTTGCATTATTTTGTTTGCTCACTGAGCCGTGATGTGTGCTCACCCTTTCGATGTCGAATATTTTTAGTTGAGGATGCAGGTACCACTGTGGAAGACTATATGAATGCTTCTGTGTACGGGCACGTTGCTGCAATGGAGGTTGAAGACATAGTGAAGACGCATGACTCCTCATGCGAGTGCAACTGATGCGTTTTCGATTAGATTTTTATTTGAACTATTAAGGAAATGTAATTGATATTTTATTTATTTATATCTCGGATAATACAATATAATTTGATATTTTATTTATGATTATCACAGTTAGATTTCTCAGTTCATTTATTATTAAGACTTCCGCTATTGTGTATTTATTCTGATTATGGTTGTGGATGTGTATGGTTTATTTTAAAAGGACATAGCCTATTAGAGATCCTGGTTGAACCGTTGGTTTATTAACGGTTCATCACACCATTCTGAATAGTGCGGAATTGGGGTGTAACAACTTGGTATCAGAGCCCTCATGCCCTTTATTTTAAACCAGTATACTACTACAAAAGTTTGTGAATTGAGATAGGATAAAAATTTAAAAGCTGTAATAATAATACACCATAAGCATCTGTGTTGTTTGAGACAAAATTGAAAGAGAATAATGCATCTATTAAATGAGAAACAAATTTAAATACATTCAAAGGAAGAACAAACGTATATATATACAAGTCTAAAGTAGAGTACAGTCCACAACCCAGACAGTTACTCTAAAGTATAAAAAGAAAAATAAAAAGAAAATACATCAGGAAGCTGGAGGTGATGGGGGAGGCGGTGCCTCGCGGTTTCTGTCATAATCCTCATCATAGACTCTAGTCAACCAAGCAATCTGAGTCTGGGTCGTCTGAAGACTAGCTGTGAGATCAGCCACCCGCTGATCAGTCACGCACTGAGCATCTAGAAGCTCTCCCACCCTCAGATCCGACATGCGCTGAGCATCTAAAAGCTCTCCCATCCTCAGATCAAACATGCACTGAGCCTCTCTGATCTCATGCAATATCCCCATCATGTCATCAGAAGGAGGGTGTGAAGGATCAACTGCATGTGAAGGACCAGCTGCATAAGAAGGACCAGCTCCCGTAGCATGAGTAGGTGATGGAGGAGGTATGGAATCCACATCCATGTATAAACGATCATCATCATCCCCATGAACCCCTGCTCCAGCGGCTGCGGCTGCTGCCTCAACGTCAGCCATCTCCACTCGAGTACGTGGACGCACCAAAGCCTTCTTCTCATCGTCGCTGACTTGGGCATCCCGCATGTCCATCTTACAGATGGCCTCCCAATCCAGAGGTGATGAGAAGGATTTCTCCTGAATCCTCTCATCCACCATGTCAACACCCAGGCGGGTAAGCAGCATAGAGATCATGCATCCATAAGGCAGGTTGCCAGTATGACCAGGCAATGTGGCACTAATCATCGTCTGCATAATGATGTAAGGGAGGCAAACAGGCTGCCTAGTGCAGATACAGTACAGCAGGAACTGAGTCAACTGGGAGATCCTCTCGTAGTGCCCGTATCAGGTTGTGCTGAATAATCTTACAGTACACCCGAGGCTCTAGAAGTAGGTAGATCGCTTTCATCTCCCAGCGATCCTCTCTGATGATCTGACGGTCAATCTCAGCTCTCATCTCCAATGAAAGGAACTAGGGCTCTCCGGGAGCACAGAACACCAAGAGGCCGTCGTATGAAATGCCCAACAAGTCGACTAGCTGTCGATAATAAAAAGAAATCTCGACTATCTTGACGTAGCTAGTAATCTGGAGCTCTCTACCCCTCTCAGTATCGTTGTAATCCCCCACCACTTGGAGATTACAGTAAAACTGTCTCACCAAATCTGGCCGAGTGTAGGCGTCATAGGTGATCACAGGAAGCCAGCCCATGTCACCAAAAGCTCTCTCCACATCGAACAAGGCCAGGCTAGCCAAGTCCACCCGGCGACCTCCCTTTACCTTCTTACGAGAGTAGCGGGCATACTGTGTCTCAGCCTCTTTAGAACGGAAGCGGACTGGGTCATGAACCCTGGGTACTTTGGTACGAGCCATACTATCTGCAAAAATAAAGAAAAACAGATACTGGCTTAGTACAGATGAAAAACCCAAAAATTTTGACATTATAACGACGTAAATTGGTCAAAAGTCTCACTTTTCACCCATACACATGGGTAGGAGGACTTATATAGATTCTAAACGATCCTGCAAGACTCATACAGTTGGAAATTTTATCTAAAGAGATTAAATTTGAAGAAATTTCAAGAAATTCAAAAATCTCGACAAATTAGGGAAAAAATGGAAAATTTCAAGTTTCTCGATAACCAATCGATGAAACTAAAATATTTTTGAGGACTTTCATCCATTAAGTCACCAACAACAAAATCCCCCAATAAAAATCAAATTTTTACGATTGGAAAAAGTTTAATTTGAAGAAAACGATATAAACGAACAAAAACCTAGTTAAGAAACCCTAAAAACATGAAACTGTAGCGAACATACCTGTAGAAGAGGAGTAGACGTCGAAATGAGAAGCAAAAATCACCAATGGGTCGGAGTTGTCACTGTAGCAACTCAGAGGGATGAGCCGAGTCGGAAAGGAGGAGAAAGAATGAGAAATGGATTCAAAATCGGGATTAAAAACCTGATTTTTAGTCCGAGGGTCGGAGAATTCGACCAAAACATCCGACCCCCTCATCGACCCTCAGTTCTCGATGATCTGACAGAGAACCAGGGGTCAATCCCAGGGTCGGACATGCATCGACCCCCTCATCGACCCCCAGCTCTCAGTAAGAATCAGTGATTCTCAGGGTCGCATACCTGAGGGTCGGACATCCATCGACCCCCACCATCGACCCTGCAGTGAAAAATATAGTATTTTTGACAGAATGATCTGAAAAATTTGAAAATATCATTGGTTAGTGGATTTAAATATGAGAATGAAGTATATAATGATTGCCTCACGTATTCTATGATTTTTAGGCATTCCCACTACCAGAACAGATAATGGTTGGACGCAGAGTGACCAGACAAAGCCGTAACTCTATTCCACCGCCACCACCTGTGGGGGAAGACAGCCATATACACCCTGAAAAATAGGAGAATCTGAACACAACACCGTCCGTAGTTAATGTGCAGACAAACCCTACAAATCTGCAAGCTCCACCTACAGACCTAGCTACAGCCGTAATGAATTTGGCCCAATAGCTGCAGCAAATACAACAGGCACAAGCTACTATGCAAGCTGCCATAGGCATGACTTTTCCAGCTGCACAGACGACACCGATGCCAGCAGGACAGGCAAGCACAGTACCAGGGGGAAGTAACACAGTACCCCATGCACCTCAGACTCCCATCATGCAGGCTCAAGTACAAAACCCTGAAGTAGCTCCAGGTGGATATCAATACCAACCACCTATGTATGGGGCTTATGTCTCGCAACAACTAGACCACTCCAGACTGGTGGAGCGTTTTCTGAAGATGAAGCCCAAGGAGTATAGTGGTAAGCCAGCTGATCCGTTGTGGCCAGCACACTGGAATGATGAGATGGAGAGAAACTTCACGATGATGACAGTGAATGAAGAAGAGAAGGTATTGTGTGCAACATTCATGCTGAAAGGCGATGCACACCACTGGTGGAAGTCCACACTGATGTATCTGATGACAAAGCACACCCAATTGACTTGGGATATATAGAAGGAGGCATTCTTTGAGAAGTATTTTCCTAGGAGTTTCAGAGATTCTATGGAGAAGGAGTTCCTGAGTTTATATCAGGGACAGATGACTGTCGATGCATATCAACAGCGTTATGAGGAGCTGTTTTTCTTTGCACCAATCAGTATGCAAGTGGAGGATACAAAGACCCGAAGGTTCGTCATGGGACTTAGGGGAAGCATACATGAACATGTTCTGGGACTTGAAAAGAAAATCTACAATGAAGCTGTACAAATTGCTCGAGTAATAGAGTCGAGCCAGAAAGAGAGCTACCATGCTCAAAATAGAGGAATCAAAAGGCCTAATGGAAATTCTTACAATGGAGGGAACACTAAGGTATTCAAACCCTTCCGTACTCAAGGTTTCAATGCTGCAGCCAAGACTACTTCAGCAGCTCAACAGCAACAAAAGCCAAATAATGAAGGGTCAAAATGCTATAACTGCAATCAAGTGGGACATTATTTCTGGGAATGTCCTAAGCCCAAGAAGCAACTACAACAAGGTTGAGTTTACACGGTTACATCTGATGATGCTGTCGCATCGCCTGATGTGGTCACAGGTATGACCTGAATCTTATCATTTTGTGTTACATTATGTGAGCATGTAGACTAAATCAAAACAAATCACAGGTATCGTACCTATTAATGGCATTCCCGCCAGAGTACTCTTTGATTTAGGAGCTACTCATTCTTTTATATTTGTGTCATTTGGAAAGAAGCTAAATCTACCCCTAAAATCCTTAGACTACAAACTGCTTGTACGATCGCCTATGGGATTAGAAGTGGAATTAGAAAAAAATTATGGACCATGTCCAGTCCTTATTGATGAAAAGACTTTGGATGCAACCTTGATCCAACTTGAGATGGCAGACTTTGATGTCATCTTGGGAATGGACTGGTTAGCTCGGCATTCTGCAAACTTATTGTGTATCGAAAAGAAGCTGACATTTAAAGACAAGGAAGGAGCAGAGTTCAATTTTTCGGGAACCAAACTTTCCCGTAAACGAAAGCTCATACTCTCTGCATTAAAGGCTAGGAAGTGCCTTGAGAAAGGAGCAGTTGGGTATCTAGTATCTATGGTCGATCTTACCAAAGAAGCACCACGAATGGAGGATATTGATGTGGTGCGTGACTATCCAGATGTATTTCCTGAAGAACTACCAGGACTACTACCCGATCGCGCTACAGAGTTTGTTCTAGATCTGATACCCAGAGCCGCACCAGTATCTAAAGCACCTTATCGAATGACTCTTACTGAACTGAAGGAATTAAAAGTACAACTACAAGAACTACTGGACAAGGGCTACATCCGACCTAGCATATCACAATGGGGAGCGCCAGTATTTTTCGTGAAGAAGAAGGACGGTAGTGTTCGATTGTGTATAGACTACCGAGAACTAAATAAACTGACAATCAAGAATCGATATCCATTGCCTCGTATCGATGACTTGTTCGATCAGTTGCAAGGTGCCAAAGTGTTCTCCAAGATCGATCTTCGGTCAGGCTACCATCAGTTGAAGATTAAGGACGGTGATATCCCCAAGACAGCATTAAGGACCAGATATGGACATTATGAATTTTTGGTCATGTCTTTTGGATTGACGAACGCACCAGCAACCTTTATGAAACTTATGAATCGGGTATTCCACGATATGTTGGATACATCGATTATTGTATTCATCGATGAAATATTGGTCTACTCCAAGAATAAAGAAACTCATATAAAGAATCTAAATGCCGCTCTGCAGCGATTATGGAAGGAGAAGCTCTACGCCAAATTTATAAAGTCCGAGTTTTGGCTAAAGAAAGTCGCTTTTTTAGGCCATGTTGTATCCGTTGAAGGAATTAAAGTAGATCCTAGCAAGATCGAAGCTATTGTGAAGTGGGAAGCACCGAAGAGCGTTGCAGAAATTAGAAGTTTCTTAGGTCTAGCTGGGTATTATCGATGATTTGTGGAAGACTATTCCCAAATTACCGTACCTCTCACCAGTTTGACTAAGAAGGGCGAAAAGTTTGTTTGGACTAATAAATGCGAGAAGAGTTGCCAAACATTGAAGGCTATATTGATATCAGCTCCATTCTTGACCATTCTGATTCTAGGACAACCATTTATTTTGTACACTGATGCGTCAGGATTGGGATTAGGATGTGTACTTATGCAAGGAGAAAAAGTAATTGCTTATGCTTCAAGACAATTGAAGACACATGAGAAGAACTATCCCACTCATGATTTAGAATTAATGGCAGTAGTACATGCTGTCAAAATATGGAGACATTACTTGTACGGAGAGAAATTTCAGATTAAATCAGATCATAAGAGTCTTACTTACCTCTTTAATCAGAAGGAGTTGAATATGAGACAAAGAAGATGGCTGGAACTATTGAAAAACTATGATTGTGATATCTAATATCATCCGGGGAAAGCTAATGTAGTTGTTGACGCGTTGAGTTGAAAGGCAATGATGAAATCTCAAGGAGAGGTTAGCACCACTGCTGCACTGTGTGCTACCGGAAAAGTATTCAATTATAGTAATGAACAGTTTGTGATAGATGCACCGGGTGAATCAACCAACCAAGGGTTTATCCATCGGTTTGCAAATATGTTCGCCACATTGAAGATTGTACCCGATATACTTGATGAAGTAAAAATAGCGATTAAATCAGACCCTAATATAAGAACGGTACAAGAAGACCTCGAAAAAGGTAGGACTATTCCTGAGTTCACCTTAGATGATGAAAGGGTACTGAAGTACAAAGGAAGAATATGTGTACCTGAAACAAAAAGTTTGGACATTAGACACCGACTAATGAAGGAAGCCCATACCACCGCCTATTCGATACACCCTTGAAGTACAAAAATATATCATGACCTAAAGAAATTATATTGGTGGAGAGGAATGAAAGCAGATATAGCCAAGTTCGTATCTCAATGCCTAAATTGTCAGAAGCTGAAAGCTGAACGACAAAGGCCAGTAGGATTGTTACAGCCGTTACCAAAACCAGCATGGAAATGGGACTGCATCACTATGGACTTCGTCACAGGGTTACCATTGACTCCTCGAGTAGTTGACGCAGTTTGGGTGATTGTAGACCGACTGACTAAAACGACTCGATTTATAGCTATACAACCTCAGTATACACTGGAGAGGTTAGCTAAGTTGTATGTGGATAATATTGTCAGATTACACGGCGTACCTGAAAGTATTGTGTCCGAAAAAGATCCACGATTTACTTCAAAGTTTTGGGAAGGATTGCAGAAGGCTATGGGTACAACATTGAAGTTCAGTACTACATTCCATCCTCAAACAGATGGACAATCGGAGCGCACCATTCAGATTCTAGAAGACATGCTCCGAGCTTGTGTAATTGATTTTAAAGGATCATGGGACGAAAAGTTACCATTGATTGAGTTCGCTTATAACAATAGCTATCAGGCTACTATACAGATGTCACCCTATGAAGCACTGTATGACAGGAAGTGTCGAACTCCTTTGTTTTGGAATGAAGTTGGAGAACGTAGTATTTTTGGACCAGAATTTATTGAAAAGACTTGTCGAGTAGTCGACATTATCAAGGAAAGAGTAAGAATGGCTCAAAATCGTCAGAAGTAATATGCAGATACTAGACGACGAGACCTTGAATTCGCCGTAGGTGATAAGGTATTCCTCAAAGTGTCACCAATACGAGGTTTGAAATGGTTCGGACAGAAAGGAAAACTAAGTCCGAGATATGTCGGACCATATGAGATTCTAGCTAAACGTGGAAAAATGGCTTACCAGTTAGCACTACCACCACCTATGTCAAGTGTGCATGATGTATTTCATATCTCCTTATTGAAGAAGTATGTCAGAGATCCAACGCACGTTTTGACAGTAGATCTACTTGATTTGACTGATGGTTTGACCTTTGAAGTAGCACCAACTGAAATTACCAGCCGAAAGGTGCAACGGCTATGCAACCGTGACATTTATTATGTTAAAGTCACCTGGAGAAGCAGAGATATAAAAGAAATCACATGGGAAGAAGAGATACTATGCGAAAGCAATACCTTCATCTATTCGACTCGAAAGGTATGTACAATTTCGAGGATGAAATTTTTATAAGCAGTGGAGAGCTGATGTAAGACCCGTATCGAACTAACCGGTCTTATCACCTTGTACCAGGTCTACCTATCATGGTCGAGCCAAATAGACCAAGTGCGTGAAGGAAATAGCGAAACCAGGTATTAAACTGACCCAAAAATAGTAAAATAGAGGGCAGGGTCGCATGCCCAGATAGGCAGGGTCGGACCCCCTCCATTAGGAAGTCAGACCCCTGATATTTTAACTGGGGGTCAGACAATTTAGACCTGAGGGTCGATGGGATCATCGACCCCCTCTTCGACCCCCTCTTTGCCGACAGAAACCGCAAATAGGAAACTTTCCAAATTTTAAGGGGATTCTTTCCTAATCTCAATGAGACTTATTTTGGGAGGTTCTTCTCTATAAATAGGACGTCCCTAAGCCTCTTTCACTCCTTTTGAAACCCTAATTGAAAGTGAGAGAAAGAGAAGAGAAGGAGAAGAGAAGAAAAGTTGGAGAGAAGACTAAAGTGAAGAATTCAGAGAAATCTCTGAATCTCAGCAAAACCTAAGGTATGGGTATGTTTCCATTAATGATTTAAGACCTTAGAATGGTTCATGAAGAGGGTATGGTCTAGGAGAAACCCAAATCATCCATCCATGAAAGGATTTCAATGAAATTCATGGAGGAAATCATGGTAGGCAAAGTAAGGAAGAAACCTAGAGTTTTAAGCCATAGAACAAGCATAGAATGGATTGTGGAAGTAAGCCATATGACCCAAACATGAAATAATGGATTGTAGAATAAAATTCTCGACTCAAACCACGGGGGGTCGCACGTGGGGTCGATTGGGAATCGACCCTACCAGACCACAGGATCGACCCCCAGCATTCGGGAAGTCCAAGGATGGGGTGGTCGCACCCAGGGTCGATGGAACATGCGACCCTAGCATCGACCCTACCCTAGGGGTTGCAGTAAACTGCTATCCTACCTGCGACCCACCCTGCGACCCTTGCTTAACAGCAAGCCTAAAGTTATCGAAATGACTTCTAACTAAAATCTATGACTTGTTAGGTTTTCCTATTGATATAAAAGTGATTCTTAAAGCTTGAAAGAGGATCTACACTCAAGCAAAGGTGAGGGAACAAGACCTAAACTAATTGACTAATAATAAACTATTTTTATTTTCTTGAGTCCAATGCCATGACTGATTCTATGCGTGTATGCTTGTAATGTGCATTCAACATGTCATCCAATATTCCTACTATTAATGTTCATATATATTTAATTCTATTTTATTTATAACATGATGATGATGATGATGCTAAGAATAGACATGTGAATGATTGTGTGTGGTTAGTGTACTTGATGCGAGTGGGGCATCAGGAGAGGTGTTATGCGGTGTTTGATCCGGACACTTTAGCTCTATCTCTACTCAAGTCTTGTCTATTGACATCGTTGTATCACCATTACCTTAGCAGATTACGTCGTAGAGCGTTAGGGTAGGTGGTCTCGGACCGTGTAGTCTTCGACTCTGTTGGGGGGGGGGGCCTTAGCTCTATCTCTATGGACGTATTGAGGGATGCTAGGGTGAGGCCTTGGATACACTGTTTGACATTAGGATTGGTTAGTTGCGAGTCCAGTTTGCAAGTCCTCGCCAGCAGGGGCTTATCCGTTGGTATGGGTAGGGCATCATGGGAGGTGTTATGTGGTGTTTGATCCGGACACTTTAGCCCTATCTCTATTCCATGTTGGTGTGGATGTGGACGACAATGGTGTTTGATCCGTTGGGTGGGCTTACACACCCTGTGTATAGAGGTGAGGCGGCCACCGAACCTTTCTATAGCACATTGTAAACTTATATACCAGACCACAGATATGAATTGAATGCATGCATATGTTTGTTGCATTGTTTTGTTTGCTCACTGAGCCGTGATGTATGCTCACCATTTCGACGTCGAATATTTTTAGTTGAGGATGCAGGTACCACTGTAGAAGACTATATGAATGCTTCTGTGTATGGACACATTGCTGCAATGGAGGATGAAGACATAGTGGAGACGCATGACTCCTCATGCGAGTGCAACTCATGCATTTTCGATTATATTTTTATTTGAACTATTAAGGAAATATAATTGATATTTTATTTATTTATGTCTCGGATAATACAACATAATTTGATATTTTATATATGATTATCATAGTTAGATTCCTCAGTTCATTTATTATTATGACTTCTGCTATTGTGTATTTATTCTGATTATGATTGTGGATGTGTATGGTTTATTTTAAAAGGACACAACCTATTAGAGATCCTGGTTGAACCATTGGTTTATTAGCAGTTCATCACACGATTCTGAATAGTGAGGAATTGGGGTGTGACAGCTGAAGGCGCTGTAAGGCTGACAGATAAGATAAGCCTGTTAGGTAGAGAGCTGTAGAAGTTTCTTGGGAATAAAAAGTTTCTCTTTTCTCTGGTAGACATAGGAATCCCATGATGGGGTGCTGAACCACATTAATTCTTGTGTTTTCTTCTTGTTGCGTGCTCTAATTCTTAATAAGTGGTATCAGAGCCAGGTTCAATAGATCGGTCAGTGATCTAAGAGAAGGAGAGAGGTAGCAGTATGAAGAAGAAGAAGAAGAAAAAAGGTATGATTAGTGCTATGTTTTTTCTTTTGTGAAGTTGAAAAAGAAAGGGTGCCGTCAAGAAGAGATGGAAGGGAATCTTAGGCTAGGAAGATGATTCTTCCTGTCATCGCATGTGCCATCAGGGATCATGGAGTTGAGATTTACAGATTTCGACTCAGGTGCAGCTGTAGATCTCAATGGCCTGGTAGACTTGGTCGGATTGGGTGTTGGATCTGACGGCGGGTTTAAATCCCGATATGATGCACATAATGGTCAGTTTATATTACACCGTGGGGCAAACGAGTACTGGTGGGATGGGACAAGGAGTAAGATCTCTAGGTCTGCATTGGAGATGCAGAGGTGAGAGACTTGGGTTCCATGTACAATTGGAGTTGCAGAGGGCTGGGATAAGGAGTTAAATTTCAAGGTCTGCATTGGAGGTGCAGTGGTGAGAGGCTTGGGTTCCAGATGCAACTGGAGTTGCAGGAAGACTGTATATGACGGTGATCTTTTCGGTGATGCTGCAGCATGGGAGAGATGGAGTCACATCACATCGTGTAGCGGTGAGCTGTACGGGATACCCGGATGGGGTGTTGGCTATGCCGGTTTGGGTGTAGCGGTTTAGCAGAGACATGTTTACAGAATCAACATCAACGTATTTTCTTCAATGTGATTTACAGAATCCAAGCCAGGTGGAGATTTGTTGGGTTGATGTCTTGTATTCTGTGGGGTCCATGCAATTATAAGGGTAGTATTTGTATTACGGTATGAGTCTATTACATGTACAAGATAAACTTATAATTGTGGTGGGATTAAGATTTCTAGGTTTCCTTATAAATTGTCTCTGTGTGAAAAAACGTAGGTAAGGTTGTAAAGGTTGTCAGAGGATTCTCCTCTGACAGTGGAGAGCTGAAGGCGTTGTAAGACTAACAGATGAGATAAGCCTATTAGGTCGAGAGTTGTAGAAGTTTCTTGGGAATAAAAAATTTCTCTTTTTTTTGGTGGACGTAGGCATCCCACGATGGGGTGCTAAACCACGTTAATTCTTGAGTTTTCTTCTTGTTTGTGTGCTCTTGTAAGCACCCCATTTTTGCCACCCTCGGCGTAAATGAACCAATATGGCAGGTTTTTGACCTTTAAGCCAAAGACTTGTGATTCTCCACTAATCCCCACAGCAGGGTCATGGGCTATTATCTGCATAGATGCATAGGTCATAGAATTATCTTCGAAACGAGACCAGAATTGCTCAATTCTGATATCAAATGAGGAAGATACGACCATTTTAGTCGGATGATACATATAGGGGAGGTTTCTGAAATTATTATAAATAATAATCCCAGGGGCCTTCATGCAAATTATCCTAAGTCGGATTGTTTGAATTTCAAATCATCATATCTTGATCATCCGACATCGGATTCAGATGATTCCAAGAACATTATTCTTCATTCATGATGTTCTACAAAGTGGGCGTAAAAAATCCCGGGTAGAAGTCACCAGTGGGTCCCATGCAAACTTGCATGCAAAATGATCGTCAGAACTTCAAAGCTTCATATCTTTCACGTTCTACATCGGATTCAGATAATTCCAGTCTCATTATGTTCCATTTTTAGTGCTCTACAAAATGAACGCAAAAAAATTTGGAATAGAGGCCATCAAAAAAATTCCATGCGGGATAACAGCGGGAATGACCCGTGAAATGACAAGGAGAAGAAACCCAGTTAATTCCAATCAGTCCAAGTCAACTCAGTTCAAACCAGTTTTGGTCCAACCTAGCTCAACCCATATCAGTTGTCAACCTAAGTCAGTCTCAACCCATTTCGAATCAGTTCATCTATGTGCACGATATTTATATTACATATATTATATATATTATATATATATATATATATATATATATATATATATATATATATATATATATATATATATATATATGTATGTATGTTATTAAATATATGTGTATATATGTATATAATATATATTATTGTATGTAAATGATAATCCAAAAGATTTTGAGAAGAAAAAGGAAAGAGGGGAGAGAGAAACATGAAAGAGAAGGGGATTTAGGGTTTTGAGATAATCCAAAAAGATTTTGAGAAGAAAAGGAAAGAGGGGAGAGAGAAAACGTGAAAGAGAAGGGGATTTAGGGTTTTGAGATAATCCAAAAGATCTTGAGAAGAAAAAAGGAAAGAGAGAGGAATAAAAGAAAAAAAAAAAAGAAAAAAGGGGGAAAAAGATTCCCCTTCACGTTTTCTAGAAAGAAAACGTGAAAGAGAGAGAGGAGAAAGAAAGAAAGAAAAAAAGGAAGGAAAGAAAAAGGAAAAAAAAAATATTTTTTAGAAAAAAAGGATCTTCTAGAAAATGAGTGAAAAATTATAAATAGGCAAGAGGAGGATCCTTTTTTCCAGAGCAGAGAGAGAGGGAAACGTGGGTGAGAGAGAAAAAGGTGAGTGAGAGAGAGAAAACGTGAGAGAGGAAGAAAGAAAGAGAGAGAAAAGAGAAAAGAAAGAAAAGAGAAGAAGAAAAGAGAGAAAGAGAAGAGAGAAAGAAGCAGAAGAGAGGAAAAGGAGGATTCACATTCAAAGGGGATTGATACAACCCCCAATCACTCTTCATCAACGGTTTCGCTCGATTTGAGCCCAAGGTTAGTACTCTAAACAAATTTAGAGGTCGTTATAATGCCCGAATGCCAATTTTGCTTGAAAAAGGCTAATTTTCATGAAATCTCAATCATGAATGCTCTATTACATGCTTGTTAATGTTAGGATGCCTATGTCTAACATTTTTCATGAATGATAATTTGTCTAAGCTATTCAATGATGAATTTTTGATTGATATACAATGATGTTTGATGTTTTTTGTAAATTTCATAAAGTGATTTTCTGATTTGAAAATTCCAGATTTAGGGTTCAAACTTAGGACGTACATCATATGTATTTTTTCTTAGATTTTGAAGCCCAAAATTTTATGGGAGTCTCTCTGATATGATAGAAGACTACCCTAAAAATTTCGTTCCATTTGGAATTGGGGAAATATATCAAATAATTTGTCTTTGACATTGCTATTTTTCTCGGATGTAATGCAATCCTCTATCGGAAAGTCTCTAGACAAAGGCCTTATGGCCATAATCAGAAAATCTACTTAACATGAAATTTTTAGACATGAAAGTCCTCTAAAAAATGGCACTGGTTTCATATTTTTTCCATTTTTCTTTGAATTGATATCAATTTTTAAGTGCATAGAGCTTTGATTTCAGATCTGTCATGATGTGCTGATTTGCATGATTGAAAAGAGTCATTTTTCACAAAGAAAATATACTGTTTTAACTTTTTTTTCTTAATGAAATTTTAGATCAGATAGTTATCACATAGACATATGTCTGTATTTAATTTTCATTAAGAATAGAATTTTATTTGGAATTTATGGTGCAACTGGTCAAAAATCTGGAACAGACCTGACCAGTGTATTTGCCTGTACTTGGGGAATGTTTTCGACCTGCCTATGGTCTCTTTTAGGAATAGCTTCCTTGAGAAAAAATGTTGGCCTCTGAGTCTTCTTTCCAGGGATATATTTTAAGAATTTTTTGAGTAAGTACAGTGCCCTATGTGCCCATTTTGGTCCAGCCTGACAAAGCTGTCATCTTGCTGCGTGTTCCATCATGTTTTGATTGATTCTCATATGCTTTGGTTGTTTCTCACATGCCATATTTGATGCTATGCTATGTTCGGATGCTCGTATGCATACACTGCCATAATTGGAATGATCACATTGCCATAATTGAAATAATCACATTGCCATGATGGGAATGATACACATGTTTATTGTCATATTTGTCTGCTACACTTGCTCACATGCTATATTAAATGCTTATTGTCACAATTAGGGTAGAAAATCCTAAAAAATGGAAACAAAATAACATTTAGGTTACAAAACCCTAAGATGGAAAGAATGTAACAATTAGGGTAGACAACCCTAAAAATAGAAATAAAATAATAATTAGGGTATAAAACCCTAAAATGGAAAGAAAGTAACATTTAGGGTAGAAAACCCTAAGATGGAAAGAAAATAACAATTAGGGTAGAAAACCCTAAAATGGAAAGAAAGTAACAGTTAGGGTTGAAAACCCTAAAAAATGGAAATAAAATTACAATTAGGGTAGAAAACCCCAAAATGGAAAGAAAGTAGCAATTAGGGTAGAAAATCCTAAAATGGAAAGAAAATAGCAATTAGGGTAGAAAATCCTAAATATGGAAAGATAATGGCAATTAGGGTCTTGCCATGCTTAGAAGATAGCCTACTAGATCATGCCATATAGGCTCTTGCCTTATTTGCAATACATATCATATTTGAAAGATTTTTTAAACAATCTTACTGTTTTTAAATTTCTTGTCATAAATGTTTTATGTGCCATATTTAGATAGAATATTCTATTTTTTGGCAATAATTTATTTTATGCAACACCCTAGTCAAACTGCCATATATGCACACATCTAGAAGACAATGTAGGTGTGGGGACGTGCATTTAGGCACCCACATTCTTGGGAAGGGCATAATGGGAATAATAAAACCTTAATAAAGAAAGAGAATTCTTTGCCAAACCTTCCAAAATTAGAATTCAGAATGAAAAGGGTAATTTAGGACGATTTGCCCCTCGGCAAACCCTAAACCTAGAATAGGTTCTAAACCCTAAACCTAGAATAGGTTCTAAACCCTAAACCTAGAATAGGTTCTAAATCCTAAACCTAGAATAGGTTCTCAATCCCAAACCTAGAATAGATTCTCAATCATTAACCTAGAAAAGGTTATCCATCCCGAACTACGCGGATTCTGATTCCTAGGGCAAACCCTAGGATACGTAGGCTATTTGGGAGAAACTCAAATTCGGATCCACATCTTAGTCCACTTGGACTATCCATAGATCCACTAGGATATTTATCCAAACCTTAGTCCACTCGGACTATCCATAGATCCACTAGGACATCCCCCATATTTTAACCCAAATAGGGTTATCCACACTTTTAGTCCACTTGGACTATCCATAGATCCACTAGGATATTATCCACATTCCAACCCAAATAGGGTTATTCTTAGATCCACTAGGATTATCTATCAGTCCACTTGGACTATCCAGATCCTAACCCATAGGATTTCACAGCCATTCAAAGATAAATTTCAACTTAAACAAAGAACTTAATCATGCACAAGCATAAATCACATCCATAAACTTTAATCACACCTGAACTACGATGGTGAACCTGATTTTCGGAATAATTCCGTGATACGTAGGCAATCTGATGGATACAGATTCGGTTCAATGATATCAAACCACTTGGTTTGGTTTGGCTTAACAAATAGAGTCTAGCATAGGAAAGGTATAGGAGACCGATTTCGATCGGGCGGTTTGGGTGCCTAACCCCTTCCCATAATCGTAACCTGACACTTACCCAATCTCTGATGGACCAGAATTCCAATCTAAGGGTCATGAGTCAATCGAAGTCTTACCTTGGGGTGAGATTTCACATTTCTAAGGTCCTAGACCTAAATCTAGGTGGCGACTTCTAAAGATTTCCATCTTTGGCCTCACAGCTCTCATTCCTAACATACTACACATAATATTTATCCCAAGCTGCAATTAGCTGACCGACATATTCACTAAAGGGTCACCAAAGCCATGGTTCAACCATTTGCGAGACAAGCTCACTGTTTGCTGTAGACCAATGAGCTTACGGGGGAGTGTCAAGGATATGGCACATTTGAATTTAAAATTTGAAAACTCAGTTACTACAGAAACTGAAACCGTGGGTATGGATAACACTATCCATGGAAGCTGAAAAGAAGAACCAAAGTACGACTCAAGCTACCGCTGATTCATTACCTACAAAGAAGGAACCAATTGATTAACTTTATTAGTCTTTACATAAATCATGTGTAACCTGTTGTAAATCTCTTTTGGTTTTCAAATATCTATTTTGGTTTTCAAATTATAAATATAGCATTCTATCGCATTCAACGATAAGGCAATACAACAAACAAATCTCTTGTGTCGATTGATCTTACACCCTCCTCTTCTTCTTCGATTTTTTTTTCTTTTTCTTCTACTAAAACCTGGGAGAGTTATGAATCCATTAGGAAAGGTGGAAGAAACCAGAAATAATGGAGATTTTTATAGAGGGAGAGTTTAAACAATGAAAATGGTTGCTCTTTTCCCAACAGATTCACAACTCCCCCTCATGTTTAAGTATAAGAAAAAAACATCAAAAGGAAAGGAAAAGTTGAAAAGGAAGAAGAAAAGAAGGGTTGCAGGTTAAGAGGTTGAGAGGTTGAGGGAGGCAAAGAAGATGGAAATGCAAAGAGCTTGTGTCACTCCCCGATTTTACACACGCCGGGACTATAAATAGAACCCTTATCTTCTTATTAACCAACATTGATGGATTCTAAATGATATCATAACAATAGTAACAAGTATTATTCTGTCTCAACAAAACTCAAGACATAAATGTTAACATCCAATACAATACTCAAATACATAAAGAAGTATTGGACAACATGTCCGATCAAGAAGTACTCAAACAAAATCATAATACAACCAAATCAAGCTTGACCTCTGAAGACACAAGTATAGTAAAGAAATATAGGTTGAGAGCATTGTCCACTTGTCACCGAAGTCATCAGTAACATGTAAAAAACTCCATGAAATCAACTATAGCAAACCGGTATCAAAAGCTAAAAAAAAAAAAAGGGGGTACACACATGGGCATTCTCTTCAACTTGAACTCAGTGAAAAGGAAAAACAAGCAAGTAAGCAAAAGCATGATGAATTTATAAAGGTCTAATATATGATCTACAATGCGCTAAGGTAGAAAATCGCCACACCAGAGAGGATAGAAACTCCCATACACGAGGTGGGAATAGATACTCTCCTAGTTATACCGTTGCATTTAACACCTCTGAAAAAGTAGACTCCCTTTGGGGATAGGGCTGAACCAAATTGGTATCATAACGACGACCATCTCAAGGTTCCCTTCCTCCTCGAGCCTACATCAATACTTAATCCTTTACTAGCTAGGGTTGTAGTCATAGAGATCTATTACTAACCATACCTAATATGTCATCCAATACTATGAGGCCGTACTCGAGCAGAGAGCTTGAATCCGCCGCCCCTCTCTTGGATGCCATCACCCCGCAAGGATACTGGCAATTGCAAAGCATTGCCCATATGGTAACCACATCCCAGGTCTGTTAGGCCACATGTTACCATACAACGCTAACTAGACATCATGATATCACAACATATAATCAAAATGCACATGCATGAATAATTATGATAGATATTAGATTACATGTTATTTAACCAAAATGCACCATAGATATGCAGAGTTATTAAGAAACAAGAAAGTAAAGTAAACTACCCCTTACCTATAAGACCCACTCTGAAATCCTCACAATTTGGATCTCTTCGTACCGGGTCTTATTGTGCCAACCCTTGGCACACTGACTTATGACCCTATATGCGATGTTGGTCAGCCCCTTGAGTTACATAGGAGTGCTAGATCATGTGGGAAGAGATACTTGAGGTATATGAAGCATTAGCATCAAGTTGAGCCCATGAAACTAGGCCCAGATAAGCTTTAAGTTCAACCGGAGGCATGTACTGGAGGAACGTGCTGCCGCTTGAATTTTTTCGGTTGAGAAAGAGTAGGGCACTCTATCTGCCGAATTCTATAAAAGGAAGGCATACTCTCCTTTCTATCCTCTTGCTAAACTGTGGGAGAGTGAGAGAGTGTGTTGAAAAGGAAGCCTAGAGCTCAAGCTTGGAAACTCAAGCTCAAAGGACCGACCTTCTCTTGAGGTTGGTTCTCATCCCTTCTCCTTTCTCCACTCTTATAGGGATCTAGACCTTAGACCATGGGGGGAGTTCCCTATTGATGGTCTCCATTAATAGAAACTGAACCTTCACTTTCTCTATGAATGGAGATGATAATGGGATCTAAATGACCTCCATTATGCTCAATAATGGTTGGTAATAGTCTCCCACCATTTAAAGTAAGGGAAAACATGGTGGGAGGAACCTTCCCCAAAGAGAAAACCTTCTGTGGTTTGTGTTTGGCTTCTGGGCCAGAACCAGTAGCATAAACTTGTAGATTGGTAGTGGCCCTAATGCCGATTGATTCACGACTAGCCTACCGTCAAGAGAAATATTTAAATAATAATTTAGACTGAGAAATAACAGGTGCCACCCTAAACGGTATCACTAACCAGAAGCACAACCTGAAAGTACGTTACACCGGTATGTACGAAGTACCACTGGCCGTGCCTCCACGTAAGCTTAATTACAAGTAAAGCCACTGTCGGATGATCAATCACCCAGCTTAGCCTCTGCATAATCTTTTGGAATCTTTATTCTATAGACAGTATGTGAAGCGGATGACCAACCTAATGATCATTCATCCGATCAATCTTCCAGTCTTATATATGAAGGAATTGACTAAGTGTTAATCGACACCATGTACCGATAGAATGCACAACTAGTTCCTTCTACCAGTTCAGTCAGCATTGACGTATAAGCCTAGAAATGATTAGGAAGACTATCTTTTCAGTTTTTTACTTACCTTGGGACCTTTACATGGACAATTAGGACTTGTCTATGCTAGTTTATTCACCAACTTAATCAATTTATCTAATCAATTAGGTAAAACACCACGGATAATGGACGAAGCCTTCTGCCAGCTTCAAGGTTCAGCATCACCTTTGGTATCAACAGGTGAGGGGCTGGGTCACGTAGAGTTTGAGCATGTGTTTGTTATTTGTTATGGATATTTTTCTTTTATAACATGTCATCCAATGAAATGTATATAACTGTTCATGCATTTGCATATAATTATAACTATATATGTTGTTTTGGTTGTGGTTGCCTTGGTAGAGACATGACGAACCATGGGAGTGGGTAGGATCCAGGGTTCTCTGTAAGGCATGGTTATTGATGTTGTTGTTGTGTGTATAACCATGTATGATGGTGTGTGTGACGTACGAGAGTACGGGCATGCATACCATATTGGTGTATCGATATCCTAGTAAAGACATGGTGATCCATGCGATGGGGATCCAGGATTCTCCATTGGAGTACCACCCATGTATGGTGGTTCATGTAAAGAGTGACCACATAAATCACATTGGGAATGGCTGTACCTTAGTGGAGGCACAACGAACCATGGGAGTGGGGAGTTGGAGTCCTCTGCTAGGTGCAGTTTTGGATAAGACCATGTATGATGGGCATGTAGAGTATGGGAGAATGATACACGTGCCATGTTGGCACTCTATGCTCTAGTAGGGACACCATCAGTCTATGGGAGTGAAACGGGAATTCCTACTGGAGTATAGTTTTGATTATTGCGTGCACATGCCATAATAATTAATTGAATGATGTGGTTACAATTGTGTGTGGGGTATATGATCATGTAACGTATGTGAGTACGATACATAGCCATATGTCTAGTTGCATCTTAGTGGGACGTGGTCGGTTTATGGGAGTAAAACAGGGATCTCTGCTGGGCTGTAACCCATTAATAACATGCTCACGCTCATGCATCATACATCAACTTGGTCAAGTGATTTATGCTTTAGCAAGGTAAATATAATCCAGGTAGTGGGGTACAGAGCACTTAGGCGGTGGGTTATGGGTGTATATGCTCAGGGGGTAGGGTACGGGGCATTGTTCAGGCAGTGGGGTACGGGGCATAGCTCAGGCGGTGGGGTACGGGGCAAGATCCTCGTTAGGGTACAGATTGACCATGATTTGCATACACACTTATATGACACTCACAATTACTTGTTTATTTGCTTCTGTACTGCATTCATAACTTGTTGCATAGGATTACATTGGATACTTGATTTCTCGCTGAGCTGGGATATGAGCTTACCCCTCAATATCGAATCTTTTTACCTTTATTTGCAGGTACAACTATTGTCGACGCAGGTATGGATCCTGCTGATGCTGAAACTACTTCACTTGGTGGGGTTCCTCTCCATGATCACATCAAGGGTTGCACCTATAGGGATTGTATCTACAGGATCTAAGTCAACTCTTGATTCAGTCGATTTTGCTATCTGTGGATAAATGATGGTTTGGTCTATCCACAGGAACCTATTCAGATTTACTCTGGTTATGTAATATGGATGTATGTAGTATTATAAATATTATAGAACAACTATAATAGATAACAAACTTATGATAGTAAGTGTTATTAGTTGGCATCTAGTTCCTTGTTATGATTCCGCTGCAACTCTGATATTCCGCTGCAAGTATTATTATTACCTACTGTTGATTATGGTGGATATTGTGTGTGTAGGTTGTGGGGTTTACTGGTAGATCACTTTGGTTGTCGATCGCTAGAAGATTTGGGTTGTCTCTGGATGACTCAGATATTACGCCCGATTCCCCAGAATAGGCTATGACATTACATGTCGATGAACAACTATACGTCCTTTGGTAACATAGGCTTTCCTTGCATGCTCTCATTGTACCTATAATACATACTTACTTGTTAGGTGAAGCTTAACTAAGTTTTGTTCTTAATTAGGTTTCGTATTTGCCATAGGGTACTCCCATAATGTAGGGTACAACCCTTAGGTGAATAGGCCTGGTTACAAGCCCATACTTAGGTCTCTAAACTAAATTCCAAATGTTTAGGGATATCCAGTAGAAAGCACTTCGATAGGAATTTGTATTTGGACATAAGAATGGAAGCTTATAAAGAATAGGGTTTAGATTTCATAACCTACTATGATGGTCTGGGCATAGGTTCGGTTGGATATCTGCATCTGGACCCCCCATCCAGAGGATTCTAGAAAGTTCACTGTTTATACAGGAACCATTCTATGATTGTCCAGACCCTCCATCCTGAGGATCCCAAAAGGACTTCCTATTTACAGGAAGGCTAGTGTAACTGTCTAGAAGATGATCATCCAAAGGCACGCATAGTGCATACGGGTGCACCCGGACACCTCTAATGTCAATGTGTAAATTTTTTCAGAATCCAAGTATTGCCCCTTCGAAGGGTAATAAGTCCATGACCCCCAATCCAAATGACCTTAGATCTATTTTCTATGAAACTAGACTTAACATATAATATCTCTACCAAAAATCATGGCATTATAATATGTTTAATCTAATGAATCATTCACCAAAAGTCGGACCTTCAGAATCAGATCTAAATATGTGTACGGTATTATACAGATTTGATATCTCCCTCTTTCTGAGTCCAAATAGTCTCATTCATTTTATAGAATACTCTAGACATGATTTAAAATATTCATACCAAATTTCAACTCATTCCAATAAGATTAACCTTATCATCTAGGCATCCCAAGTCAAACTTACAGAACCAGATTCAGTTCGTTCACAGTAACTTGTGATTATATCTTCCTCATCGTGAGTCCAATTAACCTCATCATTTTTGGAGAATAAACTATACTCCCAGAAATACTAAAAGAAAATCATGTATTTGCCTAGGAATTTAGAACGATTAGAAAATTACAAAAATGAAACCAGCGGCATGCTTAACACATGCAAGTCGGACGGGAAGTGGTGTTTCCAGTGGTGGACGGGTGGCCCTTCCAGTACCAACTTCCGACCCATTGAGAGCAATTTTAGGATCCGGGCCTAGTCAATTAGATACCGAAGAATATCTGTAAGACCCGTACGCCACGAACCCGGTCTAACCTTACATTTCGTTTCGTGACCAGTCTACATATCATGGTCGAGCCAAGTGGACCAAGTGTGTGAAGAAACCCAAGACCCAATAAGAAATTTTACTCAAAAATGAGGGTAGGGTCGCATGCCTAAACAGGTAGGGTCGACCCCACCTCAAAAGAAGTCCAACCCATGACTTTTTGGTCGTAGGGTCGCAGGGGTCTCGGATTGTCCGACCCCCTCATCGACCCCCTAGCATCGACCCTAGGAAAACAACAAAAACAACACGAACCGAAAATTAGGATACTTTCCTAATTTCGATTGGGACCTTTCCTAAACTCAATGGAACCTATTTTGGGAGGTTTTTCTCTATAAATAGGACATCCCTAAGCCTCTTTCACTCCTTTTTGAACCCTAATTGAAGGTGAGAGAAAGAGAAGAGAAGGAAGAGAAGAAGAAAAAGAAAATTTGAAGAAAAGGCTAAGGAAGAAGAAGAAGCTTAGAGAAATCTTTGAAACTCAGACTACAGAAGGTAAGAACCTCAATCCCTATCTGAATTTAAGGCTTAGAATAGATTATGATGAAGTTAGGTTAGGAGAAACCCTAATACCATCCATCCATAGATGAATTCTAATGAAAATCATGGAAAACTATGAAAAGTGAGTAACTTGGAGTTCGAGCCATAGAACAATCATAGAATGGACTATAAAAGTAAGCCAAATGACCCAAACATGAAAGAATGGACTGTAGGATGAAAAGGTCGACTCATACCGCGTGCGGTCGCACGTAGGGTCGATTGGGAATCGACCCTACCAGACCACAGGTTCGACCCCCAGCTTTCAGGAAGTTCAGGGAAGCTGTGGTCGCACCTAGGGTCAATGGAACATCCAACCCTAGCATCGACCCTACACCCTGGGGTCGCAGAAAACTGCTACCCTACCTGTGACCCGTCCTGCGACCCTAGCTTAACAGCAAGCCTAAAATTATCAGAATGTATTCTAATT
The DNA here is from genome assembly GCA_028583415.1 of Protea cynaroides. Classification (NCBI taxonomy): domain Eukaryota; kingdom Viridiplantae; phylum Streptophyta; class Magnoliopsida; order Proteales; family Proteaceae; genus Protea; species Protea cynaroides. The sequence goes on from CM053265.1 coordinate 54,517,462, forward strand.
AAAATCTATCGACTTGTTAGGTTTTCCTATTGATATAAAAGTGATTTTTAAAGCTTGAAAGAGGATCTACACTCAAGCAAAGGTGAGGGAACAAGACCTAAACTAATTGGCTAATAATAAACTATTTTTATTTTCTTGAGTCCAATGCCATGACTGATTCTATGCGTGTATGCTTGTAATGTGCATTCAACATGTCATCCAATATTTTTGCTATTAATGTTCATACATATTTAATTCTATTTTATTTATAACATGATGATGATGATGATGCTAGGAATAGACACGTGAATGTATGTGTGTGGTTAGTAAGCTTGATGCGAGTGGAGCATCAGGGGGAGGACGTGACATTGTGGTTCAGCCTGGTCACCAGACTCTAGCTCTATCTCTACTCAAGTCTTGTCCACTGACATCGTCGTATCGCCATTACCTTAGCAGAACTATTACGTCATAGGGTATCAGGGGAGGAAGTCTCAGACTGTGTAGTCTTCGACTCTGTCGGGTAGCCTTAGCTCTATCTCTATGGAAGTATTGAGGGATGCTGGGGTGAGGCCTTGGATACACTGTTTGACATTAGGATTGGTTAGTTACGAGCCCAGTTTGTAAACCCTCACCAGCAGGGGCTTACATGTTGGTATGGGTTGAGTATCACGGGAAGTGTGATGCGGTGTGGTCCTAAGCACTTTAGCTCTATCTCTATTCCATAGTGGGTGCATGTGGGATGACAATAAATATTAACCTTTGGGCAGCTTCACACACTCGTGTATAGAGGTGTGGCGGCCACCGAACCTTTCTATAGCACATTACAAATTTATATACCAGACCACATATATGAATTGAATGCATGCATATATTTATTGCATTGTTTTGTTTTCTCACTGAGCTCAAGTTGGAGAGCTGACCCTCACGCACGTAATTCTTTTTAGTTTCTGATGTTGCAGGTATTATGATTGAAGATTATGTCGACACACCAACATATGAACAGGTGGCGGCTATGATGAGCCAGCTGTGGAGGACGAACATGGTTCATTAAGCGAGCGTTTCAACTATGGATACGCTTAGTGTTTAATTTTTGTATTTGAATATTTGTAATATGTATTAAATTATATTTTGGTTACTTAGAGATAAATGGAATATCAATTATTTATCGTGACTAGACCTTAGTTCATTATCTGTAAGCCTTCCGCTATTTATTTTATTACCTCTGATTAATGTGGAATGTGTTTTGGTTTAACAACGTGGGATAGCCTATACGAGATCCTGGTTGAACCGTTGATTTATTGACGGTTCATCACACCATTCTGCTTGGTGCAGAATTGGGGTGTGACAACTTGGTATCAGAGCTCTCAGGTCTTCCCATAAAACCTGAATACTTCCACTGGAGTCCATGAACTAAGTTAGGATAATTAAAAGCTTTAATACAAACCCACATAAGCACCTGTGTTGGTTGAGACCGAACTTAAACAAGACAATAATGTACATATAAAAGGTGAAACCATATATATACACTCAAACAGAAAGAGAAGACCAAAATTTATCCTGATAAATAAATAATATAGGGTACTATCTATAAGTCGGGCAGTTACCTAAGTATACAAAGGATATAGTACAATAAGAAGAAGGAAGCATCTGTAAAGCAGAAAAATTGGAATATCGAGTTGGTACTCACAAGATGTGAAACTCGATGTATGATAGAGAAAGGAGAAAAATGACTAGTAACGCTTAAATCCCTGTAGAGGAAAAGGGAAAGATCTCGGGCTGAATGCGACAGAGATAGGAGAACAATGGCCATACACTAAGAATAAAAGAAGATAAAACTATACTCTTGGGTGACGTGGAGACTCTAAGTGAGATCCACCATATGCTGATCCATTGCCCACTGAGCATTAAGAAGATGTTGTAACTTGACCCCACCACTATCTGGGTCGAGAACGAATAGTGAAAACTCATCTGAGCACATGCTAAATAATGATAATCAGATTAAAGCAAATCAAAGGAGGTGAACAACCAGGCCACTCCAGCCAATCACCTGGACTACCCAAGTTGCCAATGTTACATCAACACCTCCCAGTCAGACCAAGTACGGTACCAATTGGTAGCAACACTGTACCCCCAACAGCTGTTAGCTATAATACAGTGCCTACCATACAGCAAGTCCCAGTAATGTACATCCCAGTGCAGAAGCTTGGTGCACAACAAGCAGTGTATCAAGGTGGTTGCCCTTATCAGCCATTGATATATGGGATAGCTGCATCATGATATAATGATCCAACAATGATTGAGTAATATTTTCTGAAGATGAAGCCTCAAACGTTTTCAGCAAAGGATCAAATCTATTGTGGCCATATATCTAGATAGGTTTATATAGGATGCGGTGCATTATTGATTTACTCTTATGATTATAGAGGATGCACATACCTGATTTTAAATTCTTGTACCTTGATAGAATACCTTCTTGATTTAACCTGTCAATTGGAGTTATAGGTATTGTTTCTTTAGTATTAGTCCTGATTATACCAAACTGAGCCACTCTCATGATCGACAACATGAATAGAGATATGAACTGAATGAACAGTTAAATATTTAATCATGTTGAGCGTACATCTTTTTAATTTTACCTGATTTATTGATGTACGAAAACTTTCTCCAGATTTATTCCTATAGTGCCTTGACCAATGGCATTATATAGAACCTGTAACCATGAGGTTAAGAGTTGTAAAACCTCTATTTTCATATATTTGGACCACCGTGCAACTTGACGATCTTTTAATGCCGGTTGGATTACCACAGATTTACTCCTGATCTTTTAAACCTAAGTTCACTAGATAAAGAAAGTGTTTATCGTCATACTAAATTGAAAGAAGGAAATGAATTGTTTTGGATAAACATTCTGATTCTTACATTTCTCGACATCCATTGATAAAATGTTTAGTGATAATGGAATTATTAGAAGAAAGATGATTGGATTCAGATTAAATGCTATGGCCAATGAACCTCAGATGAAGTAATGGAGAATCTATTTTGAGATTACTGATTTGATGGATATGAGCCATATCTATAAAAGAGTGCACGAGCAAAAAGTGAAAACTATCAAGAGTGACTAGGAAAGAGTAGATATTACTCAAGTGAAGTTAAAGATGGCTATATCGGTATGAATTTTGACAAGGTAGAAGATTCCTAAAGGTAAATCTAAGAGTGGATACAAGGATAAAGTCAAAAATCATGGCATTGATAGTATTCAGATTAGTACAAGTAACACTGAGTTACGCCCAATGTTAAAGGAAATGATTAAGCAAAGACCAAGACAGTTTGGCAAAACTAATGAAATTTTGAGCATATACCCTAATGCTTAGACTTGGGATATGTAATGAGTAAATAGTCAGAAGATGCTTTTCGAGATATGTAATAGAATGATAAAAGGAGGTGTAAGCTAATGAGCTTTTTGGGATATATGAGATTTCAAGCAATAGTCTTTGAAAAACTAAGAGATGAAGGAACTACACGAGCTCTTAAGACCTTATACCAGATTTTTCTAGTTCAAGCCCTTTGGACTAGATGTTGTATTTGATGAGTGTTATTAACAATGTTCGAATCATATGGATGGACAGAATTTGGATGCAACCTGAGTCGACTTGAGATGATAGACTTTGACGTCATCTTGGGAATAGACTGGTTGTCTCAACACTCTACAAAGTTGTTGTGTGCATAGAAGAGGTTATCATTCAAGAATAAAGACGACATATAATTTAGTTTTATTGGAAGCATGTTGCCTAAGAAGTGAAATCTGATCCTCTCTATGCTAAAGGCGAAGAGATGCTTTGAAGAGAAAAAGTTGGACATATGGTATCTGTGGTATACGTTCCCAAAGAAGCACCACAGATGGAAGATATTGATGTGATGCATAAATTTTCTGATGTGTTTCCAGGAGACTTACCTGGGTAATCATCTGATCATACGATCGTGTTCGTCATCGACTTGTTACCAAGGACGATACTTGTGTCAAAGGCACCTATAGAGTAGTTCCTATGTAGTTGAAGGAACTGAGACTCAAATACAAGAGTTATTAGACTAAGGTCCTAATAGGCTAAGTATTGCATCATGGGGAGCGCCAATGCAATTCATAAAGAAGAAGGACGGTAGTGTCAGATTATGTACAGACTACCGAGAAATAAACAAGCTCACGATCAAGAATCGATATCTACTACCTCAGATCGATGACTTGTTTAAACAGTTGCAAGGAGCAAAGGTATTTCTCTAAGATTGATCTTCGGTCAAGATATCAACAGTTGAAGAATTTAGACAGCGATATCTCGAAGATACTTTTAGAATCAAGATTGGGAAATTTTGAGTTCTCGATTATGACGTTGGGATTAACCAATGCCCCTACATCTTTTATGGAGCTGATGAACTGGGTGTTTCATGACATGTTGGATATGTCGGTCATAGTTTTCATAGATGATATTTGGTTTATTCCAAGAATGAAGCAACTCATACAATGGATTTTAGAACAACTTCACAATAGCTGAAAAGGGAAAAGCTTTATGCCAACTCCAAGAAATTGAGACCTAATTAAGCAAAGTGATCTACTTAGATCACATAGCATCGTAAAAAGGGATTAAAGTGGACCCTATTAAGATAGAAGTAATCATATGGTAAGAAACACCTAAAGAGTATTGTGAAGATCAGAAGTTTCTTGGGTTTAGCTGGTGATTATAGATGATTCATGGAGGACCACTCTAGGATCACAATACCTCTTACCAAGATAACCAGGAAAGGAGAGGAGTTTAATTGGACTGACAAGTGTGAAGAATGTTTCCAGATTCTAAAGTAAGGTTGATATCAACTCCCATCTTGATCATTCGGACACCAGGGAAACCGTTTACCCTAAACATCGAAGCTTTCGGATTGGATCTAGGATGCGGGTTGATGCAAGGTAAATAAGCGATTGTATATGCTTCAAGAAAACTGAAGGAGCATGAGAAGACTTACCCTACTCATGACTTGGAAGTACCGGTGATGAGTTATGCAATCAAGACGTGGAGACATGATCTATACGGAGAAGAATTTAGATTAAATGGGAACACAAGAGTTTTATTTATATCTTCACCAGAAAGAGTTGAACATGAGGATAAAAATAGCTGGAATTGCCCAAGGATTTAGACTGTGATATTGAGTGTCACCCGAGCAAGGCTAATGTAGTGGCGAAGGCCTTAAAGAAAAAGGGAATTATGAAGTCCAAGGAAGGACCTAGTATGAATGCTGCCTTATGCTTCGCAGCAATAGATTCAGATTTGGAAGGAGAGTAACGTATAATAGAAACTCGTGATGATCTAATTGAGCGAGAACTTATGGATGAACTTATGGAGCAATAGTTCCTCGCTTGCTTTCACAACATTAAAGAATTGATAGACGAAGTAAAGGTAGTAATTTTGTTAGATCTATATCTAAGAGCGGGGTAAGAAGATTTAGAGAAGAAAAAACCTAACCCTGACTTACTCCGGATGTGAAAAAGGTCCTATGATACAGAGGATGATTATGTATACCTGAAGTGAAAAATGCTGATCATAAGATATAAGATAATGTTAAAATCCCATTCTATTCCGTATTGGATACATTCTAGAAGTATAATATATACCAAAACATGAAGAGATTATTTTGGTAGAAGGGAATGGAAGTAGTTGTGGCCAGATGCATGTTTCAATGTCTGAATTATCAGCAAGTAAAGGCTGAAACACAAAGACCAACATGGCTTACCATAACCACTATTGGAGCCAGTCTGGAAGTGGAAGTGCAGTACAATGAACTATGTCAATGATTTTCCACTGACTCCCAGATCGATTGACATGGTTTGGGTGATTGTTGATCACCTTATGAAGATAGCTCATTCCATTGCTATACAACCTCAGTATGCTTTCGAGCGGCTAACTAAGCTATATGTGGATTAAATTTGCTACCAAGCTACTATGTAGATGTCACCTATAAAGCTTGGTACGGTAGAAATGTCAAATTCTTTTGTTTTGGAATAAAGTTGGTGAATAAGGAATGGTAAGACCTGAGTCTGTTGAAGAAACCTGTCGAGTAGCAGACAAGATCAAAGAAAAGGGCCAAGATAGCTTAAGTTTCTCAGAAGAGACACCAAGACCTCGAGTTCCCCATAAGTGATAAAGTGTTCTTGAAGATATCACTTATGCACGGATTAAAAACAATTCAATGAGAAGGGAAAGTTGTATCCGATATATGTTTTAGACCTCATAAAATTTGGAGAGACTTAGAAAAGTTGTATATCAAATAGCATACCGCTGTCCACGTCTGGTGTGCATGATGTATTTTGCGTGTCTCTATTGAAGAAGTATATTGGAGATCCATATCAAAGGTATTGACCACTGATCCACTGGATTAGATAGAAGATTTAACTATTGAAGTGGTACTAGCCTAGTTCACTAGTTGGAAGGTACAAACATCTCAAAAACTGGGATAATTATTATATAAAGATGACAAAGACAACACGTGGAGAAGATTACATGGGAGGAAGAAGATGCAATGCAGAAACAGAATTCCCACCTATTGACTCCGAAGTAAATTCAAATTTTGAGGACAAAATTTATTTTAAGGAGGAGGGAGTTGTAAGATCCGTACGATCAAATTTCGAGGACAAAATTTCTTTTAAGGGTGGTGGAGTTGTAAGACCCGCACGCCACGAATCCAGTCTAACCTTATATTTTGTGTCGTGGCCAGTCTACATATCATGGTCGAGCCAAGTGGACCAAGTGTGTGAAGAAACCCAAGACCCAATAAGAAATTTTACTCAAAAACAATCAAAATGAGGGTAGGGTCGCATGCCTAAATAGGTAGGGTCGACCCCACCTCAAAAGAAGTCCAACCCATGACTTTTTGGTCGTAGGGTCTCGGATTGTCCGACCCCCTCATCGACCCTAGGAAAACAACAAAAACAACACGAACCAAAAATTAGGAAACTTTCCTAATTTCGATTGGGACCTTTCCTAAACTCATGGGACTTATTTGAGAGGTTTTTCTCTATAAATAGGACATCCCTAAGCCTCTTTCACTCCTTTTTGAACTCTAATTGAAGGTGAGAGAAAGAGAAGAGAAGGAAGAGAAGAAGAGAAGGAAAACTTGAAGAAAAGGCTAAGGAAGAAGAAGAAGCTTAGAGAAATCTTTGAAACTCAGACTACAGAAGGTATGAAGCTCAATCCCTATCTGAATTGAAAGCTTAGAATAGATTATGATGAAGTTAGGTTAGGAGAAACCCTAATACCATCCATCCATGGATGAATTCCAATGGAAATGATGGAAAACTATGAAAAGTGAGTAACTTGGAGTTTTGAGCCATAGAACAATCATAGAATAGACTATAAAAGTAAGCCAAAGGACCCAAACATGAAAGAATGGACTGTAGGATGAAAAGGTCGACTCAAACCACGTGCAATTGCACTTAGGGTCGATTGGGAATCGACCCTACCAGACCACAAGTTCGACCAACAACTTTCGGGAAGTCCAGGGAAGCTGTGGTTGCACCTAGGGTCAATGGAACATCCGACCCTAGCATCGACCCTACACCCTGGGGTCGTAGAAAACTGCTACCCTACCTGCGACCCGTCCTGCGACCCTAGCTTAACAGCAAGCCTAAAATTGTCGGAATGAATTCTAATTAAAATCTATCGACTTGTTAGGTTTTTCTATTGATATAAAAGTGATTCTTAAAGCTTGAAAGAGGATCTACACTCAAGCAAAGGTGAGGGAACAAGACCTAAACTAATTGACTAATAATAAACTGTTTTTATTTTCTTGAGTCCAATGCCATGATTGATTCTATGCGTGTATACTTGTAATGTGCATTCAACATGTCATCCAATATTCCTACTATTAATGTTCATGCATATTTAATTCTATTTTATTTATAACATGATGATGATGATGATGCTAGGAATAGACATGTGAATGTATGTGTGTGGTTAGTGTGCTTGATGCGAGTGGAGCATCAGGGGGATGACGTGACATTGTGGTTCAGCCTGGTCACCAGACTCTAGCTCTATCTCTACTCAAGTCTTGTCCACTGACATCGTCGTTTCGCCATTACCTTAGCAGAACTATTACATCGTAGGGTATCAGGGGAGGTGGTCTCGAACCATGTAGTCTTCGACTCTGTCGAGTGGTCTTAGCTCTATCTCTATGGACGTATTAAGGGATGCTGGGGTGAGGCCTTGGATACACTGTTTGACATTAGGATTGGTTAGTTGCTATCCCAGTTTGCAAGCCCTCGCCAGCAGGGGCTTACGTGTTGGTATGGGTTGAGTATCAGGGGAAGTGTGATGCGGTGTGGTCCTAAGCACTTTAGCTCTATCTCTATTACATAGTGGGTGCATGTGGGACGACAATAAATGTTAACCTTTGGATGGCTTCACACACTCGTGTATAGAGGTGAGGCGACCACCGAACCTTTCTATAGCACATTGTAAACTTATATACCAGACCACAGATATGAATTGAATGCATGCATATGTTTGTTGCATTGTTTTGTTTTCTCACTGAGCTCAAGTTGGAGAGCTGACCCTCGCGCGTGCAATTCTTTTTAGTTTTTAATGTTGTAAGTATTATGATTAAAGATTATGTCGACACGCCAACATATGAACAGGTGGCGGCTATGATGAGCCAGCTGTGGAGGACGAACATGGTTCATTACGCGAGCGTTTCAACTATGGAAACGCTTAGTGTTTAATTTTTGTATTTGAATATTTGTAATATATATTAAATTATGTTTTGGTTACTTGGAGATAAATAGAATATCAATTATTTATCATGACTAGACCTCAGTTCATTATCTGTAAGCCTTCCATTATTTACTTTATTACCTTTGATTAATGTGGAATGTGTTTTGGTTTAACAACGTGGGATAGCCTATACGAGATCCTGATTGAACCGTTGGTTTATTGACGGTTCATTACACCATTCTGGTTGGTGTAGAATTGGGGTGTGACAATATCATATCCAAAATTCAGATCCAAATTCATTGTTTAGGTTGTCGAACCTTTATTCTAAGTTTGGGTTCCAGAACTGGAGGATCTGTAGTAGTACTGTCCCTCGCCCTCTTTGAATTTTGTTCAACGCTCATTCTTTCTTGCTTGGCTATTAGTGGCTACTAGAAGAGAGTTTCCTGACCTTCTAAATATGGATAAATTTCCTAGTGATGATAGTATTAAAGAGTATAATCAGTAGGATTGATGAAAACATACCTTTTAGCTTCGAAATCAGCACCTTAATGGTGGTATATGTCTTGGGGGCTCATTTAATTGTGGTTCCTTCACCCAACTCTCTCCAAAAGATGAATTATTGTGGTTGCCTTCTCTTTGAAGGCATTTAGGGTAATCTATCTCCCTTTGCCCTAAAGTTGTTTAGGTATAATCTAAGTTAGAGTCCTAGTTTACTTGGAGTTTCCTAGTAAAGATGGAGTGCCATCACTCTTAAAGCTATTAGGTCCCACCTAATGCCACATGGTGGCTTACTGCGACTTGGTGGGAAAAGTTTCCCACTTTAAGCAACCTCCTCTTACTCTCTCTCTTGCCACATGGAATTCCTTAAAAGATGGAGTGACTCAAGGAGTCTATCTCATTACTCCTAGATTTTCTCCTTTTTGCTATCCCATTATCAAACTCATCACACCCCTTAATTGTGGAGTTGGCTATCAAGTTTGTCACATGCCAAGCTACTGTAATTTTAGATCTAATATAAGATTATGAATTAATTATCCAATTATAGTTATTAACCCAATATGAACATTAGATCTAACTTTCTAGGTGGAATGTATTCCCTAGCATCCTGCGTTCATATGCAATGTGTTTTTGTAGATTACCTATCAAACACCGTTGGATCATCATCATACTTTTTCTCATGGGTCCTATGATATTGTAGGTAATTTCCATACTTAGATCTACAATTTACCCTATTATAATTGTCATCATACATGGTATGTGTTATATAACACTATGAAGTGTAAAACAACACCCACTTGTTTAAATGTTACCCAGTGATACTAAGTGACATCAAATCTTCCTAATCAATGAGGTAGACCTTTATTTATGAGTTATATCATGCATCCTTCATGAACTCAATTTATTTTATAGAATTTTTCTAGAGATAAAAAATGATAGAACAACCCTCATGGTCCATTAAGCAATTTCTCGAGTCCAAACTAGGTTTGGGTTTTGTTCTTATTATTAATTGGGATTATCATTCTAGGTAGAGTGTAGTGAAGGAGTTTAAACATTATCATACTAACTTAGCTCATAAAATCTTGGGTGTAAATTATGGTAAGACCCGCCGCTAACCAAAATTCATATTGACCCAAAATTTTGGTTGCAGGTTTTACAGCTTAGACAAACGTGATTCTTTGTTTCTCAATTTTCAATTGATTCGATGTAACTTTAGCAGATTGAGCTTATGTTGCTTGCAATTGCTTTTCAAATTTGGATTAAAGCATCACCACCTGTTAGGGCTAGAAAATACCCCCCAATGAAAATTTGACACATGGCATCTTATATGTTGAGGGCCGACCTCACTCAATATGGCAGCACTCGGCCAGGCTCTGAAGGCCGATGCCTAGTGGGACACTTTGCACGGTTCCCTTGCCCAATGGGATACGCAATTCACTCAATCAACATAGTGTTATTGTCACATGTTTGAACCAACTCAATATGGCCTCGTTGGTATAAGAACCCTTCTTCTACTAGGATACACCGTCTGCCAGGTCTCATCTTGCAATACAGAGCTCATATTAATGGGACATCTGTTAGGCTCATCCATCAAAACTTGACAGTCTATGTCGGGGTCTTCCACTCCCACTAGGAGTCTAAAACTTGGGTGTTGCACATTGCGACACCAGGCAGTCCCTCCTATGTACGCCACGCAGAATCCAGGTACATATATGACTCTTGCCTTACCCTATAAATATAAGCAATGCCCTAAGATAAAGTCATCTAATAACTCTTCCTTTTTACACTCGAATTCTCTCTACGGCCCCCTTCTTTAAACTGGAGTTTACTTCTTGTGAATTCCTAACTGTTTACGTATGGAAATCTGACTTAGGCATCGGAGTGTACCTTGGGCTTAGTCACCCAACTTCCCTTATCTCTATTCTGCAATTGCAGGTCATCTAGGTCGTAGCTCGGTGGGACAATTTCCAACCATAACAGTTTGGCACCCACCATGGGGCCTTAGACTGAATTTAAAGAAAACTATATTGGAGAACCATCTCATTGTTCAATGGCTAATCGAAGAACATGCGCACAATCTACAACAAGTAAAAGAGCGGGAAGACAGTGATGCCAGCACCACCATGACTATCCCAAATTTACAGCCGTGAGTAAATTTCCTTGAATCGACATCATCTTCCATTGAATTTTTGTTACTTAATTTTATTATCAATTAAATTGCAGAAGAAAACCCCCCCTTTTTCTTGGTAAGTAGACAATTTGATTAACTAGTCTCTATGGATCGACCTTTACTTATCATTACTATTCATTGTAGGTAGAGTAATTTATTTTTGATTGCGCTCGACAAGAATCAAAATTTGGTACCGTTGTCGGGGACTAGTTTTAATCAGATTGTGATTGTTTTCATTCTATTTAATTTTTTTTAGTCACTTGTGTTCTTACCTTTGTGTGAAGTTTTTTTTTTTTACTGTTTCAGGTGTCCATAGTTTTTCCAACAAGTATTGCTTGCGCATGAAATTTCGGATAACTTAGGGGCGCTACAAGAAGCTTATTTCGAAGAACATAAAAAAAAAAGCATGATTTAATATTTTTAATTTTACTTGGGTTTTGTGCACTTTGTGTTGTCGATCAGAATTTTTCTTTGGGACTTTTTTTTAATTAGTTTTTATTTATTTATTTATTTATTTATTTATTTTTAGATCCATTGTATGGGTATCTTGGTTAATGACTCGATCTTCTAACTCTGGTGAATTGATATTTGATCCAGAACCCGAAAGAATTTTACACCGATTAAGGAAATAAGCTAAGAAAATCCTGGCAGAACAGGTTTCAACATCACAAGGAGCAATTATTTCTGATATAGTTGCTAGTAAGCTGCTAGTAGAGAAAGCCATGGCTGAAAACAGGACTTTGAAAAAGTTGGCTGCTCCTAATCTAAACCAGCAACCTTTGTGTATTGAATTTTCAAATCTAGAAGCGACGTTTGAATTAAAATCAGGACTAATCCATTTATTACCCAAATTTTATGGTCTTGCAGGAGAAGATCCTCACAAGCATTTGAAGGAATTTCACGTGGTATGCTTTAGCATGAAACCGCAGGGTATTATAGAGGCACAGATTAAGCTACGCGCTTTTCCATTCTCTTTAGATGAATATGCTAAAGATTGGTTGTACTACCTTCCCTCCGGTACAATCAATTCATGGAATGAAATGAAACGCTAGTTTTTAGAGAAATATTTTACTGTATCCAAAGCGGCAAATATAAGGAAAGAGATATGTGAAATTCGGCAACACCATGAAGAAACATTATATGAGTATTGGGAACGCTTCAAGAAGCTTTGCACAAGCTGCCCATACCATTAAATTAGTGACCAACTTCTGATTCAATATTTCTATGAAGGATTGTTACCAATGGAGAGGAGTATGGTGGACGCCCCTAGTGGAGGAGCTTTAGTTGACAAAACTCCAGAAGCCGCGAAAAGGTTAATTTCTAATATGGCGGTAAATTCACAACAATTTGGTACAAGGATGGAGCAAACATCGAAGAAAGTTAATGAGGTAAGTACATCAAACCTTGAACGTTAGATTTCTGATCTAATTTCTTTGGTGAGATAAATGGCTGTAGGGAATTTGCAAACATTTAAAGTATGTGGCATTTGCTCAGCCACTTGTCATGCTACGGATATGTGTCCCACACTTCAAGAAGATACACTAGTCCAACAAGCAAATGCCATGGGAGGATTTCAAGGGTAACCTCAGCGAAAGTATGATCCATACTCAAACTCATACAACCCTGGATGGAGAGATCACCCAAATCTGAGTTATGGGAATCAAGTTGCCCAGAATCATTATTAGCCCCATTCCAACCTAGGCAGCAAGCAAATCAGAATATATCACTTGATGAGATTGTTAAGGCATTGGCAAGCAATACACAGCAGTTTCAACTTGAGACAAAGAACAACATTCAAAATATAGAGAAGCAAATTAGTCAACTTGCAATTTCAGTAAGCAAACTTGAAGCTCAAGGATCTGGAAAGTTGCCATCTCAGACCATCATAAATCCACGTGAAAATACATGTGCTATTACATTACTGAATGGAAGAAAACTTGAGCCCTTTATTGCTAAATCTACAGATTCGGCTAAGACAGTTCAAGAAGAAACAAAAGTCGACAACGATGATGTAAATTTGTCCAAGGTAAAATCTCAAATAGTTGTACATAGTTATACTAATTCTATTCTTCTCCCTTTTCCTAACAGACTGTCTAAATTGAAGAAGAAAGAACAAGATAAAGAAATTCTTGAAACTTTTCGAAAGGTAGAAGTAAACATACCTCTACTTGATGCCACTAAGCAAGTCCCAAGATATGCTAAATTTCTTAAAGAGTTATGCACTTCAAAGAGGAAATTGAGGGGTGATGAGAAAATTAGTGTAGGGGAGAACGTATCAACAGTTATTCAACATAAGTTATCCCCAAAATGCAAGGATCTAGGTACGTTTACGATACCATGTGTGATTGGTAATACTAAGTTTGAACGTGCCATGTTAGACTTAGGTGCATCTATAAATGTCATGCCATATTCAATTTATGCATCTCTAAATTTGGGTCCTTTGAAAAAAACGGGTGTAATTATCCAGTTAGCTGACCGTTCTAACGCATACCCTGAGGGAGTGGTTAAGGATGTTTTGGTGCAGGTGAATGAGTTGATTTTTCCTGCTGATTTTTATATTTTGAATATGGAAGACAGTACCTCCCCAAACCCTACCCCAATTTTACAAGGAAGGCCTTTCCTCAAAACAGCTAAAACGAAGATTGATGTCCATGATGGTACCCTTACCATGGAGTTTAATGGAGAGATTGTTAAATTCAACATATTTGAGGATATGAGGTACCCTACTAATGATGTTCAATCTATGTTTTCTATTGATGTGATTGATGTGTTTGCACAGGAGATTTTTGAATTGAGCAGTAAGAAAGAAGCGGGTAAGAAAAGGAAGTTGCAGTTTGCAAGAATTAAAAGAGATACGACTTAAGGCTTATGAGAATTCAAGCATATACAAGGACAAGACTAAGGTGTTTCATGGCAAGAGGATTGTGAGGAAGCAAATTGTGGTTGGACAAAAAGTCTTGCTTTACAATTCGAGACTTAAATTGATGCCTAATAAGTTACATTCTCGTTGGATTGGACCTTTTGAAGTTACTAATATGTTTCCTTATGGTACAGTTGAAGTTCGAAGTTTCGAAACTAACAAGGTTTTTTAGGTTAATAGGCATCGACTCAAGACGTTCTATGAAGGCTTTCATGAGCATACTATAGACGAAGTACAACTGGGGGATCCCGTTTATTCTGATTGAGGAGTATTGAGTCGAGCTAACGACGTTAAACACAAGCGTTGTTTGGGAGGCAACCCAAGAAATCGAATTTGTTTTTCTTATCATTTTTAATTACTTTTCTTTACATCTTTTCATTACATTTTTAACTTCTATTGGGGACAATGTCAGATTTAAGTATTGGGGGAGGAATTAGGATTTCTCTTTTGTTTTATTTTTATATTTTTTTTAAGTTTTGTTTTTAATTTTTGTATGATGTGTTAAAGCAAAAAAAATAAAAAAATTTCAAAATTTGAATTTAAAAAAAAAATCACTTCAATAGACTAAGAGAATATGTATGCCATGGATTGGAACTATTTGAATGTGAAAAAATTACATATATGAATTAGTTGAAACAACTTGCTAAATGAGTTTTGAATAACATTGATAGTTGCATTTAGAGGTAAATCATGCAGGTTTAGTAGATGGAATCCAACCAAGTGAGTTTTTGACCAAACTAGAGTGAAACATCTATGTTAATCTTTAGGTTTAATTGACACATACTACCCCTGTAGTTTATCTTGATTCCAGATATTTTAATAATTTATTGAACCGGATGAGTTACCCCCTAGTTTAAACGTTCTTAAACAAATATGGTAAATATACTACTTTACCCCCTGGTTCAACCGCTTCTGTGTTTTCTATTTCTTTTTCCTTTCGTCAAATCAAAATCGAGACCAATCGCTTATAGGCTGTAGGCTACAGTGCTTCAGTCAGTCAAACGAGTTGGGTTTTCTAACTTTTTCACCGGATTCCGGTCAAATTTCTATGAAATAGAGCAGAATCCTCAATGATCCTGAAAACTGGGTTTTCTCCTCAAATCAAAAAGAAAAAAAACACAAAAAACTTCTAGCCGGTAAGAATTCCAGAAATCCCTACAAATTTGGAAGAAGGTCGTAGTGGTTTTTCAGAGAGAAAATATCCTTCGATTCAACAAGCTGGACCAATTCCAAAATCGTCAAAAATCTAGAATAAAATACAAAAAGGAGGAAATTATTTTTCCCTATCTTTAGCGGGAGGGTTATTGGTTAGTGGAGAAAACATAGGAGAAGAAGTAGGGGAGAGGGTTATTGGTTAGTGGAGAAAACATAGGAGAAGAATTAGGGAAGAAGAAGAGAAGAAGTAGGGAAGTAGAAGAGAAGATATAGAAAAAAAATAAAAAATCGTAGATGTGAAAATAAGAGAATGAGAAAAAATGGAGTAAACCCATGGATAAGGGAGAGAGAAAATAGGAGATATAAGGGAGGGAGAGAAAACAAAAGAAAAACAGATCGAGAAGGATAGAAAAGCTCGTTTTCGTCTTCGATACAAATTTCTTCCCTATTTCTTCTCCTATGTTTTCTCCCACTGACCGATAGCCCTCTTGCTATTTTTTTTCCCAAAAGCCCCTGCCGCCCTTCTTCTCATCAGTTGCAGTTGCACTCGTCGCCGGAGAAGAAGATAAGAAAGATAAAAGGTCAAAACGATAAAGGGTATTTTAGTCAGTTCACCCTCCACTAAAGGGTATTTTGGCCATATTCAAGAGAATAAATGGGTTAAACCGAATGGCTGGACTGGTTTGTCATTGTAGTATAAGTGAAAGGGTAGTATGAGTCCGGTTCAACAACTTATTAGAGTATTTGGAATTGAGGTAAAGTACAGAGGTAGTATGTGTCAATTTTCCTAATCTTTATTTTCTTTGAAGAATGATATTCTACTATGCTTTTGTATCTCTAGAACTTGCTTTGAATCGTGTCAAGATTACATTGATATGTGTAGACATGAAGATGATAAAGACAAATAGGATTTTACAACCACTTAGCTTAAATGGCCAACCTTATATATTTTTACCCTTAGTGGATCCACTTTGAGCTTTTAAACTTTATTCTTCATTGAACCCTAAATCATGAGCCTTGAATTGTTTATTTTTCTCATGTTTTACCAACCTTTGAGCTAGTAGAGCATTGAGAATTATCTAATGGGTTTGAGAGAGATATGTATTGAATAAGTGTGGGGGTGTTATTCTCAAAAGTGATGGTTGTATGTCAAGAAGTAGGATGTAATGGGAGTAAATGGTCCTTGTTATGTTTGAAATGTCATGCTCTTCTAAAAGAAAAAAAAATTCAAATAGCAAAGCATAGTTCTCAAATGAAAAGAAAAAGAATAAAAGAAAAAGAAACTAGAGTTTGGGATGTTTTGTTGAAGAGCTTTATTTATGAGCCTTTATCATTTTGATTGCTTAATTTTTTTGTCTTAATGCTCTATTAGTTTCTTGGTTTTAACGTCAGTATATTTTTCTTATCTGTACCCTGAACATTAGCCTCATTACAATCTTGCTAAAGACCTTTTGATTCATGTATGTGTGTATTCTAAGTAATAGAGATTTTGGTGAATAAGCAAGCCTATGGTAGTGCATCTTCATAGAAAGATCTTGAGTGAAACAGTTAAACCTTAAATTCTTGAGTGAGTAAAGAGAATCTCAAGAGAAAATCTACTAAACCTTAGCATGTTCACTTTTGAATAAGACTGGTATGTTAGATATTGTTCATATTTACTAAGTGACCTTTGACTATGACATATATTGTTCTCTTGATCTCTTGAATTAGTTTCTGATTCATGGTACACATATTCTTTGAATGCTGTAGGATGAAAGTGAAAAAAAAATTTAGTATTTAGTTTGCCCGAGGACGTGCAAGGGCTAAGTCTTAGGGAATTTGATGGATTCATAATTTTATATATTTATTTTCCTTATATTTAGTCTATTTAACATATTATATGTCTTATGGTACTCATTTGTGATGATTCCTTATATATAAGACATTGGTGGAAAGTATTGATAATTTATATTTAAAATAAATTTTTTTTGATATTTTTAATATTGACCTTTTGAATTTTATGTAGGTTTTTAATGTGAAAAGAATTCTAGAAATCAAATGTGATCCAAAAATCTGACCTGGAAAACTGATTTGAATTCAAACCAGAGAAGGAATATTACCACACATAGAAAGTTTACTATTGAAAGGATTTGATTGATTATTAGAAATCTTGAGAAGAATATATACTTCTATGGAATATTACAAAGATTGGCATGTCTAGGGGTGACATTTGATTAATAATGGAATGATTCTCTATCTAATCTAGGCAAGAAGATTTTGTCTGATCTTTATTTCCATGTAATAAGGTTGTCAATTCTAGACATACCAGTTTTAGTCTTCTCTACTCTGGCTATTTAAGCAATGTAAAGGCTACGTAATAGGACATCCAAGAATTATTGAGAAGATAGTTTTATTTTTTTTTGTCTTTCTTTTCTATCATATCTGGCTAAGTTCTTTAGTCGATTTAAGGGAAATTCAATCCGGTTAGTAAATTGTGAGACTTAATTCTTAATTTTAATTATTCTTCTATTCAAATATCTATGTTTCTTGGTTTTTCAAGTTAATGATTGTATGATTCAGTTTATTATGAGGCCTATTAATTGATTGAGTTGTGTGGTTTATAGCTAACCTGAATCCATAATCCGTAATTGTTATGGTGTTCAAGAAAAGTAGCAATTGAGTAGAATAATTATGATCTAAGTTTTTGTTACTTGCTTAAAGGAAACATATAATGAATTAAATAATCTGACGCTTGTTAGATTGTTATTCATCATTAACTTCCTCCGAGAGTGTAATGCTATCAGTAAATTCATGAGGATTGCTTAATACCAATTGATTTATTGATAAGAATTAAATTGTGTGTTGAGCTCAAATTAATGAAATTAGGGAAGGTAAGGATTGTCTGGTTTTTTTATAATCCTTGGTTAAATATTTGAATAGAGAATAATATATATATATATATATATTTGAGGTCAGTGATCAATTTACAGCCGTGAGTAAATTTCCTTGAATCGACATCATCTTCCATTGAATTTTTGTTACTTAATTTTGTTGTCAATTAAATTGTAGAAGAAAACCCCTTTTTCTTGGTGAGTAGAAAATTTGATTAACTAGTCTCTGTAGATCGACCTTTACTTATCATTACTATTCATTGTAGGTAGAGTAATTTAATTTTTGATTGCGTTCGACAAGCATCATGTGTCGCACTTTGCGACACCTAGCAGTCCTTTCTATGTGCGCTATGCAGAATCCAGGTACATCTATGACTCCTGCCTCACCTTATAAATATAAGTAGTTCCCTAAGGTAAAGTCATCTAATAACTCTTCTCTTTTAGACTCGAATTCTCTCTACAGCTCCCTTCTTTAAACTAGAGTTTGCTTCTTGTGAACTCCTAACTGTTTATGTACAAGAATCTGACTTAGGAATCGGAGTGTACCCCCGGCTTAGTCGCCCAACCTCCCTTGTCTCTATTATGCGATTGCAGGTCATCCAGGTCGCAGCTTGGTGGGATGATTTCCAACCGAAGCACCACCTGTCGTAGTACGAATGGAGGCTGGATACCCTCAAGTTGATACCACAGCATGAAAAAATTTTAATCCTCTTATTCAAACATTCAATGGCTGCTCTAGTGTAGTGCTCTTATTGCTGTATATAGAAGGTGAGCTTCGGTGTGTCAATAAGATTGTCATATTACAACTTGATGGTCACGGTTCAAAATATGGAAACAGCCTTTCGGCATTGCGGGGGTAAGGCTAAATACATTCTGCTCCTCCCCAAACCCTGTAGTAACATGAGCCTCTTACATTAAGATGCCTTTTTGTATTACTATTTATAACTACTTAAACTCTCCTATTATAACTAATTGTTGTTTATAATTACTTGAACTCTTCTTGTCACATCCCAATTCCGGCTGAACCAAAAGTGTGAGTGAATCGTCACTGAACCAACGGTTCACACCAGGATCTCAATAAGACCGTGTCCACTCATACAAACCATTGCACATAACCACAATCAGAATATAATAAATACAGCTGAAGACTTTAATAGAATGAATTGAGTGATCTATTCATAAATTTAATAAAATATCCAATTATTTCAATAACCAAAACTTAAATAAATATTTTTACATCAACTATATCCCAACAGAAAAATAACTGAAATAAATAAAGTAAAACCCTAAAGGTACATGCAGAAAGGGTACTTGCATGAAGCGTCATGCTTGTCCTCTCCTGCTTGCACATCCAAAGTAGCCACGCCACCGTACACTAGAGCACTCACGTAATCATCCACCGTATAACCTGCATCAACATCTAAAAACATGTATATATACAAGGGTGAGCTCACAACTTAGCTCAGTAAGACAATCAGACAATGCAACAAACATATGCATGAGTAACATTCACATCATGGTCTGGTTTAAATTTGCAATGTGCTATAGAAAGGATTGACGGCCACCGCACCTCTATACACCAGTGTGTGAAGCCGTCCAATAGATCAAACACCGCTGCCATCCCACATGCACCCTATCATGGAATAGAGAAGAGCTAAGGCGTCCGGATCAAACACCACCAACACCTCTCCTGATACTCTACCCATACCAACACGTAAGCACCTATTGGCGAGGGCTTGCAAACTGGGCTCGCAACTAACCAATCCTATATGTCATCACAGTAAGCCCTATCCCAGCACAGCTCCCTACGACATAGAGATAGAGCTAGAGTCTGGTGGCCAGGCCAGAGACCACAGTGCCACGTCCTCCCCCTGATACCCTACCCGCACCAAGCATGCTAAGACAGAACGATACGAAAGGTGCTAGTGTGAGGAATGATCCCAGACCCCAGGCCCTTCCCATTTTACACACCAACAAAAACAATCACATGCCTAACAGTCACAACCTAGCATAGCAAGTATGCATGAACAATAATAATAACTGAAAATAAAAGATGACATGCGAATATGCACAAACATCACACCATAGACTCAGGGTTATTAACAACGTTAGACTGTTCATTAATTATTAGGGTTTAGGTCCGATTCGCTTACCTGACGCTCGTTTGATAGCTTGCTCCGCGTCGCAAGGTCTAAACGTGCTATCACAAAGTCCTACACGATTTTAGGGTTTAGTTAGAATATTTTTTCTTAGGTTTTACGTTGGTCGAAAAACCAACGAGATTATAAAACTTCTCACAAGGCTGACCCCGGTCGCAGGTACCGATCACAACACTGTGGGGAAACCTACGATCGGTATGATCGATCGGTCCCCACAGACCAGTCCCCAAGAGGTACCGGTGGCAGTACCAGTCACATATGGTGCGACCAGTATGGTCGACTGGTATGTCTCCTAAAGACCATACATTCGATTTCTCGACTTTCGTCGATCGTCCCCTAATGATCCTAGGGTTTCTCCTACACATTCTAGGTCTGAGTATTGAGTTAGAGTTGTTTCCAACTCCATTCATGTCCTAGTTTCGATGGTCTCAACCTAGAACTTGAATCTAGGGTTTATCGACTAAATTAGGGTTTGTCGGCAAAACAGGGTTTAGATCAATACCTTGCTTTGCATGGTATTGATTAAGGGTGTCAACGGGCCGGTCCGGGCCGGTTTCGGTCCGGGCTAAATCGGTGTCGGGTTTTATAAGCCCAACCCAAAACATGTCCATTAAGAGTTTGGGCTGGGTTGGGTTGCGCTGGACACAATAACAATCGGGCTGGTCCGGTGTCGGTTTATTATCGGGTTGGGTTTATTGAGGTGATTTCGGGCTGGTTTGGTCCGGACCGGGCTTATCAAGCTTATCGGGCCTATTTTATATGTAAGATATATGGTCTATTTTATTATTTCTATCTATAAAATTAGAATCATTCATTCTATATGCATGTAATTCAGTAAATTGTAAGTATTAACATACTCTTTTCAACTATAGATTCATATAATCTTTTCAATCAAGAAGTGAACTATAACAGTGTAATATAATCCATCAAAATTTAAAACCATTAAAATTAAGAAACTGGGTCCGAATGGACCTTACCGGTGTTTGGGTTAGGTATTCTTGGTTCGGGCTAGTTCGGGCTTCTTAACGGGCTGGTCTGGTTTGGTTTCGGTTTGGGCTGAAACGGTGTCGGGCTTTACAAGCCGAAACCGAAACATGTCCATTAAGGTTCGGTCCGGGTTGGGTTCGGGTTATATCGGGCTGGCTCAGTCCGTGCTATCGGTCCGGGCCCATTTTTGACACCCTTAGTATTGATTCAATCACAGCTATTTTGGCCCAGATCCGTCCTGTGGGTCCACCGAGATGACTAGACCTGCAAGACATGCAAAGGCAAGAGGAGGCGGGCCGGATGCCCCAGGTCCACTCCGATGCCAAAGTTAGGGCTCTGTAAATAGTCAGTGGGCTCAGTGTTGAGCCCACGAAGATATTCTAGAAAGATGTGTGGGGTACGATGAGATTCTCCGTCCCAGGTGTCAGAGCGTTAATCTCAAGAATGAGCAGTGAGTAATAAATATTCTCGTACCTGAAATCTTGAGATTTTCCCTATTTATAGTGAATAATGCATATTTTTTAAATACCTCTTTTACCCTTTGCTCTTGTGTTTGAATTGGTGAAGGAGCTTTCTAGCGTCGAATAAGGGATCTCCACGTGGCTCGTTGGTCGAGTCCTACGTGTTGAGGCGATATAGCCAGCGTGGCATAATTCTCTAACACTTGCCTCATTGCCCTGCTGAATCTGTAGGGTTCGGCTGAGCAAAAAGTAGGATGACAGAATTTTCCCCCAACAACTTGCCTCGTTGCTCCACTGAATCCGTAAGTTTCAGCTTGTGCAAAGAAGACTGACCGGACCTGTCACACCCCAATTCCGTACATTTCAGAATGGTGTGATGAACCGCTAAATAACCAACGGTTCAACCAGGATCTCAAATAGCCTATCCCCGCGTTACCTGAACCTTCATATACTCACCATCATAATCAGAGTAAATACACAATAGCGGAAGTCTTATAAATAAATGAACTGAGAACTAAAATGATATCCATAAATAATAGCAAATTATTCTGTGTTTAACTGAGACATAAATATTTAAGTACCAAATACATGTCTTATAAATCCAATAAAGAAACCTATAAAAATATCTAGTCAAATACACACGAGTTGCACTCGCAAGAGGAGTCGTGTGTATCGTCTTCAGCTCCAACTTCCATAGCTGCTACATTCCCATACGCTGACGCGTTCATAAAATCTTCAACTGTATAACCTGCATCATCAACTAAAAATATTCGACATCGAGGGGTGAGCACACAACATGGCTCAGTGAGTAGCCAAAACAATGCAACATCACATATGCATGCAAAAAGTCAATTTATATCTTTGGTCTTGGTTTATAGTTTGCAATGTGCAATAGAAAGGTTGGGTGGTCAAAGGATAACGTTTATTGACACCGCCTCTGTACACAGGGTGTGGAAGCCCGCCCGAAGGTTAACGTTTATCGTCGTTCCCATCCACCCTACCATAACATTATACAACAAAGGTTAACGTTTATTGCTATATAATGCTATACCAACACGTAAGCCCCTATTAGCGAGGGCTTGCAAACTGGGCTCGCTGCTAACCAATCCTAATGCCAAACTGTGTATCCAAGGCCTCACCCTAGCATCCCTCAGAACATCCATAGAGATAGAGCTAAGGCCCCCTGGTAGAGTCAGAGACTACAAGGACCGAGACCACCTCCCCTGATACTCTACGACATAATAGTTCTGCTAAGGTAATGGCGATACGACGATGTCAATGCACAAGACTTGAGTTAGAAATAGAGCTAAAGTGCTGGACCCGCCAAAGGTTAACGTTTATTGACGTTCTCATCACACCTCCCCTGATACTCGCTCGCATCAAGTACATCAACCACACACATACAAGCACATGCCTATTCCTATCATCATCATCATCATCATGTCATAAACAATAAAGTAAATATGCATGAACAAGTAATAGAAATATTAGATGGCATGCTGTATTGCACATTACAAACATATTCGCATAGAATCAAACATGGCATAGGACTCAAGAAATAGAAAACAGTTTATTATTAACAAATTTAGTTTGGGGTTAAGGTTCCTCACCTTAGCTTGCTAATAGATATTTCCCAAGCTTTAAAATCACCGTTACAATGTTATTAGATTGCTAGCAGACCTAACAAAGTCGATAGAATTTAATTAGAATTAATTCGGAATTTAAAACCATTCTGTCAACTGAGGGTCGATGTGGGTCGATGCTAGGGTCGATGGGTCTATCGACCCTCCCTCCATTCTGAACTTCCCGAATGCTGAGGGTCGATGGTCAGAAACACCTAGGGTCGGATGGTCTATCGACCCTCGGTGCGACCCTCGATGCACTCTGGTCCAATTTCCACTTTTAATCCATTCTTCGTGTTTGGGGTCCTATGGCTTGCTTCCTACATTCATTCAACAGTCGTTCCATGGTCTAGAACCATGTATAATCCATCTAAATAGTTTTCGTGCATCCTCCTATGATTTTCCATGAAAACCTAACCATAAATGGATGGTTTGGGTTTCTCCAAAATCCTACACTCAACCATATCTATCCTAAGGTCTGTAGAAACTCATGGAATTAGTACCCTGGGGACACCGTACCGATACAAAACTTACTTGATAAAAAACTCCTGGATGGTGCTCTCGAGAATACTGGACAATGCCTCTGCCTTAGCCCATTTAGTGAAATAATCTACTGCGACCATAATAAATTTTCGTTGATAGCGTGCCGAGGGAAATGGTCCCATGATATCCATACCCCATGTGGCGAAAGGAATGGGGACTACTTCGATAGAGCGAAGTGGGGCGGTTGGCAGGTGAGGGACTGGTGCGTACATTTGGCACTTGGCACACTTCTTGACGTAGTCAATGCATTCCTTGCACATTTTTTACCAGTAATATCCTTGGCGTAATATTTTGTGGGCAAGTACACGTCCTCCCTGGTGGGCGCCGCATATACCCTCATGGACCTCCTGGATGGCCCGTGTTGCTTCTGAAGGACGTAGGCACCGCAGTAGAGGAAACGTAAAAGCTTTTTTGTACAAGATGTCGGCTTCCACTACGTAGTGAGTCACCTTTGATTGTATCCGCCTCGCCTCCTTTTTGTCCTCTGGTAATTTTCCCTCTCGGAGAAAAGTAAAAATTGGGTCGATCCATGATGGCTCCGATGTGGCTGGCAATATGGCTTTGGAGCTGGGAACCACTGATGAATGGGACAAAACCTCAGTATACACTGAGTGATCTAAATCGTTCAAATTTGAGGTGGCCAATTTGGACAGAGAGTCTGCTAGGGTGTTCTGGCCTCGAAGAATGTGGCGCAGGGTGAAATACTCAAAGGCCGATGCGGCCTCTTGGACTTTCTTCAAGTATGCCGACATGCTCACCTTCTTGGCCTCGTATTCCCCATTGACTTGCCTCACAACTAATTGAGAGTCACTGGATGCCTCGCCCTTTTCGTCATTACTGCTTTAGCCAGGCGGAGTCCTGCGATCAGTGCCTCGTACTCTGCCGTATTGTTGGATACTTGAAACATGAACCGAAGGGCGTATCTAATTTGGAAACCTTCTGGACTGGTAAGAATGAATCTAGCGCCACACTGGGTCTTGTTGGAGGCTCCATTGACAAACAGGGTCCATGGCTGCGAGGTGTTCTTCGGGACTTGGTTGTCCGTTCCTTCCCCGGCTTCTTCCTAGGGGGACGATTCAATAAGGAAGTCGGCCAAGGCTTGAGCCTTGATGGCTGTGCGAGGCTTGTAGATGAGATCGAACTCGCCCAATTCGACTGCCCAATTGATCACCCGCCCTGAGATATCTGGTTTGGAGAGGTTTTTCTTGAGAGGTTGGTCGGTTAGAACGGTTATGGAGTGCGCTTGGAAGTAAGGCCGTAGCTTGCGCGCCGAGGTCACCAACGCCAAGGTGACCTTCTCGATAAACTTGTATCGAGTTTCGGCCTCGAGCAAAATTTTGCTGACATAATAAATGGGGTGTTGGATACCCTCTACTTCGTTGATCAGCACGACACTTACTGCCTTTGAAGAGACAGCCAAGTACAATTCTAAGGTATCCCCTGTCTCAGGCTTAACCAATAGGGGGGAGATGCCAGATACATTTTCAATGCCTCGAATGCTTGTTGACATTCGGTCGTCCACTGGAAGGTCTTATTGCCTTTAAGGGTCTGAAAGAAGGGGAGACACTTATCCGCTGATCGAGACATGAATCGGCTTAGGGCGGCCACACGCCCGGTTAGCTCCTGCACCTCTTTTACTTTGGTTGGAGCGGGCATGTCGAGGATGGCCAGGATCTTCTTGGGGTTCACCTCAATGCCACGACGGGAGACCATGAAACCGAGAAATTTTCTCGAGGTGACCCCGAAGGCGCATTTGGCGGGGTTAAGGCGCATTCTGTGCTTTCGCAGTACTCCAAATGCCTCTTCCAGGTCTCGAACATGGTCGTTTCCAATTAAGCTTTTAACTAGCATTTCATCCACATACACTTCCATATTTCTACCAATTTGATCGGCAAAGAGCTTATTGACCAACCTCTGGTAGGTGGCCCCGGCATTTTTAAGGCCAAAGGGCATCACTTCATAACAAAAAAGGCCTCGATTGGTTACAAAGGCCGTCTTCTCCGAATCAGCTACGTGCATCCGGATCTGGTTGTAGCCTGAGTAGGCATCCATGAAGCTCAGTTGCGCGTGGCCGGCAGTAGCATCAATGAGTTGATCAATCCTAGGGAGGGGGAAATTGTCCTTGGGGCAGGCCTTGTTGAGATCAGTAAAGTCGATGTAAATGCGCCATTTGTCCCCAGCTTTCGGGACCATGACGACGTTGGCGAGCCACTCCGGGTAGTGAATTTCCCAGATAAATCCGACATTCAACAATTTTCCCACTTCCTCATAAATGATCTGCTGACGGGATGCGGCGAATGACCGCTTCTTCTATCGTACTGGCTGGCGGTGGGGGTCTACATTAAGGCAATGCTGCGCCACTTCCCTTGGGATGCCTGGCATATCTACCACCGACCAGGCAAAGATATCGACGTTAGCCCTTAGAAAATTCAGAAGCTCAGTCCTCTGCGGCTCCACGAGGGATGATCCTATCTGGATCGTCCTATCTGGGTTCTCCTCTGTTAGGGGGACCTGGACTAGGTCCTCGGCGGGAGCACTTCTTTGCTACTTAGGATCGTCCCATAGATCTTCAATTTGCACCTGTAGGGCTTGGGCCAGCTTTTTAAAATCTGTGAGCTAGGCCGAATAACATTTATGGAACACTAGCTAATCTGTTCGGCATTCCCCCGCTCCTCTGGGGGTAGGGAACTTGATGACCAAGTGATAGGGGGATGGCACCGACCTAAGAGCAATCATGTCGGGTCGGCCCAAGAGTGCATTATAGGAGGATGGGACGTCGACGACTAGGAAATTCATGGTGATCCTCGATTCTCGTGGATAGGTACCTGCCCTGATGGGCAATCGAATAGATCCTTTCACACTGACAAGGTCACCCGAGAAACTGACCAGGGGGTAATCCATGGGTAGCAACCGCTCAAGCGGGATCTCCATGCGTTGGAAGGCCTGCCAGTAGATGATGTTGGCGGAGCTACTTGTGTCCACCATGATCTTATGAACATCACTATCTTCTATTCTCATAGTGATAACTATGGCATCCTCATGAGGCAGTTCTAGTCCGCACAGATCTTCACCGCTGAAGGTCAAGAAGTCCCCTGTGTGGGCTCTCTTTCCTGGTCATTCAGTCGATTTGACGCTTCACGTATATGCCTTTCTGATCTTGGCCAAAGTGTTTCCAGCCGCTGGACCACCGATGATAGTCATGGCCTTCCGCCCCTATGTAGAAGGATCACAAATTTCACTGTCTTCTGAGTCTTTTGAGACCGAGGTGATCGCCTCGGCCAATCGAGGTCAGTCAATTTTTATATTGTCATCTGCCACCGAGCTGGCCGTCTCGGCCAATGTAGGTCGGCTGCTTGACGGACTCTCACCACACCCTGGGTTAATCATCGCTGCACTGGGAATGCCCTGGCTAACCTTTGGGCTAAATCTGGGTCTGGCACGCCTGACCATGTATACGCGTTCATAAGGTATGTCCTCCGTTGAAGGTGGATCGATGACGTGCAATAGAGGCAGAGGTCGCGTCTAGTCCATGCGTCGCCTTGGCAATCTAGGGTCAGTCCTCAGCCTTGTCCTCTCCCGAGTTTCCAATGAATTTAGTACTCTGCCTCGTTCATGTATCTGCTGGGGGTGCGAGTGAACTGGCAGAGGATGACACCGATGTCTCGATGTGCCGGAGTGGGTCCTCTTTCTCTTCTCTTTGCATGTTGAGCAGGCTCCTGATCGTGGTGCCTTTCTTGGTAACGGGGCTTAGCTGCCCTATCTCTTCTTCTGTCCTCCCTAGGAGGATCTCTTTGAACTTCTCTTCTTTCACCCCTCCTGGGTTCTCTTTCTTCTTGCCTTATCGGCCCTCTCTCTGGAGTCCTCGCCCGAGGTGGGGGAGGTTGTCTTCTTCGATCCTCAGCTGCAGCAGTCGGAACTCTCGGAGCGTTATGGTCCACGTACTGCTTATAATACCCTCGTTGGATGAGGTCTTCTATCTCTGCTTGTAGGTTCCGACATTCATCAATAGTGTGGCCGATGTCTCAGTGATATTGGCAGTACTTGTTTGGCTTTCTCCTTCTTGCTTCAGTCACGATCTTCTGGGGCCTCTGAAGATACCCGTCATTAGCGATGAGGGTGTACACGTCCCCGAGGGACCAGTTGAGTGGGGTATAATCATTGAATTTTTTCTGGAGTAACCCTCTAGCCCGTGCTTCTTCCCTTCTCGACCTCTTGTTCTCTCCCGGCCGTGTGAGGTCTTGCCTCTCATTCGTTCGCTTGTGTAGAGCATCAACTAGGCCTTTGCTGGCTTCGTAGATTTCGTTGGCAGTGGCAAACTTCTCGCACCGTGCCAAGAGTTCCTGCAAGTCTTCTGGTTCCTTTTTAGCTATAGAGAATCTGAGCTTCCGGTCAGTGACCGCTGCTCTCAATGTGGCAAAGTGAACTGCCTCGTCGATGTCCTTCACTTGTAGCACTTCGAGGTTAAATCTAGCCAAGAAGGCTCTTAAGGTCTCACCGGAGAATCTGTCTCATATTCATCAGGTGTGCGCTTGTCTTCCGTTGCACCTGCTTCCTTGGAAGTACATTCTGAATAGTCTCCCCATGGTCTTAAAAGAGTCGATAGACCGTGGTGGTAGGTTGTTAAACCACATCCGAGCCGTGCCTTTTAGTGTAAGGGGAAAGGCTCTGCAAATAATGGCGCCAGGGTTCGCATGGAGGACCATTGCGTCCACGAAATTGTTCAGATGGTCGACGGGATCTATGGATCCATCGTAGGAATCTACTGGCGGCATGGTAAACCGCTTGGGTAAGGGGACCCTCATGATAATGTCGGTCAGGGGGTTATCTGTTGAATAATCCCTATCTTCGTCCTATGCGACTCTGGCCTTCTCCATGGTTTTGACCTTTCGGTGCAATGCTGCTAATTGGTTCGCTATTGTTGCCGCTACCTCTGGGTCCATGGGAGCATTTGGTTTGTCTGCACCCATGACAACCTTTGGTAGCGTTATATGCCGCGGAACCAAAAGCTCATCCATAGCGTCTTCATCTAGTCGAGGTGCTGCTCCAGGATGAGGGCCGAGCCTTTCTCGAGCAGGGATTCTTCTGCGCTGCGACGTTGATCCCGTCCCACTCAACTCTGGGACAGGGCGAGCGCTGGTTCCTGGTCTCATGGGTCGAGCTCCGCTTTGCCCTAGGTGGTGACGGGGTTCTCCCGGGAGGTCAGTCTCCCTATGCGGGTCTGTTGGTGGGACGACTCCGATGGGGGGACGAGATGTAGCTTCTGCGACTAGGGGTTGTAACCCTTGTACAAATCGAGTTAGCACTGCAAGCTGCTGGGCTACGGTCTCAAATTGTTCATATGTGACAAAGGATTCGTGCGTGGGTGCTGGGTCAGCCACATGTTTTCCTCGGTCCCTACTAGGTCACATTTCGGACCTATCTCCTTCTTCGAGATTTACCCGTTGATCGATCATAGGGGGGTTGGGGCTAACCATCTGGTTTCGGGTTCTTCTCGGACTCATAACTTAAGAATTCTCTTTGGCTTTTAATCTATTGACGTTAAATCTCAAGGCCCCACGGTGGGCGCCAAACTGTTTCGGCCCAGATCCGTCCTGTGGGTCCACCGAGCTGACTAGACCTGCAAGACAAGCAAAGGCAAGGGGAGGCGGGCCGGATGCCCCGGGTCTACTCCGATGCCAAAGTTAGGGCTCTGTGAACAGTAATAGGACTTAGTGTTGAGCCCACGAAGATATTCTAAAAAGATGTGTGGGGTACGATAAGATTCTTCGTCCCAGGTGTCAGAGCGTTAATCTCAAAAATGAGTAGTGAGTAATAAATATTCTCGTACCTGAATAGTGTATATTTTCCAAATGTCACTTTTGCCCTTTGCTCTTGTGTTTGAATTGGTGAAGGAGCTTTCTGGCGTCGAATAGGGGATCTCCACGTGGCTCGTTGGTCGAGTCCTACATGTCAAGGTGATATAGCCAGCGTGGCATAATTCCCTAACAACAGCTAACCCTCCTATAATGTAAAGGAAGGTTTGAGCACTTATCGTTGACTTGCTGTAACTTGTTCTTCGTCGAACGACACTGGCGGCTCTTCCCTCTCCTTCCTAGCTCCTTCTCCTTCTTCAACCTTTTCTCCTTTCTAGGGTTTGTGAGGATCAATGAAAAAGGTTTTAGGAGATTTAGAGGGGTTTATATAGGCTAGGTTTAGGTTTAGGAAGCCTCCTAGGATTAGAAAAGTCCTAGGGTTCGGAATTTGGAAAGTGGGACCCACAGAGATCCATTTTTGGATCCCGTACCGAACTAATCGGTCTTACCACCTTGTATTAGGTCTTCCTATCATGGTCGAGCCAAGTAGACCAAGTACGTAAGGAAAATCACAAAACCAGGTATGAATTTGACCCAAAAATAGTAAATAGGAGGGTAGGGTCGCATGCATAAAAAGGTAGGGTCGACCCCACCTCAACAGAGTCCAACCCATGATTTTTCAGTCCTAGGGTTGGATGACTTGAGACCCTAGGGTCGACGGATTCTGTGACCCTAGCATCGACCATATGGTGACAAACTGAAACCGTGAATTAGGAAACTTTCCTAATTTCAGGGAGTCCTTTCCTAATCTCGATGGGATATATTTTAAGAGGTTTTCTTTTATAAATAGGACGTCCCTTAGCCTCTTTCACTCCTTTTGGAACCCTAATTGGGAGTGAGAGAAAGAGAAGAGAAGGAGAATTTGAGAAGACAACTAAAGAGAAGGAATTCAGAGAGATCTTTGAATCTCAGCAACCCTAAGGTATGAATACATTCCCCGTGAATTATGGAAGACCCTAGAATAGCTTATGAAGAAGTTAGGGTTGGGAGAAAACCAAATGATCTACCCATGGATGAGTTTCAAAGGAATCCATGAAAATAATCATCATAGACGATAAAAAGTGTGTAAAAATCATAGTTATGAGCCATAGAACATTCTTAGAATGGACCTACGAGACTACAGGATCGACCCCATGCTCTCGGGAAGTCCAGGGAGGCTGTGGTCGCACATAGGGTCGATGGGTAACCGACCCTATGACCGATCCTACACCCTGGGGTCTCAGATACCTGCGGCCCATCCTACGACCCTAGCTTTACAGCAAGCTTAAATTGTTGGAATTTATTTCTAATTAGAATCTATCAATTTGTTAGGTTTTCCTAGTAATATAAAAGTGATTCTTAGAGCTTGAAAGAGGATCTACACTCAATCAAAGGTGAGGGAACAAGACCTAAACTAATTGGATAATAATAAACTATTTTCGTTTATTAAGTCCAATGCTTTGTATGATTCTATGATTGTATGATTGTAATGTACACATCACATGTCATCTACTATTCCTGTTATTACTGTTCATGCATATTTAATTTTGTTTATTATAACATGATGATGATGATGATACTAGGAATAGGCATGTGAATGTATGTGTATGGTTAGTGTACTTGATGCGAGTGAGGCATCAGGGGGAGGACATGGCATTGTGGTTCAGCCTGGTCACCAGACTCTAGCTCTATCTCTACTCAAGTCTTGTCCATTAACATCGTCGTATCGCCATTATCTTAGCAGAACTAATATATCGTAGGGCATTAGGGGGGGGACGTGGCATTGTGGTTCAACCTGGTCACCAGAACCTAGCTCTATCTCTATGGGTGTATTGAGGGATGTTGGGGTGAGGCCTTGGATATACTGTTTGACATTAGGATTGGTTAGTTGCAAGCCCAGTTTGCAAGCCCTCGCCAATAGGGCTTACGTGTTGGTATGGACAGCTGGTACATCAATGCCGTTCTCATTGGGTGTATACTTGTCCATGGTGGGTGCATGTGGGACCGCATGCCATTTTCATTGAGCGGCTCCACACACTCGTGTATAGAGGTGAGGCGGCCTCCGAACCTTTCTATAGCACATTGCAAATTTATAAATCAGACCAAAGATATGAATTGAATGCATGCATATGTTTGTTGCATTGTTTTGTTTGCTCATTGAGCCGTGATGTGTGCTCACCCTTTCGACGTCGAATGCTTTTAGTTGATGATGCAGGTACCATGGTTGAATATTATATGAATGCTCCGGTGTATGGACATGCAGTGGCAATAGATGTTGAAGTTTTGATGGAATCGCATGATTCGTCATGCGAGTGCAACTCTTGTGTTTTTTATTAGTTTTTATTCAAATTATACAGATGATGTAATTGATTAAATATTTTATTTATGTCTTAGTATTTGAAAGATAATTGAATAATTTATTTATGTTATCACCTTTAGACTCTTGGTTCATTTAATATTAAAGACTTCCGCTATTGTGTATTTACTCTGATTATTGTTGTGTATGTGTATGGTTTAAACACACGGACACAGCCTATTCGAGATCTTGTTTGAACCGTTGGTTTATTACCGGTTCATCACACCATTCTGAATAGTATGGAATTGGGGTGTGATAACTTGGTATCAGAGCTCTCAGGCCCTGTCTGTTAAACCAGTATACTTCCACAAAAGTACGTGAACTGTGTTAGGATTTAATTTAAAAGCTATAATAAGAACACACTATAAGCACCTGTGTTGAATGAGACAAAATTAAGAAAGAGAATAATGCACATATAAAAGAAGAAATAAGCTTTATATACATCAAATTAAAAGCAATGTTGATACATATCCAAATCAAAGTACAGTCCACAATCCGGACAGTTACTCTGTAATACAAACAAAAGAAAAATATATACATCATGGAGTTGGAGGTGCTGGAGGAGGAGGTGCCTCGCGATCTCTATCGTAATCCTCAGCATACACTCTAGTCAACCAGGCCACCTGAGTCTGGGTCACCTGGAGACTAGCTGCCAGCTCGGTCATCCGTTGATCCGACACGCGCTGGGCCTCCCTAATCTTGTGCAACAGCCCCATAATATCATCAGATGGTGGGCGTGAAGGACCAGCCATGTGTAAAGGATCCCGAGATGGACCAGGTCCAGTAGAATGTGGAGGTGATGGAGGAGGTATAGCGTCTACATCCATATACATGTGATCCTCATCATCACCCCCATGAACCCCTACTCCTCCTGTTGCTGCTGCTGCCGCCTCAGCGTCTGCCACCTCTACCCGAGTACGAGGACGCACCAGAGCGTTCCTCTCCTCATCACTGACCTGAGCATCCCGCATGCCCATCCTACAGATGGCCTCCCAGTCCAGCACTGATGAAAAAATCTTCTCCTGAATCTTCTCATCTACTAAATCAACCCCTAGGCGGGTAAGCAGTGTAGTGATCAGGCATCCATAGGGCAGGTTGCCTATCTGACCCGGCAGCGTAGCACAGATCATCGTCTTCATAATAATATAAGGGAGGCAGACAAGCTGCCTAGTGCAGATACAGTAAAGTAAGTATTGGGTCAACTGGGAGATCCTCTCGTAATATCTACTCTGAGGTATCAGGTTGTGTTGCGTGATCCTACAGTACACCTGAGGCTCTGGAC
The DNA here is from genome assembly GCA_028583415.1 of Protea cynaroides. NCBI lineage: Eukaryota > Viridiplantae > Streptophyta > Magnoliopsida > Proteales > Proteaceae > Protea > Protea cynaroides. Next base: position 54,551,042 of record CM053265.1, read on the forward strand.
GAAGGTTGATCGCTTTCATCTCCCAGCGATCCTCTCTGATAAGCTGACGGTCTATCTCAGCCCGCATCTCCAAGGAAAAGAACTGGGGCTCCCTGGGAGCACAGTACACCAAAGGGCCGTCATGTGATATGCCCAAAAGATCCACTAACTGCTGGCAGTCAAAGGAAACCTCTACTCCTTTGACGTAGCTAGTGATCCTGAGCTCCCTACCCCTCTCAGTGTCATTGTGATCTCCCACCACCTGGAGGTTACAATAGAACTGTCTCACCAGATCCAGACGGGTACAGGTGTCGTAGGTAATTACGGGAAGTCATCCCATGTCACCAAATGCTGTCTCCACATCGAACAAGGCTAGACTAGCCAAGTCCACACGACGACCTCCCTCTACCTTCTTACGAGCAAAGCGAGCATACTGAGCTTCAGCCTCGTTAGAGCGGAAATGAACTGGGTCGTGAACTCTAGGTACTTTGGTACGAGCCATATTATCTGCCAAAACAAAGAAAGACAAATAATAGATTAGTAATGGTGAAAAACCCAACAATTTCGGCATTATAACGGCATAAACTGGTCAAAAGCCTCACTTTTCACCCAACCACTTGGGCAGGAGGACTTACATAGGTTCCAAACCATCTTGCAAGGTTCATACAGTTGGGAATTTAATCTAGAAAGATTGAATTCGAAGAAATTTCAATAAATTTGAAAATCTCAAAAATTAGGTCAAAATTAAAAATTTTCAAGTTTCTCGATAACCAACCGATGAAACTTGAATATTTTTGAGGGCTTTCGTCCATTGGGTGACCAACAGCAAAAGCCCCCAATAAAAATCGAAGTTTTACGGTTAGAAAAATTTTAATTTGAAGAACACGATATAATTGCAGAAAAGCCTAGTTTTGAAAGCTTCAAAATACGAAATAGTAGAGAGTATACCTGAAGAGACGGAGTGGAAGTCGCAAATGAAAGAGAAGATCACCAAACACCAGGGGTCACTACTGTAGCAACTCAGGAAACCGAGTTGAGTTGGAAGGAAGGAGAAAGAATGGGAAATGAATCCATAATCGGGATTAAAAACCTGATTTTGAACCGTAGGGTCGCAGAATTCGACCAAGACATGCGACCCTACGATCAATCCTGTCATCGACCCTAGCCTCTCGGTGATCTGACAGAGAACTAGGGGTCAGACCTAGGGTCGGATGTATACCGACCCTACCATCGACCCTAGGCTCTCGATAAGCTGACAGTAATTCTCAGGGTCGCATACCCTGGGGTCGCATAAGGACCGACCCTATCATCGACCCTACGATGGAAAATACAGTATTTTTGCCAGAATGATCTGAAAATTTTGAAATTTGTATTGATTAGTTGGATTTGGACTTAAGAGAATAATTTATATTGATGGCCTCACATGTGCTATGATTGTTTCAGACACTACTACCACCAGAATAGGAAATGGTTGGGCGAAGAGGGAACAGACGAGAACGTGACCCAATTCCACCACCACCACCTGTGGAGGAAGACAACCACGTAAATCAGGAAGCACAAGAGAATCTGAATACGGCACCACCAGTGGCTAATGGCCAGACAAATCCTATTAACTTTCCAGTCCCACCTACGGATCTGGCTACGGCAGTAATGAACTTGGCACAACAGCTGCAGCAAATACAACAGGTGCAATCTAATATGCAAGCTGCCATAGACATGACTTTTCCAACTGCACATATGACACCGATGCCAGCAGGACAGGCAAGCACAGTACCAGGGGGAAGTAACACGGTACCCCACGCACCTCAAACACCAGGCATGCAGGCTCAAGTACAGAACCCTGAAGTAGCTCAGGGTGGATATCAGTACCAACCACCTATGAATGGGGCCTATGCTCCGTATCAGCTGGACCACTCCAGACTGGTCGAGCATTTCCTGAAAATGAAGCCCAAAGAACTTAATGGCAAGCCAGTAGATCCTTTGTGGCCAGCACACTGGGTTGATGAAATGGAAAGAAACTTTATGATGATGACAGTGGATGAAGAAGAGAAAGTGTTGTGCGCCACATTTATGCTAAAGGGTGATGCACACCATTGGTGGAAGTCTACCAGGACATATTTGTTAACCAAACACACCCAATTGACCTGGGGTATATATAAAGAGGCATTCTTTGAGAAGTACTTTCCTAGAAGTTTCAGAGATTCTATGGAGAGAGAGTTCCTGAGTTTATATCAGGGATAGATGACTGTCGACACATATCAATAGCGTTATGAGGAGCTGTTCTTCTTTGCGCCAGTCAGTATGCAAGACGAAAATACAAAGACCTAAAGGTTCGTCATGGGACTTAGGGGAAGCATCCGTGAGCATGTTCTGGGCTTGGAAAAGAAAATTTACAATGAAGCGGTACAAATTGCTCGAGTAATAGAGTCGAGCCAGAAAGAGAGATATTTTTCTCAAAACAGGGGTATTAAAAGACCAAATGGAACTTCATATAACGAAGGAAATACAAGGACATTCAAACCCTTCCGTACTCAAGGCTTTAATGCTACATCCAAGACTACCTCAATAGCCCCATCGCAACCGAAGCAAAATGGTGAAGGATTAAGGTGTTTTAACTACAATCAAGTGGGACATATTTCAAGGGAGTGTCCTAAGCCCAGGAAGCAGCTACAGCAAGGAAAGGTTTATACAATTACATCTGAGGATGCTGCCGCATCACCTGATGTGGTCACAGGTATGACCTGAATCTTTTACTTTGTGATTACATTGTGTGAGCATGTAGACTAAATTAAAACAAATCACAGGTATCGTACCTATTAATGGCATTCCCGCCAGAGTACTCTTTGATTTTGGAGCTACTCATTCTTTTATATCTGTGTCATTTGGAAAGAAGCTAAATCTACCCCTCAAATCTGTAGACTACAAACTGCTTGTACGATCGCCAATGGGACTAGAAGTGGAATTAGAAAAGGGTTATAGACCCTGTCCAGTTCTTATTGACGAGAAGACTTTGGATGCAACCTTGATCCAACTTGAGATGACAAACTTTGACGTCATCTTGGGAATGGACTGGTTAGCTCGGCATTCTGTAAACCTATTATGTGCAGAAAAGAAGCTGACATTTAAAGACAAGGAAGGAACAGAGTTCAGTTTTACGGGAACCAAACTACCCCGTAAACGGAAACTCATCATCTCTGCATTGAAGGCTAGAAAGTGCCTTGAGAAAGGAGGAGTTGGGTATCTGGTCTTAGTAGTTGACCTCACCAAGGAAGCCCCATGAATGGAGGATATTGATGTTGTGCATAACTTCCCAGATATATTTCCTGAAGAATTACCAGGACTAACACCTGATCGAGCTACAGAGTTTGTTATAGATTTGATACCAAGAGCCGCACCAGTATCTAAAGCACCCTATCGAATGACTCCTACTGAACTGAAGGAATTGAAGGTGCAGTTACAAGAATTGTTGGACAAGGGTTACATCAGACCTAGCATATCACCATGGGGAGCACCAGTATTATTCGTAAAGAAGAAGGACGGTAGTGTTCGACTATGTATAGACTACCGGGAACTGAATAAGCTGACAATCAAGAATCGATACCCATTGCCTCGGATCAATGACTTGTTCGATCAGTTGCAAGGTACCAAGGTGTTCTCCAAGATCGATCTTCAGATCGATCTTCGGTCAGGATACCATCAGTTGAAGATTAAGGACGGTGATATTCCAAAGACAGCATTCATGACCAGATATGGTCATTATGAATTTTTGGTCATGTCTTTTGGATTGACGAATGCACCAGCAACTTTTATGGAACTTATGAATCGGGTATTCCATGATATGTGATACATCAGTCATTGTATTCATTGATGATATATTGGTCTATTCCAAGGACAAGGAAACTCATATTATGAATCTAAGCGCCGCTCTGCAGCGATTACGGAAAGAGAAGCTTTACGCCAAATTTATAAAGTGTGAGTTTTGGCTAAATAAATCACTTTCTTAGGCCATGTTATATCCGCTGAAGGAATTAAAGTGGACCCTAATAAGATTGAAGCCATTGTGAAGTGGGAAGCACCGAAGAGTGTTGTAGAAATTAGAAGTTTTCTAGGTCTAGCTGGGTATTACCGACGATTCGTGGAAGACTACTCCAAGATCGCCGTACCGCTTACCAGTTTGACTAAGAAAGGTGAGAAGTTTATTTGGACTGACAAATGTGAGAACAGTTTCCAAACATTGAAGGCAAGATTAATATCTACTCCCATCCTAACTATTCCTATTCCAGGACAACCATTTGTTCTATACACTAATGCATCTGGATTGGGTTTAGGATGTGTACTTGTGCAAGGAGAACAAGTAGTTGCATATGCTTTAAGACAGCTGAAGACACATGAGAAGAACTACCCCACCCATGACATAGAATTAGCGGCAGTGGTACATGATGTCAAGATATGGAGACATTATTTGAATGGAGAGAAATTTCAGATTAAATCGGATCATAAGAGTCTTACTTATCTATTTAATCAGAAGGAGTTGAACATGCGACAAAGAAGATGGCTGGAATTATTAAAGGATTATGATTGTGATATCCAGTATCATCCAGAAAAGGCTAATGTAGTAGCTGATGCTCTAAGCAGGAAAGCAATGATAAAATCTCAAGGAGAAATTAACACGACTGCAGTAATGTGTACTACAGGAAGAGTATTCAATGATGGTAATGAGCAGTTCGTAATAGATGCACCGGGTAGATCGACCAACCAAGGGTTTATTCATCGATTTTCAAATATGTTCACAACGTTGAAGATTGTACCTGATATAATTGATGAAGTGAAAACCGCTATTAAATCATACCCTTATCTGAGAACGGTACAAGAAGACATCGAAAAAGGTAAGACTATTCCTGAGTTCACCTTGGACGAAGAAAAGGTACTAAAGTATAAGGGACGAATATGTGTTTCTAAAATGGAAAACTCGGACGTTAGACACAGATTAATGAAGGAAGCTCATACCACCGCGTATTCAGTACATCCTGGAAGTACAAAGATGTATCATGAATTGAAGAAATTATATTGGTGGAGAGGAATGAAAGCTGATGTAGCTAAATTCGTGTCTCAATTCCCAAACTGTCAGAGGGTGAAGGCTGAACGACAAAGACCTGCCGAACTATTGCAACCGCTGCCAGAACCAGCATGGAAATGGGACTGCATCACTATGGACTTCGTCACCGGGTTACCATTGACTCCCCGAGTGATTGACGCGGTCTGGTTGATTGTAGATCGTCTGACTAAGACAACTCGCTTTATAGCAATACGATTTCAGTATACACTAGAAAGGTTAGCCAAGTTGTATGTGGATAATATTGTCAGACTACACGGTGTACCTGAAAGCATTGTGTCCGACAGAGACCCACGATTTACTTCAAAGTTTTGGGAAGGATTGTAGAAGGCTATGGGTACAACGTTGAAGTTTAGTACTGCATTCCATCCTCAGACGGACGGACAGTCGGAGCGTACCATATAGATTTTAGAAGATATGCTTCGAGCCTGTGTAATAGATTTTAAAGGATCATGGGATGAAAAATTACCATTGATCGAGTTCGCCTATAACAACAACTATCAAGCTACTATACAGATGTCACCCTATGAAGCACTGTATGGTAGGAAATGTCGAACTCCTCTATTTTGGAATGAAGTTGGAGAACGTAGCATTGTTGGACCAGAATTTGTTGAAGAAACTTGTTGAGTGGTCGACATTATCAAAGAAAGAGTAAGAACGGCTTAGAATCGTCAGAAACAATACGCAGATACTCGACGTCGAGACCTTAAATTTGCTGTAGGTGAAAAGGTATTCTTGAAAGTGTCACCGATGCGCGGGTTAAAACGGTTCGGACAGAAAGGAAAGCTAAGTCCGAGATATATCGGGCCCTATGAGATTCTAGCCAAACGTGGAAAAGTGGCTTATCAATTACCACTACCACCATCTATGTCAAGTGTGCATGATGTATTTCATATCTCCTTATTAAAGAAGTATGCCAGAGATCCAACGCATATTTTGACAGCAGATCTATCAGATCTAACTGATGATTTGACGTTCGAAGTAGCACCAACTGAAATCATCGATCGAAAGGTTCAACGTCTACGTAATCGTGACATATACTATGTTAAAGTCACCTGGAGAAGTCGAGATATAGAAGAGATCACATGGGAAGAAGAGAATGCAATGCGAAAGCAATACCCTCATCTTTTCGACTCGGAAGGCATGTATAAATTTCGAGGATGAAATTTTTAATAAGCAGGGGGAGTTGTAAGACTCGTACCGAACTAACCAGTCTTACCACCTTGTATCAGGTCTACCTATCATGGTCGAGCCAAGTGGACCAAGTACGCAAAGGAAATCACAAAATCAGGTATGAATTTGACCCAAAAATAGTAAATAGGAGGGTAGGGTCGCATGCATAAACAGGTAGGGTCGACCCCACCTCAACAGAGTCCAACCCATGATTTTTCAGTCCTAGGGTAGGATGACTTGAGACCCTAGGGTCGACGGATTATGCGACCCTAGCATCGACCCTATGGTGAAAAATTGAAACCGTGAATTAGGAAACTTTCCTAATTTCAGGGAGTCCTAACCTAATCTCGATGGGACGTATTTTGGGAGGTTTTTCTCTATAAATAGGACATCCCTTAACCTCTTTCACTCATTTTGGAACCCTAATTGAGAGTGAGAGAAAGAGAAGAGAAGGAAGAGAAGAAGAAGAAAAGGAGAATTTGAGAAGACAACTAAAGAGAAGGAATTCAGAGAAATCTCTGAATCTCAACAACCCTAAGGTATGAATACATTCCCCGTGAATTATGTAAGACCCTAAAATATCTTATGAAGAAGTTAGGGTTGGGAGAAAACCAAATGATCTACCCATGGATGAGTTTCAAAGGAATCCAGGAAAATAATCATCATAGACGATGGAAAGTGTGTAAAATCATAGTTATGAGCCATAGAACATTCTTAGAATGGACCTACGAGACTACAGGATCGACCCCATGCTCTCGGGAAGTCCAGGGAGGCTGTGGTCGCACATAGGGTCGATGGGTAACCGACCCTATGACCGACCCTACACCCTGGGGTCTCAGGATACCTGTGACCCATCCTGCGACCCTATCTTTACAGCAAGCTTAAATTATTGGAATTTATTTCTAATTAAAATCTATCAATTTATTAGGTTTTCCTAGTGATATAAAAGTGATTCTTAGAGCTTGAAAGAGGATCTACACTCAATCAAAGGTGAGGGAACAAGACTTAAACTAATTGGCTAATAATAAACTGTTTTCGTTTATTGAGTCCAATGCTGTGTATGATTCTATGATTGTATGATTGTAATGTGCATATCACATGTCATCTACTATTATTGTTATTACTGTTCATGCATATTTAATTTTGTTTATTATAACATGATGATGATGATGATGCTAGGAATAGGCATGTGAATGTATGTGTGTGGTTAGTGTACTTGATGCGAGTGGGGCATCAGGGGGAGGATGTGGTATTGTGGTTCAGCCTGTCACCAGACTCTAGCTCTATCTCTACTCAAGTCTTGTCCACTAACATCGTCGTATTGTCATTATCTTAGCAGAACTAATACATCGTAGGGCATCAGGGGGGACGTGGCATTGTGGTTTAGCCTGATCATCAGACCCTAGCTCTATCTCTATGGGTGTATTGAGGGATGCTGGTGTGAGGCCTTGGATACACTGTTTGACATTAGGATTGGTTAGTTATGAGCCCAGTTTGCAAGCCCTCGCCAATAGGGACTTACGTGTTGGTATGGGCAGCCGGTACAGCAATGCCGTTCTCATTGGGTGTATACTTGTCCATGGTGGGTGCATGTGGGATGACAATGCCGTTTTCATTGGGCGGCTCCACACACTCGTGTATAGAAGTGAGGCGGCCTCCGAACCTTTATATAGCACATTGTAAACTTATAAATCAGACCAAAGATATAAATTGAATGCATGCACATGTTTGTTGCATTGTTTTGTTCGCTCACTGAGCCATGATGTGTGCTCACCTTTCGACGTCGAATGCTTTTAGTTGATGATGCAGGTACCACGGTTGGTGATTATATGAATGCTCCGGTGTATGGACATGTGGCGGCAATGGATGCTGAAGTTTTGATGGAATCGCATGATTCGTCATGTGAGTGCAACTCTTGTGTTTTTTATTAGTTTTATTCAAATTATACAGACGATGTAATTGATTAAATATTTTATTTATGTCTTAGTATTTGAAAGATAATTGAATAATTTATTTATGTTATCACCTTTAGACTCTCGGTTCATTTAATATTAAAGACTTCCACTATTGTGTATTTACTCTGATTATTGTTGTATATGTGTATGGTTTAAACACACGGACACAGCCTATTCGAGATCCTGGTTGAACCGTTGGTTTATTAGTGGTTCATCACACCATTCTGAATAGTGCGGAATTGGGGTATGACATTAGTGGTCTGCCGCACAGGCTATACCGGTCGACCGGTACCAAGACGGTGCCATCAATCGATATGAATTAATTCATACTTAAATGGTCCGATTTCATACATGTTTATCATCCGCTCGTCCCGTCTGGCCCTGTGATGATTGGAAGACCGATTACGACATGAATTCAAGGTTTAGATCGGGTTCATGGAATGCGGGTCTTATAACTCCCCCACCCTTAAAAGAAATTTCATCCCCAAAATTTGCATGTAGGTTTTACAACTCCCCCACCCTTAAAATAAATTTTGGCCTCGAAATTTGAATGTACCTTGGTCATCGAAAAGGTTAGGTATTCCTTTCTCATTGCATTCTCTTCCTCCCAAGTAATTTCTTCTACATCTTGGCTTTTCCAATGCACTTTCACATAGTGGATATCCTTGCTTCGGAGATGTTATATTTTTCGGCTTGTGAGCATCACAGGTACAACCTCAAACGTCAAGTCCTCTATCAAGTCTGGTGGGTCTGCTATCAAGATGTGCAATGGATCCCCGACATACTTCTTCAATAACAAAACATGGAACACATCATGAACGCTTGACATGGATGGTGGTAGAGCCAGTTGATATGCCATATTGCCACGTCTGGTCAAAATCTCGTATGGTCCCATATACCTGGGGCATAGCTTCCCCTTCTTACCAAACCGTTTCAGACCTTGAACAAGTGATATCTTCAAGAATACTTTATCACCCACCGTAAACTCTAGATCTCGACGTCGATTATCTGCATAGTTCTTTTGTCGAACTTGAGCTGTCTTCACTCTTTCTTTAATTTGATGAATCACTCGACAAGTTTCTTTGACAAACTCCGGTCCTACAATCCTTCTCTCTCCCACCTCATTCCATAACAAAGGTGTACGACATTTCTCCCCATAGAGTGCTTCATATGGAGCCATCTGGATTGTAGCCTGGTAACTGTTGTTATAAGCAAACTCGATGAGTGATAGCTTCTCGTCCCAAGCTCCTTTGAAATCTAGGGCATATGCTCGGAGCATATCTTCTAAAATTTGAATAGTTCTTTCTGACTGCCCGTCTGTCTGAGGATGAAAAGCTGTGCTAAAATTCAGCTTGGTTCCCATTGCTTTTTGTAATCCTTCCCAGAACTTTGATGTAAAACGGAGATCTCTGTCAGATACTATACTTTCTGGGACGCCATGAAGTCTAACTATATTATCCACATATAGCTTGGCCAGCTTCTCTATGGTATACTGAGGTCTGATAGAGATGAATTGAGCTGTCTTGGTAAGTCGATCGACTATAACCCATATTGCATCCACTGACCTTGGTGTCAAGGGTAGGCCAGTGATGAAATCCATTGTGATACAATCCCACTTCCAAGCTAGCTCCGGTAGTGGTTGTAGCAAATCTGCGGGTCTCTGTCTTTCATCTTTAACTTGCTGGCAATTCAGACATCGAAATACGAATCGGGCTATATCTGCTTTCATACCCCTCCACCAATATAGTCTTCTTAAATCATGGTACATCTTGGTGCTTCCTGGATGTACTGAATATGGGGTGTAATGAGCTTCTATCATAACTCGATCTCTGATATTTGAGTTCTCATTCTCAGGTATACATAATCGTCCACGATACCTGAGTACCTTGTCTGAATCCAAGGTAAAGTCAAGATTGTTTTTACCCTTTTCTAGATCTTTTTGCACAATCTTGAGGTATGGATCCTGTAGGATTGCTACTTTGACCTCATCTATTAGATCCGATCTTCAGAGCTGCGAACATCAATGTGAACTTATGAATTAAGCCATGTTCCACTGGATGTCTTGCAGTCTCTATTATATACTCTTCATCATTTTCTATTGAACTTGAGGCTACAGCACACAATGCAGCATTTGTACTTGGTCCTACCTCAGGTTTCAATGCCCACTTTCTGCTTAAAGCATCAGTCACGACATTTGTCTTTCCCGGATGGTACTGGATGTCACAATCATAATCTTTTAATAATTCCAGCCATCTCCTCTGTTTCATATTCAGGTCCTTCTGAGTGAAAAGGTAAGTTAAGCTCTTGTGATCTCACTTAATCTGAAACTTTTCACCGTAAAGGTAGTGTCTCCAAGTCTTAATTGCATGTATAACCGCTACTAACTTCAAATCATGTGTAGGATAATTCTTCTCATGATCTTTTAACTGTCTTGATGCGTAGACAATCACCTGTTCTCCTTGCATCAACACACATCCCAGACCCAACCCTTAGGCATCCGTATATAGGGTAAACGGTAAACCTGGTGTTGAGATGGTCAAGATAGGTGCAGAGACTAGTCTTGACTTCAAAGTCTGAAAGCACTTCTCGCACTCATCTGTCCATATGAATTTTTCTCCCTTCTTGGTTAGTCTAATAAGTGGAACGGTGATCTTTGAGTAGTCTTCTATAAATCTTCTATAGTAACCAACCAATCTAAGGAAACTATGAATCTCCGCAACTGATTTTGGTGCGTCCCATCCTACTATAGCTGTGATCTTACTTGGATCTACCTTGATACCATCTACAGATACTACGTGACCCAAGAAGGCCACTTCCTTCAGCCAAAATTCACATTTCTTGTACTTGGCGTAAAGCTTCTTTCTTCTCAGCCGTTGTAGGGCTGTTGTCAAGTGTGTTGCATGAGTCTCCCTGTCTTGTGAGTAGACCAATATGTCGTCAATGAATACGATGACCGAAGTGTCCAACATGTCATGAAACACTCGGTTCATCAACTCCATGAACGACGCTGGAGCGTTAGTCAACCCGAATGACATTACAAGGATCTCATAATGCCCATACCTTGTCCTGAAAGTAGTCTTTGGAATATCTCCTGCCTTGATATTCAATTGGTGGTACCCTGATCTAAGATAAATCTTCGAGAAAACCTTTGCACCCTGCAACTGATCGAACAGATCATCAATCCTAGGCAAAGGATATCGGTTCTTGATGGTTAACTTGTTCAGCTCTCGGTAGTCGATATATATAGTCGTACACTATCGTCCTTCTTCTTAACGAACAATACAGGTGCTCCCCATGATGATATGCTTGGTCGTATGAAACTCTTATCTAATAGTTCTTGTAATTGGGTCTTCAAATCCTTTAATTCTGTAAGGGCCATCCTGTATGGTGCTTTAGACACCGGCGTCGACCCTGGCATCAGGTCTATCACGAACTCTGTAGCCCTGTCTAGAGGTAGGCCTGGGAGATCTTCTAGAAATACATTTGGAAACTCTCGTACCATGTCTAGATCTTCCATCTTTGGCACCTCAGTGGTATGTCGACCACAGACACTAAGTACCCCACTCCTCCCTTCTCTAAGCATCTCTTAGCTTTTAGGGCGGAGAGGATCAACTTCCGCTTCCTAGGTAATTTGGTCCCAGTCAAGCTAAACTCTTTTCCTTTCTCATCTTTAAGCACAAGTTTTCTTTCACCACATAATAAGCTAGCCGAATGATGGCCTAGCCAATCTATTCCCAAGTTGACGTTAAAGTCTGCCATCTCGAGTAGAACCAGATTTTCTTCTAGGTTTTGGCCCTCAATACTAACTGTACACGGCCCATAGTATTCATTCAACGCCACTTCGACTCCCAACGGAGAGAGAACTATTAAGCTTGGGTTCAAACACTTGACAGGTAATTCCATTCGCTTCCCAAAAGAAATAGAAACAAAGGAGTGCGTGGCCCCAGAGTCAAAGAGTACTCTGGCAGGTATACCAGCTATATTTACAGTCCCTGAAATTTAGTTATCCCTTTAGTTCTACATGCTCAAACACAACAACAGTAAGTCAAATAGTGAGGGATGCAATCATACCAGTAACCACATCAGGTGATGCATGTCACACCCCAATTCTGATCCAACCAGAATGGTGTGAGTGAATCGTCATTGAACCAACGGTTCACACCAGGATCTCGAATAGGCCGTGTCCACCCATACAAACCATTACACATAACCACAATCAGAATATAAATATACAGCGGAAGACTTTAAATAGAATGAACTGAGTATCTATTGATAATTTAAATAAATATCCCATTATTCAAAATCAAACACATTAAATAATATCATTACATCCCTTTAATCCACTCAAAAATAACTGAAATAAATAAATAAAACAAATCAAAGGTACACGCAGAAAGGGCACTCGCATGAAGCATCATGCTCGTCCTCCCCTGCTTGTACATCCAAAGCAGCTACACCACCGTACGCCGGAGCGTTCACATAGTCGTCCACAGTGTAACCTGCATCAACATCTAAAAACAATGTATATACAAAGGGTGAGCACACAAACACGGCTCAAGAAGACAATCGACAGTTTCACAAGATTATGCATGAGTAACAATCAATTTTATGCTGTGGTCTGGTTTAAAGTTTGCAATGTGCCATAGAAAGGTTTGGTGGCCCCCCACAACCGTCTACGGCATAGAGATAGAGCTAGAGCGTGCAGGCCGGGCCGGAGACCACCATACCTCACCTCCCCCTGATACCCTATCCGCAACTAACCCACTAGGATAGAAACAATACGCAGGTAGACCCTATCCCAACATAACTCCCTACGGCATAGAGATAGAGCTAAAGCATCGTGGACAAGCCAGCGTCGACTCGGAATCCACAGTACCACATAACAATGGCCGGGACAACATCAATATCGGAGACCACCATACCACGATCTTCCCCTGATACCCCACCCGTACCAAGCATGTTAAGACAGAATACTACAAAAAGTGCCAGTGTGAAGAGCAATCCCAGGCCCATGCCCCACTCCACACACCAACGAAAATAATCACATGCCTAACAATCATATCCTATGAATGCATGAACAATAATAATAACTGAAAGTAAAGGATGGCATGTGAATATGCACAAACATCACATCATAGATATTCAATGATTAACAACGATTTACTGTCCATTAATTATTAGGTTTAGGTCAGATTCCCTTACCTGACGCTCATTCAATAACTTGCTCCACGTCGCAAGATCCAAACGATAAGTCACAAAGTCCTACAATATTATTAGGGTTTCATTAACATAACATTCTTAGAGTTTCATGTTGGTCGGAAACCAACAGGGTTACAAATACCCTCACAGAGCTGACCGGTGGCATGTACTGGTCGCAGCTCTGTGGGAAAGACTGGCGACCGGTATGGTCAGCCTGTCCCCCACAGACAACCTCCCGAGAGGTAGCGGTCGCAACATACCAGTCGCACTATGTGCAACCGGTATAGTCGATCGGTATGTCTCCGGAAGACCATACATGGGTTCTTCGACTGCCGTCGATCATCCTTCAAGGATTTTCAGGGTTTCTCCTATCCATTCTAAGTCTAGGCTTTGAGTTAGAGTTATCCCCAACTCATTCAAGTCTCGTTTCGATGAATATCATCTCGAAACTCAAATCTAGGGTTTGACGGCAACTTAGGGTTTATTGGCCAATTTAGGGTTTTAGATCAATACCTACTTTGCATGGTATTGATCCACCCACACAACTAACACAGAATAAGAAGACAGATTCAAGCACTTACCGTTGACAGGCGTAGCGTGAGCTTCGTCAAACGGTAATGGCGGCACCTCCTTCTTCTTCCTAGCTCTTTCTCCTTTCCAAGCTCTTTCTCTTCTCTAGGGTTTGTGAGAGACAATGGAAAGGATTTGAGGAGGTTTAAGGGTGTATTTATAGGCTAGAAATAGGGTTTAGTAACCCTACTAGGATTAGGAAACTTCTAGGATTCGAAATCAGGAAAGCGGGACCCGCAGAGACCAATTTCCAAATTCCCGCACATAGCTGTGCAGGCCATACCGGTCGACCGGTACCAAGACCGGTACCATCGACCGGTATACCTAAAATCAGGTATAATTTGGTCGACTTCGGTCTGATTTCGTACCTGTTTGTTATCCGCTTGCCCCGTCTGGCCCGTTGATGATAGGAAGACCTGTCACGACACAAAACCAAGGTTAGACCGGGTTTTTAGAGTGCGGGTCTTACAATGCGGCTGCCTCTTCAGTGGTGACTGTGAATACCTTTCCTTGTTATGGCGGTTGGTTCTTGGGTAGAGTGCAGGTCCTTGCATAATGACCCAGTTGCTGACAGTTGAAATTGCTGACAGTTGAAACATTTAACATTCTGGTTCTGTCCAGCGAACTGTGACGGTGGTGGTGCAGTAGTGTTCCTTGCAGGCACCACAGTGGACTGAGCCCTGTATGGACGGAATGGTCTAGTATTGCCTCCACCTGAAGTCTCAGTAGCAGGCCTCTTCAGTCCCCTGTTTTGAGCAAAGAAGCTATCTCTTTGACTGGATTCAATTACCCTGAAAATCTGTACAGCTTTGTTATGTATTTTCTTTTCCAGTCCCAAGACGTGCTGTCGGATGCTTCCTCGTAATGGTGAACCTATGGGTCTTTGTTTCTTCTTCTTGCATGCTTTCCGGTGCAAAGAAGAACAGTTCTTCATATCTCTGCTGGTAAGCATCAACCATCGACTAAGATTGCTACAAATTGATAAAATTTTTCTCCATTTGATCTCTAAAGCTCTTTGGAAAATATTTATCGAAGAAAGCTCCCTTGAATATTACCCAATCGATCTGAGTGTGCTTTACCTCTAAGTATGACCGGATAGAATTCCACCAAGCATTGACATCTTCCTTGAGCATGTGCGTAGCAAATAGCACCTTCTCATCTTCCGTACAAGTCATCAAACGGAAGCTCTTCTCTATTTCAAACACCTACTGTGCAGGCCACAGTGGTTTCCCTGGTTTTCCCGTGAAAGTATGGGGTTTCAGCTTTAAGAACCTATCCACTGCTCGGCTTAGGTCATTCTGCCCCTGTGCATTCATTCCGTACCATGGTGGTGGGTACGGGTAGACTCCATGATAGGCAGACGACGATGGAAACTGGTGTGGTGGTTGTAGATTCTGTCCTTGACCCAGCGGCCCAGAGCTACCATCCATTGGCAGTGTAGTGTTATTTCCCCTATGTTCGGGTGTACCTTCTGTAGGGATATATCTTGGTGGCCTGAACATCTTCAGCATCTCATTAAGGAATGTTTTCTGCTGAGCTTCCATCTGATAAACCAAATTTGTGACAATTGTCTCCGAGTTAGTGTGAGGAGGGCCTGGTAAATTTGTTGGTGCCCTGGGAATCTGCCCTTCTCCACTCTCCGGATTCAGATTTTGCTTTTCAACCGATTCTGTTTCCACATTTTTCTCAGCATGGCGCACCCTGGAGTGGTGACGCTTTCGTGAGCCTCTACGACCATTTCCGCCTACCATATCAAATTAGTCTGTTTGGATTTGAGAAGAAGACATCACATATGAGGTATAGTCAAATAATTATAATAGTGTTAGTCTTCAACAAATACAAGGCGAAAAATCGTAACGAAAACTTAAATTGGAAATTTTAAAATTGTTCCCAAAATTTTCCGGCTTTGAATGGTTGTCCGGTTGCAACATACCGGTCGCGGCACTGTGTATGGTAGTGCAACCGGTAAGTCCAGGCGGACAAAATTTCTCGGATTCCCAAGGGGTACCGGTCGATGTACCAATCACAACTCTTGTGGAAAATGGATCGATCGGTATAGTTCGACCGGTCAGGATTTACTTCTGACCGTGGGGTACCGTTCGACTTTACCAGGGAGGTACCGATCGATCGGTATGGGCAAAACCGTCGACCGGTATGCCCAGAATGGCTTTAAAATCGTGAAAAGTGAGATTTTTCTCACTTTTCTTTTCTTCTTCCTCTCCGGTGGCGATTCCTCTCTGGCTTGCTGAGTTGCTATAGTCCGACCGGTGATCTTAGAAGCCGTTTTCTTTCGATCAAGGCCTAGAACATCGCCTCCAAGTAAGTTCTTTCCTTCCATTCATCATTTTCATATTGTTTCTCTTTGGTTCCAAGCCCAAAAACTAGGGTTTTCTTTGTTTAGGAATTTCCAACCGTAGGAACTCTCTTCCTTCGGCTTAGAAAGGGTTTAGGGACCTCTATGAGCAAAAGCCCTCAACCAATTTGAGGTTCCACCGAACGATTTTTGAAAAAATCAAATTTTTATGTTTTTGTCCTAGGTTTTGCCAAAAATCAAATTTTTCTAAAAATTCCTAAATTTCTTGTTGTTTTGATGAATGTTTGGATTCTATGAAGTGTTTGGGGGTTATGTAAGTCCTCCTCCCCAAGTTTTGGGTGAGTTCGAGGCTTTTGCTTGATTTACTATCGTTATGCTGCCGAAATTTCTAAAATTCTAACCCATTTCTCTTTATTTGTCTTTGTTTTGTAGTTTAAAATGTCTCAACGCAGAGGTGTCGGTAAACGCTCATATGGTCTTGGCATGCACCGCCCACATCCACCTGTTCCACAGCTCGATGAGAGGTGGTTTCGTTTCAAGGCGGTGTAAGCCCGTTTTCCTTGGTTCGAGGAGAAGAATATTGAGTCGGGGCGACGGGTGAACCTGGAGCAGCTTCAGCGGTTTGATGTGGGAGCAGCTTTTGATAGACTTGGGTGGTTGCCCGTTATCACCTATACGGTGACTACCCGTCCCAACCTCGTTAAACACTTTTATGCGAACCTGGAGACTGTGGGAGATGTTAATGACTTCAATCAATGCTGGACCCTCCGCCTAATTAGCTACCTCAAGGGTGTTCCCATCTCTTTTAACACTCACCAGCTCGTCGATCTCCTAGGGATTCCCAATGATGGGGACTTGGTCTACTGTGCCCCTAAGATGAAGGGCTTTCTCACAGATGATCTGCGCCAGAAGATTTTGGAGCAGCTACTTAATCCTAAAGCGCCCATGAAGGCTGCTAGCTTGAGACCTGTGCCTCGAGTATACAGTCGCATCATCCAACACAATATTGTGCCTCAGAGCGGCCATTACAGTGAGTTGTCTCAGCTCACTCAGTACTTGACCTACTGCGTCTGCACTGGGGAGCGGGTTTGTCTTCCCTACATCATTATCCGGACCATGCATCAGGCTAAACTATCTGATCGGGCCAGTAACCTTCCATATGGCCGACTCATCACCACTCTTCTGCAGCGATTACAAGTGGACATGAGGGGTGAGATTGCCATTGAGGATACTATGACTTCAAACATCGACTGGGATGCCATTCTCCGGATGCAGATGGATAACCTGCCGATCAGCGATGAGGATTTAGAGGCTCGTCCTCACCCACTCAGGAGGGTAGCAGCCGCTGCAGCAGCAGCAGCAGCAAATGCGGCTCATGCAGCAAAGGCAGGGGGTGATGATGAGGGTGGCGATGATCAGATGGAGAATGTTCCAGTACCAGCACTAGCACCACAGCCCACGCATGCAGCGGGACCATCTCAGCCTCCTCCCAATACCGTGATGGGTATGTTCACGGAGATCAGGGATGCTCAGCGTGATATGAGCCGTGACTTGGGGCGCTTGGCTCGCAGCCTCCGAGTCACTCAGGAGCAGGTGCACTGGCTCAGGGTCGCCTATGAGCGGGACTATGATATTGCCGACCCTATTCCTCCTATGCCCCCAACCCCATGATAGAGTTCTTATTTTTTCCTCTTTTCATAGTACAGTTTATATAACAGGGTAACTGTCCGGCTTGTGGACTGTACCCTGTAGCACTAATAACTTATCACTTTTTAATATTTTTATATTTTAATAGAAGTTTATTGTTTTTCTATCTAGAGCATGTGCATCTACTAATTTCATATTTAATATCATATGTTATGCTCTTTCTTATCTAGTCTCAGGCATCAAACAAGTGCTTAAGGTGTGTTCTTATTAAGACTTTAAAATTTTTCCTATCTCAGTTCATCGACTCAGTTAAGTGCAATATGGTCTGTTGGATAGAGCCTAAGAGCTCTGATACAAAGTTGTCACACCCCAATTCCAGCTAAACCAGAAGTGTGAGTGAACCGTCACTGAACCAACGATTCACACCAAGATCTCAATAAGACCGTGTCCACTCATACAAACCATTGCACATAACCACAATCAGAATATAATAAATATAGCGGAAGACTTAAATAGAATGAACTGAGTGATTTATTGATAAATTTAATAAAATATCTAATTATTTCAATAACCAAAATTTAAATAAATATTTTTACATCAACTGTATCCCAACAAAAGAATAACTGAAATAAATAAAGTAAAACCTTAAAAGTACACATAGAAAAGGCACTCGCATGAAGCGTCATGCTCGTCCTCTCCTGCTTGTACATCCAAAGTAGCCACGCCACCGTACACTGGAGCACTCATGTAATCATCCACCGTATAACCTGCATCAACATCTAAAAACATGTATATATACAAGGGTGAGCTCACAACTTAGCTCGGTAAGACAATCAGACAATGCAACAAACATATGCATGAGTAACATTCACATCATGGTCTGATTTAAATTTGTAATGTGCTATAGAAAGGATTGGCGGCCACCACACCTCTATACACGAGTGTGTGAAGCCGCCCAATGGATCAAACACGATTGCCGTCCCACATGCACCCTATCATGGAATAGAGATAGAGCTAAGGTGTCAGCATGAAACATCGCCAACACCTCCCCTGATACTCTATCCATACCAACACGTAAGCCCCTATTGGCGAGGGTTTGTAAACTGGGCTTGCAACAAACCAATCCTATATGTCATCACAGTAGGCCCTATCCCAGCACAGCTCCCTACGGCATTGAAATAGAGCTAGAGTCTGGTGGCCAGGCCGGAGACCACAATGCCATATCCTCCCCCTGATACCCTACCCGCACCAAGCATGCTAAGACAGAACGATACGAAAGGTGCTAGTATGAGGAATGATCCCAGACCCCAGGCCCTTCCCATTCTACACACCAACGAAAACAATCACATGCCTAACAGTCACAACCTAGCATAGCAAGTATGCATGAACAATAATAATAACTGGAAATAAAAGATGACATGTGAGTATGCACAAACATCACACCATAGAATCAGGGTTATTAACAACGTTTTACTGTTCATTAATTATTAGGGTTTAGGTCTGATTCCCTTACCTGACGCTCATTCGATAGCTTGCTTCGCGTCGCAAGGTCCAAACGTGCTATACAAAGTCCTACACGATTTTAGGGTTTAGTTAGAATAGTTTTTCTTAGATTTTACGTTGGTCGGAAAACCAACGAGATTACAAAACTTCTCACAAGGCTGACCGATCGCAGGTACCGGTCGCAGCACTGTGGGGAAACCTACGACCGGTATGGTCGACCGATCCCCACAGACCAGTCCCCGAGAGGCACCGGTCGCAGTACCGGTCACATATGGTGCGACCGGTATGGTCGACCGGTATGTCTCCAGAAGACCATACATCCAATTTCTCGACTTCCGTCGATCGTCCCTTAATGATCCTAGGGTTTCTTCTACACATTCTAGGTCTGAGCATTGAGTTAGAGTTGTTTCCAACTCCATTCAAGTCCTAGTTTCGATGGTCTCAACCTAGAACTTGAATCTAAGGTTTATCAACTAAGTTAGGGTTTGTCGGCAAAACAGGGTTTAGATCAATACCTTGCTTTGCATGGTATTGATTCAATCATAGCTAACCCGCTTATAATGTAGAGGAAGGTTTGAGCACTTACCGTTGACTTGCTGTAACTTGTTCTTCGTCGAACGGCACTGGCGGCTCTTCACTCTCCTTCCTAGCTCCTTCTCCTTCTTCAACCTTTTCTCCTTTCTAGGGTTTGTGAGGATCAATGGAAAAGGTTTTAGGAGGTTTAGAGGGGTTTATATAGGCTAGGTTTAGGAAAGTCCTAGGGTTCGGAATTTGGAAAGTGGGACCCGCAGAGATCCGTTTCTGGATCTTAGTGGTCTGCCGCGCAGGCTATACCTGTCGACCGGTACCATCGACCGGTATGAATTAATTCATACTTAAATGGTCCGATTTCATACCTGTTTGTCATCCGCTCGTCCCGTCTGGCCCGGTGATAATTGGAAGACCTATTATGACATGAATTCAATGTTTAGATCGGGTTCATGGAATGCGAGTCTTACACTTCTAATTGACTTTCTTTTCCAATTACTGCAGGAAAACACAAACTTTACATCTCTTTCTTCTTTGTATTTCAAATTTTTTTTTTTTTTTACCAATACCCCTTTACTGATTGGTTTAACTTGGTTCAATTGAATCAAACTCATTCAATCTTGGACCTGTTGGTCGTCCGAACCAATACCAATGCCCCTACCATTAAGTGTGTCAATTTGGTACCGATATCATATATTGATCGTATCGAATTGCATGCCAAATTGTATGGAATTAGAATCAGTATGGTAACAGTATGGAAAAACATAAATTGAAGATGATAAAGTACAATATTGGTATTAGTGGGTTTAGAATTGTTTGGCCTCAATTAGGCCCATACAAATAACTAAAAACTTGAACCGTTTAATGGTAATCTGAACCGTAAAGAAACCAATTAAGAGAATCGATATTTTAAATTGTTGGCAATACTGTGACTGAAACTATTTAAAGTGACAATACCGAAAACCATTTAAATACTGAATAACCAAAACCAATTAATAATTGGTAATGGTAAGTATTTTGATATCATAAAATAAATAATACAATAATGGTGTTACTATTACGTAATTTATCAAAATGGTATCGTTATAGAAACCATCCGATTTGACACCCTTACTTCTAGTGTTACATAATAATTAAATTTGTTTAATTTAATCTATAAATAATTAAGAATAATATTATTATGTTTTGATTTGTATCTATATCCGTTTAGGGGTATCCATTAATGCTCCGAAATCCCAGATCTAAATTCATATATTACTCAAATAATATCCAATTAATAATAAAAAAATTTAAGCCACTAAAAATCATCTACATGTTTCTAAGATTTGACAAGTTCTAACAAAAAAAAAAAGATAATGATAAAACTAAAATAAAAATAATAGAAAAAAAAATAATCATGAAACTAAAACAAATGAGACATGGAATGAGGGTAAATCGTATCTATGCCGAGGAAAGTCTGGGCCACACAAATCAATATGTGAACAAATACATTGCATCTATATCCATTTAAGAGTATCCATATCTGATAAGACGATATATCTGTTTTTTCCATATCCGGAGTCCAATCCCTCCAACGTTAATCACTATTGTGGAGACTCCGACGAGAGAAGATCCAAACCTTATCCCCTTAGGTGGTATCCAATAACGGGTTCGAACGTCAGATGTGGAGACTCCGACGAGAGAAGATCCAAACCTTATCCCCTTAGGTGGTATCCAATAACGGGTTCGAACGTCAGATGCTGATTCCAATACCGTGAACTAAATAATCTTGGTAACTATTGTGGGTGGTTGGCCTACTAATCATATGCACTTTCATACATAAAAAAAAGAAAAAAAAAAGAGAAATTTACTCAAACACACTCTCTCGATACTTGGTTTACTATTTTACTACACAGAATTACACAAAAATTACATGGACTACTCATGAAAAAATATTTTATAAAAACATAATCCACACCTGGCATTAAAGAGGAAATTCTAGATTTTTTTAAAGACAATAATACATTTACTTATTATAAAATTACATAAATATACCATGGTCTATTTTGAAATGAAACTTTTACTAAAATTCTCCAATTGCAATTGTCAATGTTTGGAATGAAACTTCTGTAAATTCTCCAACATGCAATTGGAAATTTGCAGAAATCTCATTCCAAATAAATAATGATATATTTATAAAATTTTACATTGAATAAAGAGAATATTAAGGAGAATATTGTATTAAAAAACATTCATCAGTTTTTAGCTCCTGGTGCGGCTGTATTGAGAGAGAAATAATTGTCAGAGAGGGGTCTGAGTAAATTTTTAAAAAAAGAAAAAAAAAAAAAACGTATGGTCTCAATGTCGGTTCTCGTCTGCGTACGCTACGACCTATCACTGTTCTTCCTGGCAGACGATGAAACTAAACGTCATCTTCTAACAATTGAAGATAAGTCCCATTCCACAGATGTAAACGGAGGTTGAATACCATTGGATGACAATCTAGATTCCCATTACGGAGGCGCTTTAAGTTACCTTGGGAATAACATGTTGACGTTGACACGAATATGAAAACGATGATGAAGACGAGCTTGTTCTTGAAACTCTGAGTTGCAGAGAACGGAGAAGGAAGATTGTAAGAGCTACAAATTAAAAACGGGAAATTTTTTTTTGAAAGTCCTTATAGCCATTACATTTCTTGACAAAGCGAACATATTTACAGTGACTACATTCTGATTCTATCTCCGGTAACAAAAAGATAAAAAAGAGACGAAAAAGAAAACAAAAGAGATAGATTTCTCAAATTCCCGCAGATAAAAAAAACGATCATGATTGATTCATTCATGACAAGAAGACTGGGGATGACGATGTCGTCGCTGGTGGGGGTTCATTCAAGTCAATAGACAGACCCCTTCTCACGATCCCACAGAAAGGATGAGCAGAAACAGAGGCCGGCACTGAAGGCGGCGATTGGACCTGGTTGGACGGATCCCTAGGCAGAGGGCTTTCACGACAGCTCATCTCTCTCAGAACACGAGTCTGCAAGAGCTCGTCGAAAACGAAACCAGCAGCACGAGAAGAACAGGATGCAGAAGGCCAACGATCGGAGGAAGTAGGGAGGTTTAAATCAAGAGAGAAACCAGTGACAGGAGGTGGAGGGAAATTAGTCTTAGCCTTGGCACCCCTGAGTGACCTTGCAGCACCATCGTATGCGAGAGCAGCTTCTTCAGGAGTGTCAAAAGTTCCCAACCAAACCCTAGTTTTCTTCCAAGGATCCCTAATTTCAGCTGCGTATCGTCCCCATGGTCTCTTCCTGACTCCCCTGTAGTGACCTTCGCGAGAGGAAGCCATGACTGAAAATCCCAATCCAGAAAGATTGCAGCGACGAGAGAAGAAGAGGATAAGAGAAGGAAAGTTTGAGGGACCCACGGATGCTCCCGTAATCGTCGGCTGTTCGGCACATCATCCATCGTCTCCCCTCCTGGGCTCCTTTTATAAATGGTAAAAGTGTATCTGTGTGCTTTGGCGAAGGAGAAAGGTACGGGACCCACACTGGTAGGTGATACCCGAGTAGAGAGAGAGAGAGAGAGAGAGAAGGGGGGTCCATATCGGCCGGCTGAGGGGCAGAGGCGCCGCCTGATAGGACGTGTCATGAGGGGGAAGATCATGTGACTCACATAATAACACGCAAGGTGATACAGACAGTGATACTTACACGCTACTACAGTCAAAAGATTAAAACGATAGAAGAAAGGGATTGAAATGACATCAGCCCTACTGTTAATTGTACGGATAGAGTTCATGACTTCGACTCTTTGATTGAACGAAGGTGTCTGCTTTTTTTTTTTTTTTATTTATTTAAATTTTGTTCTTTTGTTTGCTCTTTCTTTACTCTTTCCAAAAAAGTTAGAATATTAATATTTTAAAATTTGTCAGTGGCGGCAGAAGAAGCCGACGACTGATGGTAGAGAGAGAGAGTGTGTGTTTTCCCAGTGGGTAGCGTGTGTGGCCTGCGACGTGCGTATCCGTGTGAGAGAAAATAAAATCAGATGGGGGGTGGCGGTGGGGCCCCACCGGTAGTTTTTTTCTTTCTCTGCTTTTCTGGGGAAGAGAGTTGTGGTGTCGGGTAGCGACTGAACCGTAGCTTTTCATTGCTGATGTAAGCAGAGAGAGGCTGGCTGGCTGCACCATTTGCAGGCTTGCAGGCTTCCCACGTGGATAGGACCCCCCGCTCCTCCGTGTCGAGTTTCGGGGAACAGCCCGAGTTGAGACTTGAGACTTGAACCCCCACTATAGAAATCTGAGGTAAATATGATAGTATAATTTATATTAATTAATTATTTAATTTTTAAGAAAAAAATTAAATTAATTATTTAATCAGAAGGACATTTCGAAAAAACACAATCGTCTTTCTATATAGAGGAATACTGTATTCCTGCGACGTGGTGAATCATTTGCCATCCGCTATTTGTTCTTTAAAAAATTTATAATTAATAACACTTTTGTGTACTTGTCAAAACCTTCTTTAAAAAAAATCTAAAATTCTTAAGTATTATGACGGATTGTTTTGGCAGTTATTGTTATTCTATTATTTTTGTCCTATCTAATTGGCTTACTCGGTATTGGATTATTTGGAATCAATGGATTCATATATCACTACATCTATCCCCCAATATGATTTTATTTTAATATTACTATATATGGTATCGATTATGTATCATTTAATCGGTTTTGAACATGATTAATACGATGTTTAATACTTAGATTTAGAATCTTGATCTAACTTGTGGGACCGACAAATATCATGTTCGATCGATGTATAGATCCAATGAAAAACCGACATATGACCGATATCATCAGATATATAATAATTGGATTTAGAAGATTGAACTGGTTTGTGAGACTTAGCCTACAACTAGTTTGAATTGTAATTAAGGAGAGAAAATGTGAGAGAGACAGTAGAATTGATTCATAATCTCTTTTTGGTGCTTCAACTCAACAGTTTAGTCACAAGACAATGTGATGTATTAGAAGTCATAAGATGAATTTAAGTCATGTATTACATGTTTTTTAAAATTTAAATCATTTTTTTTCCAGTGAAAGGTTTTTATTTTCACATTTTTCTTCCATTTATCTATCTATTTCTGCCATAGGATTTGGACTATAACTATCAAAATTACAAGGGAAGGTGAGGGGGAATGTGGAAAGTAGATGTCAGAACTCTTTATGTCTGAAATCTACTGATAGGGCACCAACCCTATCACCAACCAATTGTGCTCTTTTCAGATTTACATCGTCTCCTCCCAATGGTTCTGAGAAGACGGCAGCAACCTTCTTCGGATGATTGCCACATGGCTCTCGATGAATCTGAGACTCATGTCCGAGCCGACACCCAGCTGACAAGCCAAGCCGACAAGGGGGTGTCGACTCGAACATGAGTCTCGGATTCACCGAGAGCCGCGACAGCCATCCGGAAGACCACCGCGTCCTCAAAATCATGGCACCCCCTTCCAGGAGGATGGCAAAGGGTTGGTTCATCGGGTCCGTAACAACCACCAAGGAGATCACTCCTCCCAAAATCATTCACCGTCCTAGAACCATTGGAGGAGAGGATGTGAATCCTTTCCCCTGAGGGTTTTAGATTTTAAAATTTAACAACTAGTTAGTTAAAATGGTTAAAACAGAGCATGCCCTCTTTATCCACCAACCAGAATGGACAAATTATCATCAATACACGTGCTATAATCATGACATTTGAAAAAACAAACTCTCTCTCTCTCTCTCTCTCTCCTGCATATGCATTCCAGTGGAGATAGTTCTGAATTCTCATTGGCCAAATAAAAAATCATATTGATACATGCATCAATTGAACTTCAACACGATTTTTTTCCTATTGTTATTTCTTCAAACCGAAGAAAATAAAAAAATTTGTGGCTTGTCCACGTCAACAGGACAAAGTTCCACCCCAAACCACGGCCTGGCTCATGGGTTCCCATTCTTCGGTGCTTCCCTCCTAGAGCCTGCAAATTTGAATACAGAACGCATAGGCTGTGGGACAGACGAATCAGAGTAATCCTCCTTGGATTGGGCCGTCCGAGTCGAATCAAGCAAGCGACTCACCTCGTCCTCCAACCAAGTTGTAGAGAGTGCTTTTATGTTAGAACCACAACACAAAACTTATAGCGTTGCAGGAATTAAGTGGATCCGGCTATCCAAGTCGAATTAGGCAATTCACCTGATCCAATTCCAAGTCTTACAACCATGTTGTAGGGTAGTGCCTTTATATTGAACACAACAGAGCATCTACTGGATTCATTTCAATGGACTTGATCATCAGGAAATATACCTTTAAATAACCACATTTTTATTTTTCATCACTGCAAAAATCAGCATGTCTAGATGATTTCGACATGGGTAGCTGTCCTGTAAGTTTGATTTTGTGGTGGAAACATAAGCTGAGGAAAACCATTGTTCCTCTGTTTCTTGTGACTACAGAAATGAGACCATCGAATGGAACATGAACCTGAAGAGCATTGACAGTAGTTTGCAATGGCAACACAAGTAGAACCAGCTTGTAGAGGTAAGGAATCACTATAAATCGTTCTTAACACAGACCAAACCCCAAATTTGGATCAGAATAGGCATACATCCACCCCCATTTTCACATAGAACTCAAGCCCAGGAAAATAAAAGATGAGGAATATACAAGTTATTATCTATAAACAGACTACACCATAATTTGTACAAAAAGTCTTACTAGTTGCTAAGCATCTTCATCATCGCTTGTGGTAGGGGGGCAGGTATCCACATAGAATTCTGAGTCGATTCCATCAATTATCCTCCCCCTGTTCAAACATAGACACAAACATGTCAAAGGAGGGACTGGGGAAAACAAGAAAGTAGGAAGGTATACAAGCAGAAAAGAGAACAAAAGGCAAACTTATAACCATCTTTACCTTTCCAAAACAAACTTCCCTTCCTTGTACTTCTCATTTTTATCATGTGCCGCCTCCTGAATGTGACAACCATAACAATAGGTAGTAAGTAGCTCAACTAAATGATTAAACCAAAATCCCCAATTTTCAATACTATAATACTATAAAAGAGGACTAAGCTGTGTTTGGTATCATTTTTGTTTTTATTTTTCTGACAAGTTTTTGTTTTTTCAGGTGTTCGGTATGATTTTTAGGTGTTACTTATGAAAAGAAAAAATAAAAAGAGGCCCAAATTCTTGATTTTTGGTAAAAAATTGTTTCTGACTGTGTTTTGCACAAAACACTTAAAAGCACGTGTTGAACTCTTAAAAAATTAAGGGTAAGAAAGTAAATTGAACTCCTTTTATAAAACCATCTTCTTCCAAAAGCATTCTGATAGTTCTGAGAAGGAAATACGCATCCTCTCACAACCCTTCTCAGCGTCGCCGCTGGAATCTTCCAGATCAACACTGCCGTCGCCGGCTTCCAGCTACTCTTGACGCCATTGGAATCTCAAAGGACAGATATATTCTCGTTCGAAACCCCCTCATTCGTTTACTCATTCAGAGCTCTTGCCGAAGCTAAAACAAAAGTGCAGACAGAAAATGGCTCGATACAGATTCTGTCTGTTTTCTCTCCGGATGATCATGGTCACATCATTAGGTGAATCCAGCTCCGGCGCAGCAATGCAGGGGATAGGTAATACGCAAGTGCTAGGCAGGGAAGATTATGGAATATATGGAGGGATGGTGCCGTCAATGATAGCCAGATTTTTTTGGCCGTCGGCGATCGTCATTGACGAGTTTTAAACACATTCTGAAAAGAAAGACTCCTCCATGGAGGAAGGCTAATTTCCATCCAAAGGTGATCCATAGGTGATCCATTTTTAAGGACCAAACAAAAGTTATCTGGCATTCCAACTTGCAGAGGCATTGCCATTCTAAATATCCAGTTCCATCCAAACCTTTTTCATATCAAAATCATTTGTTTAATTTGAGTTGAGGTATCAAAGATAATACTCTTAACACCTCAATAGGGAAAAAAATCTCTAAAATCCAAAAACTAATGAAGCTGAAGTAACAACTTCAGGCAGTTCAACAATTCAATAATGAAAAAATTGCTGAAACCCAATGACGAACAACAACAAAAAGAAGTTGTGAGCCAAGATAAGGAAAAATTTGGCATTTCAAACACAATAACACACAAGATGTATGGTGGTCAATTAAAGAAGGCTTTCTAGGCCACATTTCAATCAATTAACACAGATGCTATCATCCCCCCCTCTCTAGATTCGTTCTTTTCTTTTTAAAGCTCTTTAGGCCATTAACTTCATATAGGTATTGGGTACAATCCTCCTCAATCCAGGAGTTTTTTTTTTTTTGGGTAATTCTCAATCCAGGAGTTTTGCTTTGCTGTGCTTCTGACATTTCTACGATGTATACTTTGCCCGCCAATTCGCTGAGTGGAGACGAAAGTTTGCGTAAACCGGCGGAGACTGCTCTTTCTCAGTCCAAAAGCAGGCTTGGATTTTGCTCTTGCCTTGTGGTAATTTATCCAGTTCTTTATTGCTACGGTCCGTTTCCTCGACTGACGTTGCTATAGTCTGTTCATTTTTTTGTTGATCAACTTTTCAATGCGGATTACAATTTTGATTGGTATTCCATTAGTAGTGTTTGTGTACAGACCTTAGCACACAATGGGGTAGAGCTATGTTCAATGCCGGATACAAAGCCCCATCCGTCTACACAACGCAATACTATGATTCCAAAGACCTCTTGAAGTTGGCACAGTGCTTGGAGGTTCTCGGCAAGCTTAGGGCTTCATTTTGTTTCTTTTCTCCGCCTTGCGCTTGAGGGGGAGGTGTTACACGTCATGTAGTGACTTGAGTGGTTTGAGTGGTTGTCAAATGTTCATTCTTATACATATATCATTTTATGTTTTAGATGGATCTATAAAAGTTATAAAAATTATTTTTAAACATAGTTATACCAAATCTATTTCTCATTCTACAATCTATTTTTTATTATAGTTACCAAACGACTTTTTATTTTTGATCAAAAATGATTTTCAAAAATAATTTTTCAAAAAATAGCAAAAATCAAAAACAAAAATGATACCAAACATAGCCTAAGGCTCTCTTTGGATCCTTCTTTTTTTTTTTTTTTTACCTATTTATCAAAAATCATTTTTGAAAATCATTTCTGATCAAAATAAAAAGTTGTTTGGTAGCTACAACAAAAAATAGATAGTAAAATGATAAATAGATTTGGTATGTCCATGTCCAAAATAATTTTTAAAACTTTAAGTTCATAGGATACCCAATTTCTCCGACAACGGCAAGCAATTTCGTCACCTGAGGTGAACAGGGACCCGGCATTGGATTACAGAAATTGTTGGTTGCGCCAAGAGTAATTTTAACTCCATTTCCAAAACCGGGGTAAGGACATCAATAGTCCTAGACAAACCCAGAAGCTGATAGTTAAGCCACATGGTATGAATCCCACTTCCTGCCAGTGATTTGGGTAAAGGACCTGTGAGATTGTTGTATGAGAGCCATAGGGATTGGTTGCCGGCCTAGATCCATCTGCAAGCACAATGATCCCAACCTGAGAGAGAGAGAGAGAGACAGAAAGAGAGAGAGAGAGAGACAGAAAGAGAGAGAGAGAGACAGAGAGAGAGAGAGAGTTTCACCTTGTCAGATTTGTTGCCGGCCTAGATCCCTCTGCAAGCACAGGGATCCCCCACAACAGATCCAGCAAACAAACGTTAAGATAAAGCAATCGAATTGGGAAAGGGGGTTGCAAACGATTCCCCTGAGAAATCTTACAACATTTCAGCCACCACAGAACGAACTATGGGAAGTGCTGGTGGGAAAATATGAGAGAGAGAGAGAGAGAGAGAACCGATGGTTACCTGAGAAAAAAGCTCGTTGGTCGTGTTGGTGAGAGTCCAGAGGCTGAGGATGCCCTCCTTGGTAATGAATGTAATAGAGAGAGAGAGAGAGAGAGAGAGAGAGAGAGAGAGAGAGAGAGAGAGAGGTTCAGAAGGAGACTGCCTTTCGCACAAATGGGCTTTGGCACTCAGGCATTACCCCCGATTAACACAATTATCCCCCGATTAACACAATTATTGACAAGATTCAACACTGCCTGCCAATTCTAGGATTTACAATTTGTGTTGAGATAAACCAAACAAAACCTACAAACCTCTCATCTTGTAGGCACCGTCTCCATATTTTTCGGCAAAAATTTTGTTGCTAAAACACCATCTTTAGAAGATGGCCAAAAGGTGCCAACTGCCAACTGGTAGGCCTGCTCATTGGTGACGGTGGCAATGAAGGGAGAAGGTTTTTTCCGGCTGGTAGGTTGTTTCCTGAAATACAAAGCAGGAATGGTAACCCTGTTACTAGGGTTCTGGCAACAGGGGCTATACCAAGGGTTTCGACTGCTGGTCTCTTGGGGGGGAGCAGCCGGAATCTCCCTCTCATGGCTGATGCTTGGTCAGATCCCATTATGGAAGATTTGATCCCCCCCCCCTCTCTCTTCTTTTAGCCTTGGCTGCTAGGCTTAAGAATGTGAAAGAAAGACTCAAAGATTGGAACAAGAAGGTTTTTGGAGATGTTCACTATGCTGTTTAGGAAGCTGAGGAGCTTCTCAACAGTATCCAAAGGAAATTGGAATTGGATCCAAATAACCAATCGCTTGCTGAAGAGGAAAAGAAAGCTACAACCACTTTGAATGAAGCCTCTAGAAAGGAGAAAAAATCAGGCTTGACTGGAACCTGGGTGACAAAAACAGCAAAAAAAAATTCCATTCAGTTAAGAGACAGCAAAACCATAATATGATTGCTTCTATTAAATCTGTTGGGGGAGAGGATATAATTCATCCTGCAGTTATCAAAGAAGTGGCTACAATGTTCTTTAAAAATCTGTTTGGTTTTGATTCCTTTGAGTATCCGGATTTGTCCAATGTGGAGTTCCCTGACGTCCTGGATGAGCAGATGGAGTCCCTGATTGCTCCTATATCGGCAGACGAGGTGAGAAAAGTGTTGTTTGCTTTTGAGGACAACAAAGCTGCTGAGCCGGACAGTTTCAGTGCGTTCTTCTTTAAGAAGTGCTAGCATCTTGTGGGTAAAGATGTGACTGAGGCAATTTTGGGGTTCTTCGGTAATCCTTTTATACCAAGGGCTATAAATTCTAATTTATAAGCCTAATTCCTAAACGTGAAAACCCAGGGTCTTTCAGTGATTTCAGGCAAATATCTTTGTGCAATGTGATATACAAGATTATTGCAAAAATTATTCCAATAAGGATTCAGCAAGTGATTGGAAGTTTGGTCTCTGTCAACCAATCAGTATCAGGGGACGCTTAATTGCTGATAACATTTTGGTGTGCCACGAAATCTTCAGAGGTATCGAACGTAAAACCTACTCTCCCATTGCTATTCTGAAAATTGATCTTCATAAAACTTATGACCCTTAAATTGATCATATCTCATTGCTGTTATTGAAAAAATGGGATTCCCTGTAAAAGTGTTCCAATGGATAAAAGCTTGCATCCATACCTCCATGTTTTCAATCCTTGTGAGCGGGTCTCCAGCAGGTTATTTTAAAGGGGGTAAAGGGATCAGGCAAGGAGACCCTCTATCTCCATATCTCTTCACATTGGCCATGCAACCATTGTCCATTCTTATGCATAAAGGGGTGATGAATAATGAGGTTATGTTGCCGCATCCTTGTAAGCAAATGCAGATTTCTCACTTGATGTTTGCCAACAACATTATGATCTTTGTCAAAGGATCCATCCATTCTGTGGCTAGTGTTTTGAAGATTCTTGACTGGAATCGGGGTTAGTTCTTAACCATAATAAATCATCTATTATTATGGGAGGAGTTTCTCAATCTACTAGAAAGGAATTAATCAACAGAAGCAAGTTCTTAGAAGTCTCTCCAACGGTCAAGTACCTTAGGGTGCCTCTTATTGCTGCTAGGCTGTCCTGTAGGGATTGCAACCCTATTATTGAAAAAAATTATTAAAAAAGGCTTGACGGTTGGAAATCTAAGTTGCTTTCCTATGCTGGTCAAATTCAACTGATTATTGCTGTTCTACGAAGCTTCTGTATTTATTGGTCGGGGCTTTTCGGATTGCTGGGGAAAACAATCCGCTTGAGGAGTCCATGTTGGCTAATTTTTTATGGGTTGGCCCTGAGTTGAAAGGGTCAATGAGCTGGGATAAAATTTGCAGGCCTAAGGTGGAGGGAGGTCTGGGGTTAGAAGATTGAAAGAGATGAACCAAGCAGCCATTATGTAAAACCCGTGGAATATCATTAATAACAAGCCTAGTTTGTGGATGGAATGGATTAAGAATCGTTATCTTAAGAACAATTCAGGTTGGACAGTCAAGATTAATCAAAGCTGCTCTAGGGCATGGAGATCTATCCTCAAAATCAGGCCGTTGATGAAGGAGTTTGTTTCTCATAAGATCGGGTCAGGCCATACTCTTATATGGTTGGGCCCGTGGCATCCCTTGGGTGTGCTTTGGGATAAATATGGAGCAGAAGGATGTGATTGTTTGGGAATCCGGAAGGGTGCAAAGGTCAGTGAGATTATTTTTAATGGTCAGTGGCTGAACATCCTTGTGATTAATCCGATTTCGGTGGAGATCTGGGCTGTTTGGGGGGCTGTGGATCACCAGTTATGGAATGGTTTGCCCTCATCCTCCTTTTCTATGGCTAATGCTTGAAATGCTTCAAGGAAGAAAAACCCTATTGTGCTTTGGTGGAAAGCAATATGGTTTTCTCAGAATATCCCAAGGCATTCCTTCGTGGCTTGGAGAGGGAATCTGAACTCCCTTGCAACAGCAGATCAGTTAAGGATCAGGCAGGTGCATGCTTCCATTATGTGTTGTTTTTGTTGGTCTGGTCATGATACTAAGGAGCACCTATTCTTCAAGTGTGAATTCAGCAGGTCCACCTGGAAGGATTGCTTGGCTAAGTGCTGGCCGTCCCATGTTCCTCATGATGACTTAATTAAAGAGGCTGAGTGGGTGATTGCGACCTTCAAGGGTGGAGGATTATTGGAAGTTGTTGGGAAACTCCTGTTCAGTGCCACTATATATCATATTTGGAGGGAGAGTGTTAACATGGCCCACAAAGACAAGGCCCACAGGTCCCATCTCAATAGCCAGCAAGATGTCGCTGGCGGTGATTAGCGCCAGTGACATTAGTTTCCTTTCTTTTCTTTTATTTTGTTTCCTTATTGAACATTATTACTTTCTCTGAGTCTCTTTTGTTTATGCAGACTTTCCTTATGTAATTGGTTCCTTTTTGCCTATAAATATAAGTGATAGTTGAGAGGAGAGACACACTCATTTCGACACCAGTACACTACTGGTTCATGATCTTCTCTTCTCCTTCTTATTTCTTCAATTCTCTTCTTCTTCTTTACTATTTTTCTGATTTGATATTTCTATTTGCGTGGTTTTATTACATGGTATCAGAGCAATAGATCTTGGCTATCATTCATTAAAGCTTGGTTTGATAAGCCCTTGATATTTTTGGTCTAACTATGTACTGATTCTCCTTGCTACTACTAGGTGATCAAGACTTGCTCTGCTTACTACTATACTGTCTATGTGTTGATTGATAACTTCTTGATCACCTTCTTATTGTCAATGCGATAAACAATAATTAAAAAAAAAAAATGTACCACCTATCCTACTGCCACCCCTCTTAAGCCATCATTCCTTTGGCCACTCAATTGGCTAAATCGAGATTGTATTTGTTTAAGCAAAAAAATATTGTGTTTATTATTTTACCCTATTACCTCCATCATCATCTGCTTCTCTTTGAGCCTTACCTCCTTGGCCTCTCAAATGGCGGAACTGGGTGAAAGAAGAACAATTTTACATTGCTTAGTTGTGTTGATTACTAGTTATTACTATTCATGATGACTAATTACAATCCTTCAGAGGTTCAGATCATCTCTGTGAAATTGAAAGGGGCCTCAAACTACCTTCTATGGGCTCAGACTATCAAGGCCTACATCTTGTCTAAGGACAAAATTAAGATTCTCTTTGAAGATGCTCCTCTTTGTGATGTTAAAGATCCAGAGTCTGTCAAGATTTATGATACCTGGCTTCGTAACAACTCCTTAGTTCAAACTTGGTTATGGAACAATATGAAAGTTTCCATCTTGCCTACTGTATTGTTTCACAATGCTGCCAAGGCCATATGGGATGATCTACAAGAGACCTATGGCCAGGATAAGAATGTTTTCCGTATTTATGACCTCTATGAGAGGATGTTCACCTATTCTATTGGTAACAAATCTCTGACTTACTGTGGAGGCTTCAAAGGCCTTATTGAAGAAATCTAGGCTGTACAGCCCCTTACCATTGATATCAATAAGATAAAGACCCAACAGTCTGAATTTTATGTGGCTAAGTTTCTGGCTGGCCTCTCTCCTGAGTATTAAGTTGTGAATAGTTAGCTCATTGCCAGTGCTTCCATACCTACCTTGAATGAGACTTTCTTTCGTCTCTAACGTTTGGTTCCCCAGATTGACCCTTCCCCCAAAGATACAACTGCCTTATTTGTTGGTCGTGGTCGGAGTTCCTCCTCTAGGGGTCGTGGCTCCAACTATAGTCATCGCTGTGGTGCCCCTGGTCATGGTTTTGGCCATCCTCCAATTGATAAGTCTGTCCGCTTTTGTACTCATTACAACAAACCCAACCACACTGCTGATACCTGTTGGGATAAGTTTGGTCGTCCTCAATGGGCGGATAATTTGGTGAATACTGTTATCATTGATAATGCATCTCCGACTGCCTTGGTTCCACCACCTATGGTTGCTCCATCTTTTGATTAGTATGAGGCCCTCCTTCGAAGGGTTCAACACCTTCAGACTAATGGTCCTTCTTCTACTACTACTTTGGCTCGTACAGGTATATCTGCCCTTCTTTCCTACACCTCCCCTCACCCATGGATCATTGATTCAGGTGCCACCTGTCACATGACGGGTGAGTCCTCTGCCTTTTCCTCTCTTCATGCAACCAACAAACCTATTACTATTTACCTTGCTGATGGGTCTTCTACTATTGCCTTTCAGCATGGTCATGTCTCTCTTAACCCGTCTATGTCTTTACCTTCAGTCCTACATGTACCTAATTTTCCTCTTAATCTTTTGTCTATTAGTCAACTAACTAAATCTCTTAATTGTGTTGCTACCTTTTATCCTTCCCGTTGTACCTTTTAGGATCTCAAGACCAAAGAGATGATTGGTGGCAGACGTAAGCATGTTGGTCTGTACTACTTGGAGCCCACTAACTATTTATCTACTGCTGCAACTACCTCTACTACTACCCCTCTTCAATGGCACCAATGGCTTGGTCATTTGTCCTTGTCTAAGATGAAGGTTCTTATCCCTAGTTGCAAGCCTCTCACCACACTCCAATGTGTCTGTAAATTAAGAAAACATCATCATTCATCTTTCCCTGCTAGTTCTATTGCTAGGAATTCTACCCCCTATTCTTTAGTTCATTCTAATATTTGGGGCCCTTGTCGTGTCCCCAATAGATTAGGTTTATCTTATTTTGTAACCTTCATGGATGATTTTTCTAGGATGACCTGGCTTTATTTAATAAAAGATCGTTCTGAGTTTCTTTTTATTTTCCAAAGGTTTCATAAAGAAATTTCTACTTAGTTTGGAGTTCCAATTAAAGTCTTATGAATAAATAATGCTCTTGAATATGTTCAAAATGCTGTTTCCGATTTCTATTTTGCTAATGGTATAACACATCATACGAGTTGTGTCTATACCTCTCAACAGAATGGGGTTGCTGAGCACAAAAATAGGCATCTTCTGGATATTGCCAGATCCCTCATGTTTCATATGAATGTCCCAAAATTTTATTGGTGTGATGCCATTTTGACAGCCTGCTTTCTCATTTATCGTATGTCGCTTTCTGTTTTACATGACAAAATCCCATTTCGTCTTCTTTATCCAAACACCTCTTTATTTCCTATCTATCCTAGAGTTTTTGGTAGTACCTGCTTTGTTAACAATATGCATCCTAAATTGGAAAAACTTTTACCTCGTTCTCTCAAGTGTATTTTTCTTGGTTATTCCCGTACTCAGAAGGGGTATAGGTGTTTTGATCCTACTACTAAACATCACTATGTCAGTCCCGATGTTATCTTCTTCGAAGACAAGCCATACTATCAAGTTTTGGTGTCGCCTCCTTCACTTCCATCTGACCCACCGATCCCTTTAGTCCCATCTGACGATTTCACCCCTCCCTCTGATGACTCTTTCTCCATCTGACCCCCCAACTCCCCTACAAGTTTATCAACAGCGTTCTCCATCTGACCCCCCAACTTCCAGATAAAAGATTTAGGTCTTCTTCACTATTTTTTGACGATTGAAGTGGTTCGCAGTAGTAAAAGCATTAGCCTGTCTCAACGAAAGTATATGCTTGATTTGCTTTCTGAAACTGGAGTTCTTAAAGCAAACCAGTTGATACACCAATGGACCCACATCAGAAGCTTGAAACATGTGATAGTCTTGAATATTTTGATATTCATCAATATAAATGCTTGGTTGGGAAGCTGATCTATCTAACTGTAACTCGGCCTGACATTTCCTTTGCTATTGGAGTGATTAGTCAATTTATGCATGTTCTTAAAGTTGTTCACTGGGAAGCTACCTGTCGCATATTGCGATATCTCAAGAAATCTCCTGGCACGGGTCTTATTTATCATCGACATCGTCACCTTGACATTGTTGGTTATTCTGATTCTGATTAGGCAAGAGCTGATGGTGATAGGCACTCCACTACTAGATACTGTACCTTTATTGGGGATAATCTTGTTACTTGGCGAAGTAAGAAGCAAACTACTATATCCAAGTCCAGTGTTGAAGCTGAATATCATGCTATAACACATACTACTGATGAGTTGTTATGGTTGAAAACTCTTCTGCAAGAACTTAGATTCCCTGCCTCTCGACCTATGTCCTTGATGTGTGACAATCAAGCTGCTATCTATATTGCTAGTAATTCAGTCTTCCATGAATGTACCAAACAAATAGAGGTTGATTTTCATTTTGTTCGAGATGCTGTTACAAAGAAGATAATTGTTACTCCCTTGGTATCCTCTTCAAATCAACTTGCTGATATTCTTACGAAGCCCTTGTTTGGACCAGCGTATCGGTTAAACTATTACAAGCTTGGATTGGGTGATCTATACACTCCAAGCTTAAGGAAGGGTGTTAACGTGGCCCACAAAGACAAGGCCCACAGGGCCCATCTCGATAGCCAGCAAGATGTT
This sequence comes from Protea cynaroides, assembly GCA_028583415.1. Lineage (NCBI taxonomy): Eukaryota > Viridiplantae > Streptophyta > Magnoliopsida > Proteales > Proteaceae > Protea > Protea cynaroides. Next base: position 54,588,300 of record CM053265.1, read on the forward strand.
GCTGGCGGTGATTAGCACCAGCAACATTAGTTTCCTTTCTTTTATTTTATTTTGTTTCCTTATTGAACATTATTTCTTTCTCTTTGAGTCTCTTTTGTTTATGGAGACTTTCCTTATGTAATTGGTTCCTTTTTGCCTATAAATATAAGTGATAGTTAAGAGGAGAGACACACTGATTTCGATACCAATACACTACTGGTTTCGTGATCTTCTCTTCTCTTTCTTACTTCTTCAATTCTCTTCTTCTTCTTTACTGTTTTTCTGGTTTGGTACTTCTATTTGTGTGGTTTTGTTACAGAAAGGAATAAGAGAATCTTTACGTTAAAGTCCAAATCTAAGGATATGGTTAAATCAATCATCATCCAAGAGATTCAACCCAAGATTATGCATTTCAAGTATTCAGATTCTTCTTTTATCCAAGAGATTTGTTCCTTAGGTCCAACTGGGTTTTTGATGTAAACTGATCCTTTGTTTGGGCCTTTGAGCCTTGATCATCCCTGCGTTGTCGGTGGTTCTTCAAGTTTTCCTTCTTAGGCCTAGGCCGTCTTTTGATCCCCTCCTTTGTAGGGTTTCTTATAGTGCTCTCCTTTTCGGGTTAATAAAATATCTACTTACCTAAAAAAAAAAAAAAAAAAAAAGGAGAGAGGTGATAGTTTGTGATGCAGGAAGGAACCTTGGTTTCTTTCCGTCGATTCTCCAAAGTTTCGAAGGTCTCGACAGTAAAGATAGACATTGGTGATTCCTTCGGAGAGGGAGAGAGGGGTTAGAGCAAATGTTATAAAAAAAAAATACTAATTTTACTATTTTACCCTAATTAAAAAACACATGTTCATTAAACACATGCACAAAACAGCCAAAAAGAGTTTCTGGCCAAAAATCAAAAAGAGGTCTATTTTCATTTTTGTTTTTCATAAATAGCAACCAAAAATGATACCAAACCCATTTAAAACAAAAAATTGAAATAAAAACAGAAATAAAAATGGATCCAAAGACAACCTAAGGCTGTGTTTGATATCATTTTTGTTTTTGATTCTTGTTCAAATTTATAGTTTTGAAAGAGTTTGGCATAATTTATGAGTGCTATTTATGAAAAATAAAAATAAAAACAAGTCAAAATTCAAAAAGAGGTCTCAACCTCTTTTTGATTTTTGGTCAAAAATTATTTTTGTTGTGTTTTGCACAAAACACTTAAAACATGTGTTAAAATAAAGGTTTAAAAAAGTAATTTAGTTTCTTTTTATAAAACCACCCCAAATCAAACCCTCAAGCACTCTTCTCGTTGACGAACAGAAATAAAGCACAGAGATGCAGACCTGCAACTTCGTCCTAGAGACGGCTCTGACGGCGACGACAACGACGACAATCATTCCAACGAAGGCGACGTCGTTTCTCCAAAGACGGTTCTTGGTTTGATTTCTTTCCATAATCCCTTGACAGAGGAAGAAGAATAGACGCTCTATGACAGAGGAAGAGGAAGACTTTCAAAATCATTTTTAGACATAGTATGCAAAATCTGTTTTTCATTCTACCATCTATTTTTATTATAGCTACCAAACAACATTTTATTTTTGAACAAAAATCATTTTCAAATGATTTTTGTTAAATAGATAAAAAACAAAAACAAAAATGATACCAAACATAGCCTAAGACAGATAAAAAAAAGAAATAATGAAGTTAAACAGAGGAAAAGTCCTGAATTGCGTATGACATGTGATCCACTTGCTTATCACTAAGGCTGCATTCAGTTGGTATGAATATGAAGCATAGTTTAATAGGACCAGCATGACAGTGATATTCATCTTGTTCATCATCAGGCAAGAAAAGGGGGGAAAAAATCTCTTGCCACCAAAATATTCTCCGATTCTTTTCCTTTTCACACCAAAATATTCTCCGATTCTTTTCCTTTCCACACCAATTCGGTGGGACTCAGATGAAAAAACATCAGGTCTGACACGATTTAAAATTGAATATTCAAATTTCAGAATCCATACAGTGGAAGAAACCTAGGAAACTATCTCCGTACTCTCTTTTATTTTTTTATGATCTTTTCATATCTTGCCAACCTTTCGGGTTCATATCCACTACATCACATAAACCCTGTATCAGGCTTCATAACTGACATTTTGCAAATCAAATGAAACCCAAAGAATTCCCACAAGTAAACCCCAGCCTCTCTTACTCAGGTCTGCATCATGAAAGTAAGAACATCATCAACCAGTTTTATACCGTTGAAGGGAAAGAACGCAAGGGCCATATGACTGATTAGAGTCTCAAAATTTAACATGTGAAATCCACATGTTTCTATTTGTCTAATGTTTGAGACTATTAACATCAGCCCCCATGGTCAGAATGAGGCCTGAAACTGGGCAATGAAGGGTTAAAGTGATACAGAAGATTTGAACCCAACCGAATACTATGTTTTGTGGCTTAATCACACCATTCCTACCACTTCAGTGATGAGAGTAGTGCTATACAAGTACTAAGAACCAGCCTTGGAGGCATCCCTAGCATCTGGACCGTTAAACATGTATCTATCAATGGTTATAAGTGGTGCTTCCCATCAGCGCCAATGTATGAGACATTTCTATGGATTTACACACATCTCTGGTAGGTCCTATCTAGGGGTTGTCTACCATATAATTAGCATTTCCTATGAACTCAACTATTCATTTCTAGATGGTTTGTTTGCAAGGTGAACAAGACACTTAAAAAAGATCCAAGAGAAATGTTTTCAAATCCAACCATGCTGGAGTCCTAGAATAAGCAATCTTTGATGTGGAACTGATCCAGATGTGATGCCAGATCCTCTACATGATACATATGACACATTTGGCAAATGGTTGACCTAGGGTTATAGAATCAAGATAAAGACCCTACTCTCCTCTATCCATCCCATTTCTCCCATAAATTCCAACCAAGGACTCAACCCCTTTCCTCTCTCCCTCTGCCAACCTCTGCCCCACCAAAATTTTCACTCCATTACTACAGAAAAAACCTCCAGCTCCACCACACAACCAGCCTCAGATCATTCCGCAGAGAGAGAGCGAGCAAGAGAGAGAGAGAGAGAGAGAGAGAGAGCTTACATATTTCCAGCCAACCATCTGTCCACAGCCGCAGCAAAATACATCAGCTACAGTATGCATTCCATAGAGCATCATTCGCTCTTCTTTTGGTCCTACTATAATATTCACCCTGAAACAAACATCTCAGTAAGCCACAGTAAAAAATTATGCTCATTCAAAGCTCCATAATAGAATAATAAAGAGTTCGGAGTGTTGACAATGCATATGTGCCATGCAAGACAGAGGATTTAACAGTAAAGCAAGAAGTCCTTCCAAGTGTATGGTATTTGTGCTGTACATTGAAATATAAAATATTTGGATGGATTGTAAGTATGGACAAAACCATTTTGCACTTAGGTAATAAGGTAAAGTCCTGAATAAGTTATGGTAGTGGCCAGGTGTTGAGCAGGTGGTGGTCAAGAAGAGAAAAGATAAGTTGCCCTCGTAATTTTGGATCAACTAAAGAACTGAATGTCAAGATAGCCATAAATAGAAGGAGGTGTACCATTAAGAGTGCTTCACATGTGAGATTCTAAAGAAAGTTAAAGTAACAAATAACAATACTGAGAGAGTAACTTCATAATAATGATCCTGTAGTCCAAGTTTCATCAATGTTTTCAACATGTCCTATCCACATGAAACTTGTGACGAAATATGAGTGGTTTTACACAAAAGAAGATAATAGAATTACCATTAAAACAGTGAAGTAAAAAAAAATCTTTGGATCTAGAAATTTGGTTTAAGGTTTGGCTTTGGTACTTCACTGTGCCCTGGCTAAACCTGATCGAGTTAAGCTTAAGGCTCAAAGCAATAACTCTAACTCAAACCATCACAGTAGAAGCTCTGAAGTCTGAATTGGACCTTGAACAACCGTGCAATCAATTGCTTCTATAACTAATATATCAAACAATTATTCTGGTATTGGTTTCAAACACAGAGAGAAAAGGAAAAATAATAATCATGATCATAATAACACAACAAGATGAATTAGTTCATCTACAATGAATTAGTGGAACTACAAAGTAAATTAAGCAATAAATGTGTGAATATCAATGCTCACACGAGTTTCTTTTTTCTTCTGTTTTGGTGCGGGTGCACAAAAGAGGGGGGGTGAGAAACCATCTTTACAGACAATCTGAAACATTAAAAAGAACAAATCAGAGAAAACTGTGAAGAACTCACGCAGTATTGAAAAGGTATGCCTTTCCCCGATGGCAATGGAAAGCCTGGTTAATGACAAAACAAACAACATGGAGCCCAAAACAGTTTAACAAGATTAGCATTTCAAGTTCAACTTAAATAAAATTAGAATATACATATAAAAACTAATCAATTGGAATTAGCATCTGGTAACGGAACGAAGCATGTACATAAAAATATGTCAAGTTCCTTTACTGTCTTTTATGAGTAAGTCAGCTGATTTTGTCTTCAAAGAAAACAAACATATACAAGGGGCAAAATGAAGGAAAAAACTCATTCTTTCATATGCATTACCAAAATCACTAAAAGAAAGCATCAGCTTCATACAAAAATATGAGATAAGAGCTAACAATACTCCAGTATTCCAGCTTGATGGCATGGATTTTCTACAATTAACAGCATGGCTGTAATATGCAGTTCATGCACTCACCTTGGGCATCAAGTTTTCAGAAATTAATATCATATAATAAGTGTCATTATCTAGTTAAAGCACTCTCAGGAATCACGTTGAAATGAAGCCTAAAAGGTTTACAAGATTTCTAACATCATCACCTTTTCAGGATTAAAATTTGTTAGACATGGACATGTGAGGAAAAAGGCACTTACGGATGTTGGGTGCAGGTTCGTTTTCAAATTGTAGGCCTACTTATGGCTTTAGGGGGTTTCTGGGTGATGGGGTCTAGTAACTTAAAGTGAACAAAAACCAGTATGTGGTTGCAAGATCCAGCATAGAAATTAAATTTAGACCTACAAACATGCTTCTTCCCTTTAGCTAGAAAGGCCTTTTTTGAAGGAAACTTAATTGGTCATTCACCCATGCATAAAATTCCTCAAAATCACGTTGACCACTTCTCAAAGATGACATGGATCCCATATGTTTCTCTATGGCAGTCATCTTGTCACAGATTTGCTTGAGCATCTCTATGAGTTCCAAAGCCTGGTCAGCCATGGCTTGGTTGAAGCTCTGCTAGCAAATAATGCAAAAAGCAATCTCGATCCAGTAAATCCAGTGGGAGATAGGCATGTGGCAGGATCGGTAAATACTCCTTGGTCACGAACAACAAACTAAAAAAAATAAAAGATAAAAATAAAGAAATGTAACCAGAGGCCTTCACGTATGATGTATGGTGTGGAATTTTGAGCAGTCATTTGACCAGTTATGATGTATGGTGAGAATGTTGCACAATTAAGAAGCATCATATAGATGAACTTAGTGTAGCTAAGATGAGGATGTTGATATAGATTTGTGGCAAAACTAGGAAGAATAAGATTAGGAATGATCATTTAGAGCTGATTTAGGGAATAACGCCGATACATGATAAGCTACAAGAAATTCGTTTGAGATGGTAATAACATGTTCAATGGACGCCGTTAAATGCTCCAGTACGGAGGAGTGATTTGATTCAAATTAAAGATATAAAAGAACTAGGGGCAAACCTAAGATGACTCTAGGGAGGTGGTGAGAAAAGATATGCATAACTTAGGCTTTGTTTCAAGTATGACATTGAACAGAGCTGATAGGAGGACAAAAATCCATGTAGCCGACCCCATTTAGTTGGGATAAGGCTTTGTTGTTGTTGTTATTGTTGTTGTTGAATTAGAGGCCTCTCACCTAATGATTTCGGAAGCTTCTCACCACCACTAGGCCACTCACCTAGGATCGGCAGGCTCTCTCTCCACCAAGGCATCACACCTCAAACTGATTCTCTCAACATTCTTGCAAAGAACAATATATTTCATTCAATCTTGACAACGATCAGTCTGTTTGTGGAAGTTGCACTCGTCAATAGTAAAGCCCCTTTTCAACTTATTTAATAGTCCAAGATAGAGTCTCAAAATAACAACTAACTGAAAATAGAAACTAAATCAAATCTAAAACTAGAACAAATCTAGCCTTCCCAATCTCAATTGGCAGTCTTAAGTCTGGACTGCATCAACAGGCCATGCAATATGGCACACCAAAACCTAGTCGTCTCACAATCCTGTAATTCTCGATGCCATAGGCAAGAAATTGGCATACTCCAACTCTTGGGAAGCTCCCACCCAGTCCAATCAAACATAATAGAAGGCAAATTATTATTGGCATAAGGGTCTTTATTTTTCCTAACATAACAAGGCATCTATTCTGGTAATCTACCACATGGGCAGACGGTGTGTTCATTCCAACCTTTGGACAGAGAGAACATGATCTAGATTAGCCACATGTCGAATTTCAAGTTCTAATTCAATTAAATGCCCTCTTTATATTGGTATCCATACATGTGCACCTATACTGTAAACATTATTATGCACTCTCCCAACTCTGAATTGTTTAAAAAAAATATATATATAAAAATGAATGATTCAAATTTATCTTGTGATTTTCAGAAACATCACATTCCATTGCACATGGATAACTACAAATAAAAAGACATTTTTTTCTTAGCCCTAATTGTTTCCTAGTAAAATTTTCCTTGCAAATGATATTTTACATAAAATTCTCATCCAAGTAAACTTCTCCTATTTTTCAATGTTATTATTTTATTTTATTTTTTCAAATTACATTAGAACAGTGGGAAATCTTATGTTACATGAAAATTTTCCTTTTACTATAAATTTATATGTCTGTCTCTTTCCTACATTTCAAAAAAAATTTCAAAAAAAATTTCTTTTCCATTCTTGGCATCCATATATAGCCTTAATGAAAAATAAAAGGGCACCCTTAAAATTGCCGATAGTTTTCTATAGCTCACTTCAGTTGAACCCTCAATCAGTTCAAATCATAAAATTTAATCGGAAATCCCCCAGACCAATCTGTTCCATGGAAAACATCCAATTAAAGAATGTTCATCGCCCCACCCTCGAAAGGCTTCTTCTTCCAGAAAAATATCATGAACTGACAACAATCAGAAGAAGAAGAAAAGCGGAAAATAAAGGGTGACGATAAGGAAATACCCTAGAGACGAGGTCGTCGGCGAGTGCCAAGTGGCTTCGACAGAATTTGCATCTGTAAATCCTACCATCAAGTTCCACCAGAAACACCCTCCCCATCGCTTCTGCTGAAACAGCAAATCTTCCCCAGCTTGTTTTAACTTTCTTTCCAACAACCAACCCTAAAAGAAAATTACACGAACAAACAACTTCACAGGGTTGAATATCAAAGAAACCGACTTCAATATCCTCAACGATTCATTCAGAAACCATCACCACAAACTGCAAAACAAAGAAAGGTTAATTACTATGACACCCTTATCCTCAGTCAATATTTACTCAAAATCGTTTTACTCAAATTTTTTTCTTATTCCTTCATCAAAAAAAAAAATTTCTTATTCCATACAGGAAAAAAAAAAAAAAAAGCAACTACCTTTCATATCTCTTTGTGTCTTTTAAGTTAAATATTTTGAGGGTAAATCACTCATACCATCCTGACTAATGATTCTAATACGAAAACATCCTAAAATTGACAACAATTATATCTACACCTCATTTTTTATTTTTATTTTGGGTGAAAGTCACACCCCATTGACTAATAGTGTTAAATTTAAAATTTAAAGACATCCTTGTTGTATTTCCACACAAAATGGGAGGAATATATATTTTTGACATTCTCAAATGGAGGAATGATAAAATTACAAAAATACCTCTTAAACTCTTACATTAAAACTAATGCTTGGATTCATTCCTTCTTTATTATTTCCATCAGTCAGTGACTGCAAAATATCAATCGTTTTCACATAATCTATGGAATTTCTCCGTCTGAGTACCAGTGGAAAACGAATGCTCACAGTAGGAAATCGCAAGAGAATATTTAGGGAAATAGGTATTGAAAATACTTTAAAAAATCCCAAGCTGATTTCTTAAATAAAAATCTTAACACTCTTATCAAATATCTAAAATAGAACCATTTCTATCTTCTCTTCCCTTCTAACCGTAAAACTGACAGAGCTTCTTCGTCTGTATCGGCGATGGCAACGACAACTTCCACATCGCTGTTCTCAATCCTATCAGCTTTCTGTGAAAATCCCCACTAATACAGAGGTAAAACTGAATGTGGAAAATTAAAATACCTCTGTTAGGATCACCTCCTGCCATTGTCGTCCAACCTTCTTCTTTTTTTTTTGACTAAAAGCTATAGATTTCATTAAAGGAAAAAAAAATTAAATCATACAAAGAACCCCATATCAGGTGTAAGACATGTGTCAATCTAATCCGGTCTTACCACCTTGAACCAGGTTTACCCATCATGGTCGAGTCAAATGGACCAAGGGCGTGAAGGAGATCGAGATCCCAGGTATCAAATTGACCCAAAAACACTTAATTCAAGGGGAGGGTCGCATACCCAGCTAAGGAGGGTCGAACCCCCCAAAAAAAAAAGTCAGACGCTCAGTTTTGAAGGGAGGGTCGGACAACTTAGAGAACCTAGGGTCGACGGGATCATCGACCCTCCCATCGACCCTCAGTTGCCTCCGAAACTGAAATTAGGAAATTTCCTAATTTTCAATTTGGATTCTTTCCTAATCTCAAAGGGACTTATTTTAGGATGTTCCTACTCTATTTAAAGGATGTCCCTAAGCCTCTTTCACTCCTTTCACAACCCTAATTGAATTGAGAGAAAGAGAAGAGAAGGAAAAGAAGAAGAAGAGAAGCAAGGAAGAGAATTTAGCCAAAAGAGAAGAATTGCAAAGAAGAAGTATTCTTCTCAGGTATGGATACTAATTTCATGAGATTCTACAGACCTTAGGTTAGATATTGATGAGAGTGTGATCTCGGAGAAACCCAAACCATCAACCCATGGTTAGGTTTTCATGAAAAACCATAGGAGAATGCATGAAAGCTATTTAGGTGGATGATTCATGGTTCCAGACCATGGAATGAATGTTGAAGGGAATGTAGGAGCAAGCCATAGGATCCCAAGCACGAAGAATGGACTAAAAGAGGGAAATTGACCAAAGTGCACCGAGGGTCGCACCGAGGGTCGATGACCATCTGACCCTAGGTGATCCTAACTATCGACCCTCAGTGTTTGGGAAGTTCAGAGTTTGGGGAGGGTCGCACCCAGGGTCGATCATGACTCCGACCCTACCTCCGACCCTCAGTTAATAGAATGGTTTTTAAATTCAGAATTAATTCTAATTAAATTTTATCGACTTTGTTAGGTCTTCTAGCAATATAATAACATTATAAAGGTGATTCTAAAGCTTGAAAAAGTATCTATTAGCAAGCTAAGGTGAGGAAACAGAACTCTAAACTAATTGGTTAATAACAAACTGTTTTTCTTTTCTTGAGTCCAATGCCATGCTTGATTCTATGCGAATATGTTTGTAATGTGCATACAACATGTCATCCAATATTTCTATTATTTGTCCATGCATATTTACTTTATTGTTTATAACATGATGATGATGATGATAGGAATAGGCATGTGATTGTATGTGTGTGATTGGTGTACTTGATGCGAGTGAGTATCAGGGGAGGTGTGATGAGAACGTCAATAAACGTTAACCTTTGGCGGGTCTCAGCACTTTAGCTCTATCTCTAACTCAAGTCTTGTGCATTAGCATCGTCGTATCGCCATTACTTTAGCAGAACTATTATGTCGTAGAGTATCAGGGGAGGTGGTCTCGGTCCTTGTAGTCTCTGACTCTACCGGGGGGCCTTAGCTCTATCTCTATGGACATTCTGAGGAATGCTGGGGTGAGGCCTTGGATACACTGTTTGGCATTAGGATTGGTTAGTTGCGAGCCCAGTTTGCAAGCCCTCGCTAACATGGGCTTACGTGTTGGTATGACACTATATAGCAATAAACGTTAACCTTTGTTATATAATGTTCATGATTAGGGTGGATGGGGACGACGATAACGTTAACCTTCGGGTGGACTTCCACACCCTGTGTATAGAGGCGGGGTCAATAAACATTAACCTTTGACCACCCAACCTTTCTATTGTGCATTGCAAACTATAAACCAGACCAAAGATATGAATTGATTGCATGCATATGTAATGTTGCATTGTTTTGTCTACTCACTGAGCCATGATGTGTGCTCACCCCCTCGACGTCGAATATTTTTAGTTGATGATGCAGGTTTTACAGTTGAAGATTATATGAATGCTCCAGCGTACGGAAACGTAGCGGCTATGAAAGTTGAAGCTGAAGTGGATACACATGACTCCTCTTGCGAGTGCAACTCATGTGTATTCGATTAGATATTTTTTTAGTTTTCTTTATTTGGATTTAATAAAGACATGTATTTGATAATTATTTATGTCTCAGTTGATATAGAATAATTTGCTATTTAAATATTAATATCACCATAGATTCTCAGTTCATTTTATTATAAGACTTCCGCTATTGTGTATTTACTCTGATTATGATTATGGATGTATGAGAGTTTAGATAACACGGATATAGCCTACTCGAGATCCTGGTTGAACCGTTGATTTGCTAGCGGTTCATCACACCATTCTGAATAGTACGGAATCGAGGTGTGACAACTTGGTATCAGAGCATCTCAGGCCTTGTCCGTTGAACTAACATACATTCGGGACAATTGTGAACTGAAATAGGATAAAAGTAAAAACCGTAATATTAACACACTATAAGCACCAGTGATGGTTGAGACCAAATTAAAAAAAAAAGAAGAGAATAATGCATCTATTAAAGGGGAAACAAGTTACATACAATCAGAGAGAGAATCAAAACGCATATACATAACTAAAGCAGAGTACAGTCCACAACCCGGACAGTTACTCTGTAGTACAAGGAAAATAAAGTACAATCAAGAAGCTAGAGGTGAAGGAGGAGGCGGCGCTTCACGGTCTCTGTCGTAGTCCTCGACAAAGACTTTAGTCAACCAGGCTATCTAAGTCTGGGACGTCTGAAGACTAGCTGTGAGATCAGCCACCCGCTGATCAGTCCAACGCTGTGCGTCCAGCAACTCATCCATCCTCATATCAGATCTGCGCTGAGCCTCTCTGATCTCCTGCAGCATCTCCATCATATCAGAAGGTGGGCGTGAAGGGCCAGCCGCATGAGAAGGACCAGTCTCAGGTACAGGATCCGCCGCAGAAGAAGTACCAATTCCAGCCGCATGCGTAGGTGAAGGCGGTGGTATCGAGTCGACATCCATATACATACGATCGTCATCATCGACAGGATCCACATGAGCTCTAGCAGCGGCAGCAGCAGCCTCAGCGTCAGCCATCTCAATGCGAGTGTGAGGGCGTACCATCTCATTCCTCTCCTCATCACTGACTTGGGCATCCCGCATACCCATATTTGAGATAACCTCCCAATCTAGAGGCGACGAGAAGGTCTTCTCCTGAATCTTCTCATCCGCTAAGCCCAGGCGGGTCAGTAGAACAGTAATCATACGTTCATAGGGTAGATTACCCCTATGATCGGACAATGTAGCACTAATCATGCTCCACATGATGATGTAGGGAAGGCAAACTGGCTGTCTGGTGCAGATACTATATATCAAAAACTGGGTCAGCTAAGAAACCCTCTCATAGTGCCCACTCTGCGGGATCAGATTATGCTGGATAATCTTGCAGAAGACCCGTGGAGCTGGACGCAAGTAACAGGCTCTCATCTGCTAGCGATCAGGTCGTGGTAGCTGGTTGTCGATCTCTGCCCTCATCTCCATAGAAACAAACTATGGCTCTCCAGGCGCACAGTACACCATGGGGCCATCATAAGAAATGTCCAGCAGATCGGCCAGTTGCCGATAGTCAAATGAACCAGGTTTACCCGTCATGGTCGAGCCAAATGGACCAAGGGCGTGAAGGAGATCGAGATCCCATGTATCAAATCGACCCAAAAACACTTAAAATAGGGGGAGGGTCGCATACCCAGCTAAGCAGGGTCGGACCTCCCAAAATAGAAAGTCAGACCCTCAGTTTTGAAGGGAGGGTCGGACAGCTTAGAACCCTAGGGTCGACGGGATCATCGACCCTCGGTTACCGTAGGAAATAGAATTAGGAAATTTCCTAATTTTTGATTGGGATTCTTTCCTAATCTCAAAGGGACTTATTTTAGGATGTTCCTACTCTATTTAAAGGACGTCCCTAAGCCACTTTCACTCCTTTCACAACCCTAATTGAATTGAGAGAAAGAGAAGAGAAGGAAAAGAAGAAGAAGAGAAACAAGGAAGAGAATTAAGCCAAAAGAGAAGAGTTGCAGAGAAGGATTTTTCTTCTTAGGTATGGATACTAATTCCATGAGTTTCTATAGACCTTAGGTTAGCTATTGATGAGAGTGTGATCTCAGAGAAACCCAAACCATCAACCCATGGTTAGGTTTTCATGGAAAACCATAGAAGAATGCATGAAAGCTATTTAGGTGGATGATTCATGGTTCTAGACCATGGAATGAATGTTGAATGAATGTTGAATGGAATGTAGAAGCAAGTCATAGGACCCAAACACGAAGAATGGATTAAAAAGAGGGTATTGGACCAAAGTGCACCGAGGGTCGCACCGAGGGTCGATGACCATCCGACCCTAGGTGATTCTGACCATCGACCCTCAGTGTTCGGGAAGTTCAGAGTTTGGGGAGGGTCGCACCGAGGGTCGATCAGGACTCCGACCCTACCTCCGACCCTCAGTTAACAGTATGGTTTTTAAATCTGGAATTAATTCTAATTAAATTCTATCGACTTTGTTAGGTCTTCTAGCAATATAATAACATTGTAAAGGTGATTCTAAAGCTTGGAAAAGTATCTATTAGCAAGCTAAGGTGAGGAACCAGAACTCCAAACTAATTGGTTAATAACAAAACTGTTTTTCTATTTCTTGAGTCCTATGCCATGCTTGATTCTATGCGAAGATGTTTGTAATATGCATACAACATGTCATCCAATATTTCTATTATTTGCTCATGCATATTTATTTTATTGTTTATAACATGATGATGATGATGATGATAGGAATAGGCATGTGAATGTCTGTGTGTGGTTGGTGTACTTGATGCGAGCGAGTATCAGGGGAGGTGTGATGAGAACGTCAATAAACGTTAACCTTTGGCGGGTCTCAGCACTTTAGCTCTATCTCTAACTCAAGTCTTGTGCATTAGCATCGTCGTATCGCCATTACTTTAGCAGAACTATTATGTCGTAGGTTATCAGGGGAGGTGGTCTCGGTCCTTGTAGTCTCTGACTCTACCGGGGGGCCTTAGCTCTATCTCTATGGACATTCTGAGGGATGCTGGGGTGAGGCCTTGGATACACTTTTTGGCATTAGGATTGGTTAGTTGCGAGCCCAGTTTGCAGCCCTCGCCAACAGGGGCTTACGTGTTGGTGTGGCAATCTATAGCAATAAACGTTAACCTTTGTTATATATTGTTCATGGTTGGGTGCATGTGAGTCGACGATAAACGTGATCTTTGGGTGACGTCACATACTTGTGTATAGAGGCGGGATCAATAAACGCGACCTTTGGCTACCTAGACCTTTCTATTGCATACTGCTAACTTTAAACCGGACCAAAGATATAAATTGATTGCATGCATATGTACTGTTGCATTGTTTGGGCTACTCACTGAGCCGTGATGTGTGCTCACACCTCAACGTCGAATATTTTTAGTTGATGATGCAGGTTATACCTTTGAAGATTATATGAATGCGTCTGTGTACGAGAACGTGGAAGCAATGGAAGCTGGAGCTGAAGTGGATACACACACTCGTCTTGCGAGTGCAACTCGTGTGTATTTGATTAGATATTTTATAGGTTTCTTTATTTGGATTTATTACGACATGTATTTGGTATTTAAATATTTATGTCTCAGTTGAAACAGAATAAATTGTTATTTAAATTTTAATATTACATAGATTCTCAGTTCATTTATTTATAAGATTTCTGCTATTGTGTATTTACTCTGATTATGATTACGGATGTGTGTAAGTTTAGATAACGTGGGGGTAGCCTACTCGAGATCCTGGTTGAACCGTTGGTTTATTAGCGGTTCATCACATCATTTTGAATAGTGCAGAATTGGGGTGTGACAGAGGTGTACAACACTTCTTCCCATAGAGTGCTTCATATGGGGTCATCTGAATTGTAGCCTGATAGCTATTGTTATAAGCAAACTCGATAAGTGATAGTTTCTCATCCCAAGCTCCCTTGAAGTCTAATGCACAGGCTCCGAGCATGTCTTCTAAAATTTGAATAGTTCGTTCTGACTGTCCGTCCGTCTAAGGATGAAAAGCTGTACTGAACTTCAACTTCGTTCCCATAGCTTTCTGTAATCCTTCCCAGAACTTTGATGTGAAACGGGGATCTCTGTCAGATACTATACTCTCTGGGACGCCATGAAGTCTGACTATATTATCAACATACAACTTGGCCAGCTTCTCTATGGTATACTGAGGTCTGACCGCATGAATCGAGCTGTCTTGGTGAGTCGATCTACTATTACCCAAACTGCATCCATTGACATTGGTGTCAAAGGTAGGCCAGTGATAAAATCCATAGTAATGCAATCCCACTTCCATGCAGGTTTCGGTAATGGCTGTAGCAAACCTACGGGTCTCTGCCTTTCTGCTTTAACTTGTTGACAATTCAGACATTGGGACACGAAACGAGCTATATCTGCTTTCATACCCCTCCACCAATATAGTCTTCTTAAATCATGGTACATTTTGGTACTTCCTGGATGTACTGAATATGGAGTGTAATGAGCTTCAGTCATAACTCGATCTCTGATATTGCAGTCTTCACTCTCAGGTATACATAACCGTCCACGATACCTGAGTACCTTGTCTGAATCCAAGGTAAAGTCAGGATTGCTCGTACCCTTCTCTAAGTCTTCTTGCACTGTCTTGAGATGTGGATCCTGTAGGATTGCTACCTTGACTTCATCAACTAGATCCGGTGAGATCTTTAAAGCTGCAAACATCATGGTGAACTTATGAATTAAACCTTGCTCAACAGGATCTTCTGCAGTCTCTATTATATACTCTTCATCGCTTTCAATTGAACTTGAGGCTGCGGCACATAATGCAACATTTGTACTTGGTCCTGCCTCAGGTTTCGATGCCCACTTTCTGCTTAAGGCGTCAGCCACAACATTTGCTTTACCCGGATGGTACTGGATGTCACAATCATAATCATTCAATAATTCCAGCCATCTCCTCTGTCTCATATTTAGATCCTTTTGAGTGAAAAGGTAAGTTAAGCTCTTATGATCTGACTTAATCTGAAACTTCTCACCGTACAAGTAGTGTCTCCAAGTCTTGATTGCATGTATAACTGCTGCTAGCTCCAAATCATGCGTAGGATAGTTCTTTTCATGCTCTTTTAACTGTCTTGATGCGTAAACAGTCACCTGTTCTCCTTGCATCAATACACACCCAATACCCAACCCTAAAGCATCCGTATATAAGGTGAACGGTATGCTTGGTTCAGGGATGGTAAAGATAGGTGCAGAGACTAGTCTTGACTTCAGAGTCTGAAAACACTTCTCGCATTCATCTGTCTATATGATTTTCTCTCCCTTCTTGATCAATCTGGTGAGTGGAACAGTGATCCTGGAGTAATCTTCCACGAATCTTCTATAATAACCAGCCAACCCAAGGAAACTACGAATCTCCGCAACAGATTTTGGTGCTTCCCATCCTACTATATCAGCTATCTTACTTGGATCAACCTTGATACCGTCTTCAGATACTACATGGCCTAAGAAAGCCACTTCCTTCAGCCAAAACTCGCACTTCTTGAACTTAGCATAAAGCTTTTCCTGTCTCAGCCGTTGTAGGGCTGCCCTCAATTGTGCTGTATGAGTCTCCATGTCCTTAGAGTAGATAAATATGTCATCGATGAATACGATGACCGAAGTGTCCAACATATCATGAAACACTCGGTTCATCAGTTCCATGAACGACGCTGGAGCATTGGTCAACCCAAAAGACATAACTAGAAACTCATAATACCCATACCTCGTCCTGAAAGCAGTCTTTGGAATATCTCCGGCCTTGATCTTCAGTTGGTGATACCCCGATCGGAGATCAATCTTCGAGAAAACCTTTGCACCCTGCAATTGATCGAACAGATCATCGATTCAGCTCACGATAGTCGATACACAGCCTTACACTTCCGTCTTTCTTCTTGACAAGTAATACAGGTGCTCCCCAAGGCAATATGCTAGGTCGTATGAAACCCTTATCTAACAATTCTTGTAATTGGGTCTTCAACTCCTTTAACTCGGTAGGGGCCATCCTGTATGGTGCTTTAGACACCGGCACCGAACCTGGAATAAGGTCTATTACAAACTCTGTAGCCCTGTCCGATGGTAGACCAGGAAGCTCCTTTGGAAATACATCTGGGAACTCTCAAACCACATCTATATCTTCCATCTTGTGTGACTCCGCCGTGATGTCGACTACAGACACTAGATACCCCACTCCCCCTTTCTCTAAGCATCGCTTGGCTTTTAGGGCAGAGAGGATCAGCTTCCGCTTCCTAGATAGCCTGATCCCAGTAAAGCTATACTCCCTTCCCTTTTTGTCTGTAAGCACAAGCTTCCTTTCACCACATAATAGGATAGCTGAATGATGGCCTAGCCAATCCATTCCCAAAATGACATCAAAGTCTGCCATCTCGAGTAGTACCAGACTTGCTTCTAAGTCTCGGCCCTCAATACATACAGTACATGGTCCATAATATTCAGTCAAAGCCACTTCGACTCCTAGTGGAGAGTGAACTATCAAGCTTGGGTTCAAGTGCTTAATTGGTAACTCCATTTGCTTTCCAAAGGAAATAGAAACAAAGGAGTGCATGGTCCCAGAGTCAAATAGTAATCCGGCAGGTATACCAGCTACATTTACAATTCCTGGAATTTTTATGATCCCTTAGTTCTACATGCGCATACACACAATGAAAATAGTAAGCCAAATAGTATGGGATAGAGTCATACCAGTGACCACATCAGGTGATGCAACTGCCTCTTCAGTGGTGACCGCATATACTTTTCCTTGCTGGGGAGGTTGCTTCCTTGGTAGAGTGCAGGTCCTTGCAATATGACCCACTTGCTGACAGTTGAAACATTTGATATTCTTGTTGAATCCGGCATTCTGTGGCACAGGTGGTGCCACATTGTTCCGAGCAGGTACTGTAGCGGTCTGAGCCCTGTATGGGCGGAAAGGTCTATTGTTAGCGCTACCTGAACTCTCAATAACGGGTCTCTTTACTCCCCTGTTCTGTGCAAAGAAGCTGTCCCGCTGACTGGACTCTATCACCCTCGCAACCTGCACAACCTCATTATAGATTTTCTTGTCCAGACTCAATATGTGCTCTCTGATGCTTCCACGTAGTCCCATGGTTTGACAGCAAAAACATCAAATCTGGGCGTCGAGTTAACTTGGATCAGTTGGAGAGGTTCGATGTGCGAGCCGCTTTCGACGCGCTTGGGTGGGTGCCTGTAATATCCTACACAGATACCACTCGTCCCAACCTGGTTAAGCATTTTTATGCTAACCTGGAGCTGCAAGGGGATGTCAACGATCCCAACCAGGGTAGGGACTTACGCATCTCCAGCTACGTCAAGGGTGTACCTATCTCCTTCAACACCCACCAATTAGCTGATCTGCTGGGCGTACCCAATGATGGAGACTTGGTATACTGCCCTCTAAAGGTGAAGGGCTATCTGAGCGAGGACCTACGCCGAGAGATCGCAGAGCAGATCCTAAATCCTGGGGCTCCTATGAAGGCGGCTAGTCTGAAGCCCCTAGCTCGAGTCTATAGCCGCATCATCCAGCACGACATTGTGCCCCAGAGCGGCCACTATAGTGAGTTATCTCAGCTCACTGAGTACATCACCTACTGCGTCTGCACCGAGGAGCGGGTCTCTCTCCCTTACCTCATCATCCGGACCATGCATCAGGCGACCCTGACCGATCAGGCCAGTAACCTTCCATACGGTCGTCTCATCACCTTCCTTCTACGTCGCCTGGGTGTGAGCATGAGAGGCGAGGTGACTGTTGAGGATACCATGACCTCCGACATTGACTGAGAGGCTATTCAGAGGATGCAGATGGTCAATTTGCCCGTTAGCGACGACGAGTTGGAGGCTCGCCCTCGCCCACTCGGGAGGGTAGTAGCCGCAGTAGCAGCAGCAGCAGCAGCCAATGCGGCATACGCAGCAGAGGCCGAGCGTGATGATGACGAGGATAGGGCAGAGGGTGTACCAGTGCCAGCTCCACAGCCTACACCTGCAGCACCACCATCTAAATCTACAGCTGGACCATCTCATCCCCCTCCAGACCCAGTATTGAGCATGTTCACAGAGATCCGAGACACCCAGAGGGTCATCCTAGAGTCTCAGCGAGAGATGGGTCAGGAGTTGGGACGTCTGGCTCATAGCCTACGGGTGACACAGGACCAGGTACACTGGCTTAGGGTTGCTTACGAGCGAGATTATGACATAGCGGACCCTATTCCTCCTAGGCCCCCTACCCCATTATTGTCCCTTTTATTTTCTTCCCTATGACTGTTTATATAACAGGGTAACTGTCCGGTTTGTGGACTGTACCCTGTAGCACTATTTTATCTAATACTCATTTTCTATTTAATGAAAGTTTTTATGGTTTTTCCTAACTAGTGCATGGGTATCATTAAAATTCCATATTTAATACAGTATATTATGCTCTTTCTTAGTCCGTCTCAGGTATCAAACAATGCTTAGGGTGTGTTTGTATTAAGATTTTTAAATTTTTCCTAACTCAGTTCATCGACTTAGTTAAGTGCAATATGGTCTGTGGACAGAGCCCGAGAGCTTTAATACAAAGTCGTCACACCCCAATTCTGATCCAACCAGAATGATGTGAGTGAACCGTCATTGAACCAACGGTTCACACCAGGATCTCGAATAGGTCGTGTCCACTCATACAAACCATTACACATAACCACCATCAGAATATAAATAGTACAACGGAAGTCTTTAAAATATAATAAACTGAGTATCTATTGATAAGTTAAATAAGTATCCAATTATTCAAATCCAAACCATACATATAATACCATTACATCACTTTAATCCAACCGAAAATAATGAAAATAAATAAAAGTCAACTCAAAGGTACACGCAGAAAGGGCACTCGCATGAAGCGTCATGCTCGTCCTCTCCTGCCTGTACACCCAGAGCAGCAACATCACTATACGCCGGAGCGTTCATGTAGTCATCCACCATATAACCCACATCAACATCTAAAAACATGTATATATACAAAGGGTGAGCTCACAACTTAGCCCAGTAAGGCAATCAGACAGTTTCACAATATTATGAATGAGTAACAATCATTTTGTGATGTGGTCTGGTTTTAAGTTTGCAATGTGCTATAGAAAGGTTTGGTGGCCCCCGCACCTCTATACACGAGTGTGTGGCATCTCATGGATCACACCCCCATTGGCCCACATGCACCCATCATGGAATAGAGATAGAGCTAAGATACCCCCGTACCTCCCCTGATGCTCTACCCATACCAGTACCTAACTCGCAAACTGGGCTCGCAACTAACCAATCCTATATGTCATCAATGTATGCTTTATCCCAGCACAGCCGTCTACGGCATAGAGATAGAGCTAAGACATTCCCACACCTCCCCTGATGCCCTATCCGCAACTAACCCACTAGGATAGATACATAACGAAGGTAGACCCTATCCCAACATAACTCCCTACGGCATAGAGATAGAGCTAAAGCATCTTGGACAAGCCAGCGTCGACCTCGGAGACCACAATGCCACATAACCATGGCCAGGCCAGCATCAACATCGGAGACCATCGTACCACGACCTTCCCCTGATGCCCCACCCGTACCAAGCATGTTAAGATATAATACTACAAAAAGGTGCTAGTGTGAGGAATGATCCCAGGCCCATGCCCCACTCCACACACTAACGAAAACAATCACATGCCTAACAATCACATCCTATCAATGCATGAACATTAATAATATCTGAAAGTAAAGGATGGCATGTCAATATGCACAAACATCACATCATATATATTCAGGTGATTAACAAAGATTTACTGTCCATTAATTATTAGGTTTAGGTCAGATTCCCTTACCTGATGCTCGTTTGTTAGCTTGCTCCACGTCGCAAGATCCAAATGTGATTTCACAAAGTCCTACAATATTATTAGGGTTTCATTAGAATAGCTTTTTAGGGTTTCATGTTGGTCGGAAATCAACAAAGTTACAAAATACCCTCACAGAGCTGACCGGTGGCATGTACCGATCGCAGCTCTGTGGGGAAGACTGGCGACCGGTATGGTCAGCCAGTCCCCACAGGCCAGCCCCCCGAAGGATACTGGTGGCAACATACTGGCCGCACTGTGTGCAACCGGTATAGTCAACCGGTAAGTCTCCGGAAGACCATACACTTGGATTTTCGACTGCCGTCGATCTATTTCCTTGGATTTTCAGGGTTTCTACTATCCATTCTAAGTCTAATCTTTGAGTTAGAGCTATCCCCAACTCATTCAAGTCTTATTTCGATGAATATCATCTCGAAACTCGAATCTAAGGTTTGATGGCAACTTAGGGTTTTAAGGTCCAGTTAGGGTTTTAGATCAATACCTACTTTGCATGGTATTGATCCACCCACACAACTATCCCAAAGTCACAGGATAAGAAGAATGGTTAAAACACTTACCGTTGACTGGCGTAACGGGAGCGTCGTCGAACGGTAATGGCGGCACCTCCTTCTTCTTCCTAGCTCCTTCTCCTTTCCAACCTCCTTCTCTTCTCTAGGGTTTGTGAGAGACAATGGAAAGGATTTGAGGAGGTTTAAGGGTGTTTATATAGGCTAGAATTATGGTTTAGTAACCCTATAGGATTAGGAAGGTTCATGCATTAGGGTTTAGGAAAGTGGGACCCATAGAGATCAATTTCTGGATCTCCATAGTCAGCTGCGCAGAGCTGACCGGTCGACCGGTACCAAGACCGGTATCATCGATCGGTCAACCTAAAATAATGATTATTTGACAGTCTTTGATCCGATTTCGTACCTGTCTGTCATCTGCTCATCCCGTCTGGCTCGATGATGATCGAAAGACCTGTCACGTCATAAAACCAAGGTTTAGACCGGGTTTACGGAGTGCGGGTCTTACAACTCCCCCACCCTTAAAAGAATTTCGTCCCGAAATTTGCATGTAGGTCTCACAACTCCCCCACCCTTAAAAGAAATTTCGGCCTCAAAATTAGAACGTACCTTGATCATCGAAAAGATTAGGATACTCCTTCCTCATTGCGCCCTCCTCTTCCCAAGTAATTTCTTCGACATTTTGGCTTCTCCAATGCGCCTTCACATAATGGATATCCTTGGTTCGAAGTTGCTGTACCTTTCGGCTTGAGAGCATCATAGGCACCACTTCAAATGTTAAGTCTTCAGTCAAGTCTGGGGGGTCTGCTGTCAAGATGTGCGATGGATCTCTGACATACTTTTTCAACAATGATACATGGAACACATCATGGACACTTGACATAGATGGTAGTAGAGTCAATTGATATGCTACGTTACCACGTCTAACCAATATCTCGTATGGTCCCACATACCTGGGGCATATCTTCCCCTTCTTACCAAACCTTTTCAGACCTCACACCGGTGATATCTTCAAGAATACTTTGTCACCCACTGCAAACTCCAGATCTCGACGTCGATTATCCGCATAGTGCTTATGTCGAACTTGGGCTGTCTTTACTCTTTCTTTGATCTGATCAATCACTCGATAAGTTTCTTCAACAAACTTCGGTCCTACAATTATTCTTTCTCCCACCTCGTTCCATAACAGAGGTGTACAACACTTCTTCCCATAAAGTGCTTCATATGGGACCATCTGAATTGTAGCCTGATAGCAATTGTTATAAGCAAACTCGATAAGTGATAGTTTCTCATCCCAAGCTCCCTTGAAGTCTAATGCACAGGCTCGAGCATGTCTTCTAAAATTTGAATAGTTCGTTCTGACTGTCTGTCCGTCTGAGGATGAGAAGCTGTACTGAACTTCAACTTCGTTCCCATAGCTTTATGTAATCCTTCCCAGAACTTTGATGTGAAACGGGGATCTCTGTCAGATACTATACTCTCTGGGACGCCATGAAGTCTGACTATATTATCAACATACAACTTGGCCATCTTCTCTATGGTATACTGAGGTCTGACCGTAATGAATCGAGCTGTCTTGGTGAGTCGATCTACTATTACCCAAATTGCATCCACTGACCTTGGTGTCAAAGGTAGGCCAGTGACGAAATCCATAGTAATGCAATCCCACTTCCATGCAGGTTCCGGTAATGGCTGTATCAAACCTGCGGGTCTCTGCCTTTCTGCTTTAACTTGTTGACAATTCAGACATTGGAACACGAAACGAGTTATATCTGCTTTCATACCCCTCCACCAATATAGTCTTCTTAAATCATGGTACATTTGGTACTTCCTGGATGTACCGAATATGGAGTGCAATGAGCTTCAGTCATAACTCGATCTCTGATATTGTAGTCTTCACTCTCAGGTATACATAACCGTCCACGATACCTGACTACCTTGTCTGAATCCAAGGTAAAGTCAGGATTGCTCGTACCCTTCTCTAAGTCTTCTTGCACTGTCTTGAGATGTGGAACCTGTAGGATTGCTACCTTGACTTCATCAACTAGATCCGGTGAGATCTTCAAAGCTGCAAACATCATGGTGAACTTATGAATTAAACCTTGCTCAACGGGATCTATACTCTTCATCACCTTCAATTGAACTTGAGGCTGTGGCACATAATGCAGCATTTGTACTTGGTCATGCCTCAGGTTTCGATGCCCACTTTCTGCTTAAGGCGTCAGCCACAACATTTGCTTTACCCGGATGGTACTGGATGTCACAATCATAATCTTTCAACAATTCCAGCCATCTCTTCTGTCTCATATTCAGATCCTTCTGAGTGAAAAGGTAAGTTAAGCTCTTGTGATCTGACTTAATCTAAAACTTCTCACCGTACAAGTAGTGTCTCCAAGTCTTGATTGCATGTATAAATGCTGCTAGCTCCAAATCATGCGTAGGATAGTTCTTTTCATGCTCTTTTAACTGTCTTGATGCGTAAGCAATCACCAGTTCTTCTTGCATCAATACACACCCAATACCCAACCCTGAAGCATCCATATATAAGGTGAACGGTACGCTTGGTTCTGGGATGGTGAAGAAAGGTGCAGAGACTAGTCTTGACTTCAGAGTCTGAAAACACTTCTCGCATTCATCTATCCATATGAATTTCTCTCCCTTCTTGATCAATCTGGTGAGTGGAACAGCGATCCTGGAGTAATCTTCCACGAATCTTCTATAATAACCAGCCAACCCAAGGAAACTACGAATCTCCGCAACAGATTTTGGTGCTTCCCATCCTACTATAGCAGCTATCTTACTTGGATCAACCTTGATACCGTCTTCAGATACTACATGGCCTAAGAAAGCCACTTCCTTCAGCCAACACTCGCACTTCTTGAACTTAGCATAAAGCTTTTCCTGTCTCAGCCGTTGTAGGGCTACCCTCAATTGTGCTGTATGAGTCTCCATGTCCTTAGAGTAGATCAATATGTCATCGATGAATACGATGATCGAAGTGTCCAACATATCATGAAACACTCGGTTCATCAGTTCCATGAACGACGCTGGAGCATTGGTCAACCCAAAAGACATAACTAGAAACTCATAATACCCATACCTCGTCCTGAAAGCAGTCTTCGGAATATCTCCGGCCTTGATCTTCAGTTGGTGATACCCCGATCGGAGATCAATCTTCGAGAAAACCTTTGCACCCTGCAATTGATCGAACAGATCATCGATTCTAGGCAAAGGATATTGATTCTTGATCGCCAATTTGTTCAGCTCACGGTAGTCGATACACAGCCTTACACTTCCGTCTTTCTTCTTGACAAATAATACAGGTGCTCCCCAAGGTGATATGCTAGGTCGTATGAAACCCTTATCTAACAATTCTTGTAATTGGGTCTTCAACTCCTTTAACTCGGTAGGGGTCATCCTGTATGGTGCTTTAGACACCGGCGCCGAACCTGGCATAAAGTCTATTACAAACTCTGTAGCCCTGTCCGATGGTAGACCTGGAAGCTCCTCTGGAAATACATCTGGGAACTCTCAAACCACATCTATATCTTCCATCTTGTGTGACTCCACCGTGATGTCGACTACAGACACTAGATACCCAACTCCCCCTTTCTCTAAGCATCGCTTGGCTTTTAGGGCGGAGAGGATCAGTTTTCGCTTCCTAGATAGTCTGATCCCAGTAAAGCTATACTCCCTTCCCTTTTTGTCTGTAAGCACAAGCTTCCTTTCACCACATAATAGGATAGCTGAATGATGGCCTAGCCAATCCATTCCCAAAATGACATCAAAGTCTGCCATCTCGAGTAGTACCAGACTTGCTTCTAAGTCTCGGCCCTCAATACATACAGTACATGGTCCATAATATTCAGTCAAAGCCACTTCAACTCCTAGTGGAGAGTGAACTATCAAGCTTGGGTTCAAGTGCTTAATTGGTAACTCCATTCGCTTTCCAAAGGAAATAGAAACAAAGGAGTGCGTGGCCCCAGAGTCAAATAGTACTCTGGCAGGTATACGCGCTACATTTACAATTCCTGGAATTTTTATTATCCCTTAGTTCTACATGCGCATACACACAATGAAAATAGTAAGCCAAATAGTAAGGGATAGAGTCGTACCAGTGACCACATCAGGTGATGCAACTGCCTCTTCAGTGGTGACCGCATATACTTTTCCTTGCTGGGGAGGTTGCTTCCTAGGTAGAGTGCAGGTCCTTGCAATATGACCCACTTGCTGACAGTTGAAACATTTGATATTCGGGTTGAATCCGGCATTCTGTGGCACAGGTGGTGCCACATTGTTCCGAGCAGGTACTGTAGCGGTCTGAGCCCTGTATGGGCGGAAAGGTCTATTGTTACCGCTACCTGAACTCTCAATAGCGGGTCTCTTCACTCCCCTGTTCTGTTCAAAGAAGCTGTCCCGCTGACTGGACTCTATCACCCTCGCAACCTGCACAGCCTCATTATAGATTTTCTTGTCTAGACTCAATATGTGCTCTCTGATGCTTCCACGTAGTCCCATGGTTTGACAGCAAAAACATCGAATCTGGGCGTCGAGTTAACTTGGATCAGTTGGAGAGGTTCGATGTGAGAGCCGCTTTCGACGCGCTTGGGTGGGTGCCTGCAATATCCTACACAGATACCACTCGTCCCAACCTGGTTAAGCATTTTTATGCTAACCTGGAGCTGCAAGGGGATGTCAACGATCCCAACCAGGGTAGGGACTTGCGCATCTCCAGCTACGTCAAGGGTGTACCTATCTCCTTCAACACCCACCAATTAGTTAATCTGCTGGGCATACCCAATGATGGAGACTTGGTATACTGCCCTCTAAAGGTGAAGGGCTATCTGAGCGTGGACCTACGCTGAGAGATCGCAGAGCAGATCCTAAATCCTGGGGCTCTTATGAAGGCGGCTAGTCTGAAGCCCCTAGCTCGAGTCTACAGCCGCATCATCCAGCACGACATTGTGCCCCAGAGCGGCCACTACAGTGAGTTATCTCAGCTCACTCAGTACATCACCTACTGCGTCTGTACCGGGGAGCGGGTCTCTCTCCCTTACCTCATCATCCGGACCATGCATCAGGCGACCCTGGCCGATCAGGCCAGTATCCTTCCATACGGTCGTCTCATCACCTTCCTTCTACGTCGCCTGGGTGTGAGCATGAGAGGCGAGGTGACTGTTGAGGATACCATGACCTCCGAAATTGACTGGGAGGCTATTCAGAGGATGCAGATGGTCAATCTGCCCGTTGGCGACGACGAGTTGGAGGCTCGCCCTCGCCCACTCGGGAGGGTAGCAGCCGCAGTAGCAGCAGCAGCAGCAGCCAATGCAGCCTACGCAGTAGAGGCCGAGCGTGATGATGACGAGGATAGGGCAGAGGGTGTACCAGTGCCAGCTCCACAGCCTACACTTGCAGCACCACCATCTACAACTACAGCTAGACCATCTCATCCCCCTCCAGACCCGGTATTGAGCATGTTCACAGAGATCCGGGACACCCAGAGGGTCATCCTAGAGTCTCAGCGAGAGATGGGTCAGGAGTTGGGATGTCTGGCTCGTAGCCTACGGGTGACACAGGACCAGATACACTGGCTTAGGGTCGCTTACGAGCGAGATTATGACATAGCGGACCCTATTCCTCCTAGGCCCCCTACCCCATGATTGTCCCTTTTATTTTCTCCCCTATGACTGTTTATATAACAGGGTAACTGTCCGGTTTGTGGACTGTACCCTGTAGCACTATTTTATCTGATACTCATTTTCTATTTAATGAAAGTTTTTATGGTTTTTCCTAACTAGTGCATGGGTATCATTAAAATTCCATATTTAATACCGTATATTATGCTCTTTCTTAGTCCGTCTCAGGTATCAAACAATGCTTAGGGTGTGTTTGTATTAAGATTTTTAAATTTTTCTTAACTCAGTTCATCGACTTAGTTAAGTGCAATATGGTCTGTGGATAGAGCCCGATAGCTCTGATACCAAGTTGTCACACCCCAATTCTGATCCAACCAGAATGGTGTGAGTGAACCGTCATTGAACCAATGATTCATACTAGGATCTCGAATAGGCCGTGTCCACTTATACAAACCATTACACATAACCACCATCAGAATATAAATAGTACAGCGAAAGTCTTTAAAATATAATGAACTGAGTATCTATTGATGAATTAAATAAGTATCCAATTATTCAAATCCAAACCATAAATATAATACCATTACATCACTTTAATCCAATCGAAAATATTGAAAATAAATAAAAGTCAAATCAAAGGTACACGCAGAAAGGGCACTCGCATGAAGCGTCATGCTCGTCCTCTCCTGCCTGTACACCCAGAGCAACAACATCACTATACGCCGGAGCGTTCATGTAGTCATCCACCGTATAACCCGCATCAACATCTAAAAACTTGTATATATACAAAGGGTGAGCTCACAACTTAGCCCAGTAAGACAATCAGACAGTTTCACAATATTATGCATGAGTAACAATCATTTTATGCTGTAGTCTTATTTTAAGTTTGCAATGTGCTATAGAAAGGTTTGGTGGCCCCCACACCTCTATACACGAGTGTGTGACACCTCATGGATCACACCCCCATTGACCCACATGCAGCCATCATGGAATAGAGATAGAGCTAAGATACCCCCGTACCTCCCCTGATGCTCTACCCATACCAGTTTCTAAGCCCCTACTGGCCAGGGCTTGCAAACTGGGCTCGCAACTAACCAATCCTATATGTCATCAATGTATGCTCTATCCCAGCACAGCTGTCTACGGCATAGAGATAGAGCTAAGGCATTCCCATACCTCCCCTGATGCCCTATCCGCAACTAACCCACTAGGATAGATACATAACGCAGGTAGACCCTATCCCAACATAACTCCTTACGGCATAGAGATAGAGCTAAAGCATCGTGGACAAGCCAGCGTCGACCTCGGAGACCACAATGCCACATAACCATGGCCAGGGCAGCATCAACATCGGAGACCATCGTACCACGACCTTCCCCTGATGCCCCACCCGTACCAAGCATGTTAAGATAGAATACTACAAAAAGGTGCTTGTGTGAGGAATGATTCTAGGCCCATGCCCCACTGCACACACTAACGAAAACAATCACATGCCTAACAATCACATCCTGTCAATGCATGAACAATAATAATATCTGAAAGTAAAGGATGGCATGTGAATATGCACAAACATCACATCATATATATTCAGGTGATTAACAAAGATTTACTGTCTATTAATTATTAGGTTTAGGTCAGATTCCCTTACCTGATGCTCGTTTGTTAGCTTGCTCCACGTCGCAAGATCCAAACGTGCTTTCATAAAGTCCTACAATATTATTAGGGTTTCATTAGAATAGCTTCTTAGGGTTTCATGTTGGTCGGAAATCATCAAAGTTATAAAATACCCTCACAGAGCTGGCCGGTGGCATGTACCAGTCGCAGCTCTGTGGGGAAGACTGGCGACCGATATGGTCAGCCGATCCCTACAGACCAGCCCCCCAAAAGATACCGGTGGCAACATACCGGCCGCACTGTGTGCAACCGGTATAATCGATCGGTATGTCTCTGGAAGACCATACACTTGGTTTTTCGACTGCCGTCGATCAATTTCCTTCTATTTTCAAGGTTTTTCCTATCCATTCTAATTCTAATCTTTGAGTTAGAGTTATCCCCAACTCATTCAAGTCTTATTTCGATGATTATCATCTCGGAATTCGAATCTAAGGTTTGACGGCAACTTAGGGTTTTAAGGTCCAGTTAGGGTTTTAGATCAATACCTACTTTGCATGGTATTGATCCACCCACACAACTATCCTAAAGTCACAGGGTAAGAAGAGTGGTTAAAACACTTACCGTTGACTGGCGTAACGGGAGCGTCGTCGAACGGTAATGGCGGCACCTCCTTCTTCTTCCTAGCTCTTCTCCTTTCCAACCTCCTTCTCTTCTCTAGGGTTTGTGAGAGACAATGGAAAGGATTTGAGGAGGTTTTAGGGTGTTTATATAGGCTAGAATTAGGGTTTAGTAACCCTATAGGATTAGGAAGGTTCAGGCATTAGGGTTTAGGAAAGTGGGACCCACAGAGATCAATTTCTGGATCTCCGTAGTCAACTGCCCAGAGCTGACCGGTCGACTGGTACCAAGACCGGTATCATCGACCGGTCTACATAAAATAATGATTATTTGACCGTCTTTGATCCGATTTCATACCTGTTTGTCATTCGCTCGTCCCATCTGGCTCGGTGATGATCGGAAGACCTGTCACGTCATAAAACCAAGGTTTAGACCGGGTTTATGGAGTGCGGGTCTTACAATACCTATACCACCTCAGTATACACTGGAAAGGTTAGCAAAGCTATATGTGGATAATATTGTTCGATTACATGGTGTTCTAGAAAGCATTGTGTCTGATAGAGATCCACGATTTACTTCCATGTTTTGGAAAGGATTGCAAAAGGCTATGGGTACAACGTTGAAGTTCAGTACTGCATTCCACCCACAGACAGACGGACAGTCAGAGCGTACAATCCAGATTCTAGAAGATATGCTACGAGCATGTGTAATTGATTTCAAAGGATCATGGGATGAAAAGTTACCATTGATCGAGTTCGCTTATAACAATAGCTATCAGGCTACTATACAGATGTCACCTTATGAAGCACTGTATGGCAGGAAGTGTCGAACTCCTTTGTTTTGGAATGAAGTTGGAGAACGTAGTAGAAAGGCGCTTTCACATCTTCTTAACCTGAAATGGAAATGGCTGAGGAGAGGAAAGGTTCCTTTTTGAGGGAACTCCCGGGAACAGATCCAGTCGGGTGGATGCAGAGGAAATGAACGCATTTCATTGTTGGGCTGGAATTTGTTGAAGAGACTTGCCGAGTGGTCAATATTATCAAGGAAAGAGTAAGAACAGCTCAGAATCGTCAGAAGCAATATGCAGATACTTGACACAGAGATCTGGAGTTCGCCGTAGGTGATAAAGTATTTTTGAAGGTATCGCCTATGCGATGATTGAAAAGGTTCGGACAGAAAGGGAAACTAAGTCCAAGATATGTCGGGCCGTATGAAATTCTAACTAAGCATGAGAAAGTGGCTTATCAGTTAGCACTACCACCATCTATGTCATGTGTGCAGGACGTATTTCACATTTCCCTATTGAAGAAGTATGTCAAGGATCCAATGCATGTGTTGACAGTAGATTTACCAGTTTTGACTGATGATTTGACATTTGAAGTAACACCAACATAAATCACCAGCCGAAAGGTTCAACGTCTACGCAACCGAGATATCTATTATGTTAAGGTCGCATGGAAAAGAAGAGACATGGAAGAAATTACATGGGAAGAAGAAAATGCTATGCGAAAGCAATACCCTCACTTATTTGATTCAGAAGGTACGTACAATTTTGAGGACAAAATTTTTATAAGTAGGGGGGAGTTGTAAGACCCGTGTCAATCTAACCCGGTCTTACCACCTTGAACCAGGTTTACCCATCATGGTCGAGTCAAATGGACCAAGGGCGTGAAGGAGATCGAGATCCCAGGTATCAAATCGACCCAAAAACACTTAATTTAAGGGGAGGGTCGCATACCCAGCTAAGGAGGGTCGGACCCCCCAAAACAGAAAGTCAGACCCTCAGTTTTGAAGGGAGGGTCGGACAACTTAGAGAACCTAGGGTCGACAGGATCATCGATCCCATCGACCCTCAGTTGCCTCCGAAATTGAAATTAGGAAATTTCCTAATTTTCGATTTAGATTCTTTCCTAATATCAAAGGGACTTATTTTAGGATGTTCCTACTCTATTTAAAGGACGTCCCTAAGCCTCTTTCACTCCTTTCACAACCCTAATTGAATTGAGAGAAAGATAAGAGAAGAAAAAGAAGAAGAAGAGAAGCAAGGAAGAGAATTTAGTCAAAATAGAAGAATTGCAGAGAAGGAGTATTCTTCTCAGGTATGGATACTAATTTCATGAGATTCTACAGACCTTAGGTTAGATATTGATGAGAGTGTGATCTCGGAGAAACCCAAACCATCAACCCATGGTTTGGTTTTCATGGAAAATCAGGCATGAAAGCTATTTAGGTGGATGATTCATGGTTCTAGACCATGGAATGAATGTTGAAGGGAATGTAGGAGCAAGCCATAGGATCCCAAGCACGAAGAATGGACTAAAAGAGGGAAATTGACCAAAGTACACCGAGGGTCGATGACCATCCGACCCTAGGTGATCCTAACTATCGACCCTCAGTGTTCGGGAAGTTCAGAGTTTGGGGAGGGTCGCACCCAGGGTCGATCATGACTCCGACCCTACCTCCGACCCTCAGTTAACAGAATGGTTTTTAAATTTAGAATTAATTCTAATTAAA
Organism: Protea cynaroides; assembly: GCA_028583415.1. Classification (NCBI taxonomy): domain Eukaryota; kingdom Viridiplantae; phylum Streptophyta; class Magnoliopsida; order Proteales; family Proteaceae; genus Protea; species Protea cynaroides. The sequence continues at coordinate 54,619,521 of CM053265.1, forward strand.
TTTTATCGACTTTGTTAGGTCTTCTAGCAATATAATAACATTATAAAGGTGATTCTAAAGCTTGAAAAAGTATCTATTAGCAAGCTAAGGTGAGGAAACAGAACTCTAAACTAATTGGTTAATAACAAACCATTTTCCTTTTCTTGAGTCCAATGCCATGCTTGATTCTATGCGAATATGTTTGTAATGTGCATACAACATGTCATCCAATATTTCTATTATTTGTTCATGCATATTTACTTTATTGCCGTGATGTGTGCTCACCCCCTCGACGTCGAATATTTTTAGTTGATGATGCACGTTTTACAGTTGAAGATTATATGAATGCTCCAGCGTACGGGAACGTAGCGGCGATGGAAGTTGAAGCTGAAGTGGATACACATGACTCCTCTTGCGAGTGCAACTCATGTGTATTCGATTAGATATTTTTCTAGTTTTCTTTATTTTCATTTAATAAAGACATGTATTTGATAATTATTTATGTCTCAGTTGATACAGAATAATTTGCTATTTAAATATTAATATCACCGTAGATTCTCAGTTCATTTTATTATAAGACTTCCGCTATTGTGTATTTACTCTGATTATGATTATGGATGTATGGGAGTTTAGATAACACGGATATAGCCTACTTGAGATCCTGGTTGAACTGTTGGTTTGCTAGTGGTTCATCACACCATTCTGAATAGTGCGGAATTGGGGTGTGACATCAGGGTACACCTCCACCTTCGGCATTGCCATTAGTAGAGGCTACCCATGGTAAAAAAATAAATTACGAAAATCTATAGCGTGGTCTACTTGTACCATCCCATACTACCTCCCTAGCAACAAAGTCTGGACATGTTGTCCATACAGTAGAACCTCTATCATGAACTGCTCTTTTCGCCAACATATCTGCCACTGAATTTTTTTCTTGAAAGCAATGAATAAACCTTATCTGAGAATCTAAGAGCATTGATGAGATTCTCATCCATTCTTGCATAAACACCCACGACATATTCCTTGATAAAAGGCTAGACAAAATAAATGCCGAATCAACCTCTAACCAGATTTTCCAAAATCCCAGATTATGAGCTGCCATCAAACCTTGTAAGGCACTCCTCATCTCTACGCCAAAAGAGGTATTCACCCCAATGTAATCAGCATAGGCAAATAGCACTCTACCATCTTCAGATTTGATTACACCACCAGCCCCTGATACTCCTGGATTACCCAAACAACATCCATACGTATTCACTTTACATCACCCCTGCATGGGAGCTTGCAATCGAACCTCTACGATTCCGTATCCAACCTACGTCGTGCTTAGCTTGTCCTTGTTGCTTGTCTCTGTTAAACAAGGAACAGGGGAAAAGGGGAGGTTTCTATGCACTCCTTATCCTAGACAAAGAGAAACATAATGGAAATTCTCAAGATATGTAAGTGTAGACAAGACCCTACCCTTGGGTATTTTTAGATCAACCGTTTCCTCCCATCAAGGATCGACGATGATCTGAGTACCACATGTCCAAAAATCCTATGTTAAATAATCCATCGATGATGGCGCCAAGTGGCATGTGAATCACCCGATTAACATTCTCCCACTTGGCCCATATTGCAGGATGGCAAATCACTTTACAATTATTAACATGATATATGGCCATACAATAATTTTTGGATCATTTTTTATAGACTTGTTCTTTATGTTCAAAATAAAACTCCCAACCCACGAATCATGGTGGTACATGTCCCAATACTAGATTACAATGGAAACACTTCCTTCTATGTATTACAATATATTATTTATTTTAATATGAACCTTAATTGTGAAAACCCTACTTTATAGAATTAATTTAATAATCAATTCAAGGGTCAAACTTTATTGCCTAGAAATCTTTATAGGCATCTATCATTACAAAACTTTATGTGTACAATAAAATAAATTATCGAAAAAGAAATAACTTTATTTCAAAATCATCAAAACTTTACATTGCAATGTCATAAAAATAACATTTAGCCACTTAATGTTTGCATAGTCTCATACGATCTATTAGTGCCACAAACACCTTGGGTGGAAGGCCTTCGGTGGAAGGATCTGCTATCATATCATCAATGCCGATATGCTCTATCTAAACGTGACGATCTCGAACGTTTTCTTTAACAACAAAGTACTTTATCTCAATGTGTCGGTAGTGACTCATTGAGCAAGTGTTGTTAAAGAAATGTACTGCTGTAGTATTGTTACAGAAGATCCTTATAGGTCTTTGAATATAACTTATGACCTTCAAATTTGTGATAAACTGTCTCAACAAAGATGCCTGAGAAACTTCTTCATAGTACGCCACCACTTTAACTTTCATAGTAGAAGAAGTTGTCTTAGGTTGCTTTACGATGTGCCAAGACACTGCTCCTCCAGCCAACAGAAAAATAAAGCATGAAGTAGACTTCCTCGTATCTCCATGTAAGACCCATACCCGAAATCCTCACCAACTCGGATCCCTACTGTGTCGGGTCTTACTATGCCAACTTGGCACCCTGACTTTTGACCATCCATATGATGTGGGGTCCACTTCTTGGATCACTTAGTAATGGTAAAACATGTGAGAGAAGATACCTGTAGCCCAGGAAGCATCCCCATCGAATGGGGCCCACAAAACTAAGCCTAAGTCTATTTTAAGCTCAGTATGAGGCATAATCGAATGAATGATTATCCGGTTGACAACAACCAATTAAACACAAGGTTGAGCCTTTCTCTCTCCTTGATTTCTATAAAAGGAGGCCTCATTCCTTCTTTTCTCCTTCTTGGAACCGTAAGAGAGTAAGAGAAGAGGAAGAAGAGCTCAAGAGACCAAGCTCAAGCCCTAACTCCTTGGAGGTAAGTCCAATGGCCTCCTCTTTCCTTTTCCTTTGGTGTTGGTGTGTAGAAACCATTGGTAATTGTTACCATTTATGGTCTCCATTAATGGAGACCAATGGAAACCTAGAATGTTAGGTTTTGATTCACCCACTCCATGAATAGAGTTAAATTAGATCTTAAATGACTTTCTTAAGTCACATTGATGGTAGGAAGATGATTCCTACCAACTAAAATGGATATCATGAAGTGGGAATCAAATCCCTAAAAAATGGAGACCGAGCTTAACCTAGAAAACCTAGGTTGTCTCCTCCTCTATGAATGAAAATGATAATTGGGTCTAAATGACTCCAATTATGTGTAATAAAGGTGGGAGAAGGTTCCCACCACTTAGTATGAAGGAAACCAAGTGGGGAAGATTTTTCCCAAAGAAGGAAGCCTTATCTAGTTTGTGCTTGGCTTCTAGGTCTGAACCGGAGGTACGAATCAGAGGCATGGTATTAACCATCCTTCTGATTGACAAAAACCAGTCCTTCGCTAAGGCCAATGCCTTAGCTCATCAGACTAAGTAATAACTAGAGCCACCTAACTGAAGATACGATTCTCCGAGTAGCTTAGACCATGCCTCCTCCAAGGCCAATACCTTAGCTTATGACCAATGAACCAACCGGAGCCTTGTACCAGTGATATAAATCGGAGGTAGTGTCGGATGATACACCACCCAGCAAAGCCTCTGAAAAATCCACTGGAACCACACTGTATAACAGTGGATATGAAAAAAATGGTTTACCGGACGATCGACCATCAGATTCATCCTCTGGTTCCGTTTACTTAAGAAATAACTAAGTGTTAACAGGCTTCTTGTACCGGAGGAACGACCAACCGGTTCTATCCTCCGGTTCAGTCTATTTTGATTTATAAGCCTAGTAATGATTAGGAAGATCAACCGTTCAGTTCCTGGCTTATCTTGGGACCCATACATAGACTCTAAGACTTGTCCATACTGATTTAAAAGATGTTTACCAACCTAATGAAACTTATCTAACGAATTAGGTAAAACACCACGGGTAATGGACAGAGCCGTCTGTTGGCTTCAAGGTTCAGCAGCACCTTTGGTCTCTACAGGTGAGGGGTCAGGTGACGTAGAGTTTGAGCATGTATTTGTTGTATGTGCATTTCTTTGCTATAACATGTCATCCAATGAATTGTATATATAACTGTTCATGCATTTGCATCATAATGATAACTATGTATGTTGATTATTGTATGATGGACGTGTGGTTTATGGGAGCACAATACACGGGTCATGTTATTGGTTGTTCGCACTCTATTAGGGACACAATGATCTAGGGAGTGGGGATCTTGGGTTCCCTGTGGGGTGTAGTATTTATATCATTATGTGTGCATAACCATGTATGATGGTGCATGTGACGTGTAGGAGTACGGGCATACATATCATGTTGGTGTGCTAGTGTCCTAGTAGAGACACGATGATCCATGGGAGTGGAGATCCAAGGTTCTCTGTTGGGGTACCACCCATGTATGGTGGTTCATGTAACGGGTGACCTCATGAATCACGTTGAGATTGACTGTACCTTAGTAGAGGCATGACGAACCATGGGAGTGGGGAGTCGGGGATCTTTGCTGGGTGTAGTCTTTGTTGAGACCATGTATGATGGGCGTGTGGCGTGTGAGAGCACAATACACAGACCATGTTGGCACACTATATTCTAGTGGAGACACGGTCAGTCTATTGGAGTAGAATGGGGATTCCTGCTACAGTATAATTTTACTTACTACGTACACATACCATGTTGAGTGATTGTTGATATGGATATGACTGTGTTGTGGGGTATATGATCGTGTGGCATATGGGAGTACAATTGTAAGACCCACACTCCACTAATCGGGTTTAACAGTGTCGTGCCAGGTCTTCCCATCATTGCTTGACCAAGTAGACCGACGGTGTGAAGTAGGATCACAAATCAGGTATGAGAATTGAGTTAAAAACATTAAAAGTATACGTAGGGTCGCATACCTAGGTAGGTACGATCGACCATATGGTAAGAAACAATGGTCACTGATCAATGACCCTACGGTCGATGTTTTTGACCCTATGGTAGACGGTTTTTGCGACCATAGGCCATCGACCATAAGACCTTAGATTGGACTCCAAGTTTAAAAACTTTTCTAATTTGTGAAGGATTTCTTTCCTATTATTAGAGAACTCTATATGGATAGTTTTTCTCTATATAAAGGACGTCCCTCAATCTTTTTTCACTCTTTTAGAGCATTAGTAAACCCTAGAGAAAGATAAGGAAAGAGAATGAAAAGAAGTAGAAGAAGAGAAGACCAAGGAGGAAACTGAGAGAAGAGTTCTACAGACTCTCTACAATAAGTAAGGTATGAACCTTGTCTCTGTAGCCTTAGAACACTAAGAGTAAGAGTTTCTAATGTAAATTGAGATATTAAAACCAACGTAAGGATTCAACCATGTGATTTGCTAAGCAAGTCTCAAAGGGGAATCATGGAGAATGGGTTAGAGTGATTAATTGGTAAAACTAGGAAATCTAGTCTTAGAATGATCATTAGGGAAGACCCTATTGAAGAGCCAAGAGGAAGTATTCGGATTGAATGTAGTCTATGATAAAAAATCTTAAGGTCGCAGCTATGGTCAACCATAACATGACCAGAGGATCGACCATAGACATTCGGTAAGAATTCAGAAATCATACAGTCGCAGGTATGGTTGCATATGGTGCGACCGTAGGGTTCGACCATAGGTAGTAGGGTCGACACAGAACCAGACCATAGGACTGATCAGACACCTATCAGTGATTTATTTTCAATTTTCGACTACTGTAACATGTTACATAGGAATCCTAACTTAAATCTATATAACTTTTAGGTTATTAAAGTGATTCAAAGAGAGTTACAAGGCTTGGAAGGAAATCGAGCTTTGCTAACAGGTGAGGGAACAAGACCTAAATTAATTGGATAATAATAAACTGTTATTTTATTGAGTCCAATGCCATGCTTGATTCTATGATTGTATGCTTGTAACGTGCATCTCACATGTCATCCAATATTAGTGTTATTACTACTCATACATATTTACTTTTGTCTATTTGCTACCATGTTAATTGATGATGATAGGAATAAACATGTAATTGTATGTGGTTAGTGTGCTTGATGGGAGTGGGGCATCAGGGGGAGGACGTGGCATTGTGGTCTCTGACCTGTTCACCAGACTCTAGCTCTATCTCTACTTAAGTCTTGTTCACTGACATCGTTATATCTCCATTACCTTAGCAGAACTATTACATCGTAGGGCATCAAGGGATGTGGTCTCAGATCGTGTAGTCTCTGACTCTGTCGGGAGGCCTTAGCTCTATCTCTATGGATGTATTGAGGGATGCTGAGGTGAGGCCTTGGATACACTGGATGACATTTAGGATTGGTTAGTTGCGAGCCCAGTTTGCAAGCCCTCGTCAATAGGGGCTTACGTATTGGTATGGGTAGGGCATCAGGGAAAGTGTTGGCGGTGTTTGATCTAGACACTTTAGATCTATCTCTATTCCATGGTGGGTACATGTGGGATGGCAATGGTGTTTGATCATTTGGGTGGATTTACACACTCGTGTATAGAGGTGCAGTGGCCGAAAATCCTTTCTATAGCATATTGCAAACTTAAAAATCAGACCAAAGATATGAATTGAATGCATGCATATGTATGTTGCATTGTTTTGTTTTGCTCACTGAGCCGTGATGTGTGCTCACCCTTTTGAAGTCGAATATTTTTAGTTAATGATGCAGGTCCTACTATAAAAGAGTACATGAATGCGTCAACATATGGACACATGGCGATCATGGATTTTGAAGCTGTAGAAGATACGCATGATCCTTCATGCGAGTGCAATTAGTGCATTTTTGATTAGTTTAGCTAAATTTGATTATTAGAACATGTAATGGATTAATTACTTTTATATCTTGAGTTTTAAAGATAATTAAATTAAATAACTATTATCATAGTTAGATGCTCAGTTCATTATTTATAAAGACTTTCGCTTATTCATTTATTATCTCTGATTATTACTGTGGAATGTGTGTATGGTTGATATGGTAGGTACTACCTAACGGAGATCCTGGTTAAACCGTTGGTTTATTGACGGTTCATCACACTATTCTGGTTAATCCAGAATTGGGGTGTGACAACGATATACTGCCATATGCCCAGTTACACCTTAGTAGGGGTACGGTCAATCCGTTGGAGTGGAGCCGAGGATCTTTGCTGGGGTGCAGCCCTCTTTATTATATTCTCATGCATCATGCATCAACTTAGTCAAATGAATTGTATTTTAGCTAATGATTGACGAGCCACTGATCATCGAGGGTCACTCGGATCAATGGTGCCATTGATCATTACGAGAGTTGCTCAGGTTCAATAATGGTTGACCCAGTAAAGAGCCACTGATCATCGAGGGTCGCTCGGGTCAGTAGTGTCATTGAATGTCTAGGTTCGTCTCGAGATCAATGACAGTTAAGCTAGGGTATAGGTTGACCATGATTGCATAGACATTTGATTGCCACTTACAATTGCTTGTTTATTTGCTTTTTTACTGCATTCTTAAATTATTGCATTGGATTGCATTAGATATTGACTTCTCACTGAGCTGGGATGTGAGCTTACCCCTCAAAATTTTTTTTAGCTTTGGTTGCAAGTACCTCTTCTGTGACAACTGATATGGATTCTATTGATGTAGAGGGCACTTATCTAGGCAAATGGACTTTGAGAGATCATATTGAGGGTTGTACCTATAAAGACTGTATTTACGGGACCTGAGTCAGCGCTTCGTCTCCATTTTGATATCTCTAAATAGATACAGTTTGGTTTATCTACAGTATGTTATTTCATATTTACTCTAGTTATTTAGTACGGGGAATTATGTAATACGAATGGTATGTGCGAAACTATTTGTAAGACATAACAAACATATTTGTATTAATAACATTAGAAGAATCTATTCTCTATTATGTTGCAACTCTTATTATTCTGCTATAATGATTATTAATTATTGTTGATTGTTATGGATATTATTTGTGTAGACTATGGGGTTTATTGGTAGATCATTTTAGTTGTCGATCGTTGGAAGATTCGGGTTGCTACGAGGGTTGACCCGAATATCTCGCCCAATTCCCTAGAATGGGTTATAACACTCCACATCTAGCATAATCTGAATCTGAGTATTCGATCAGCTCTAATCATCAACATGCCTATATGTGAGCATGTGATCCTTGGTGCCTTGTAGGTACCTCAGTACTTTCTTCACTGCTACCTAATATGGTAAACCAGGGTTCTTTTGGAACCTTCCTAAAACTCCCACTACAAATGCCATGTCAGGCCTGGTACAGACCTACACATACATTAAATTGCCTACTGTTGATGCATAGGGGATATCTTATATAGCTTGCTGTTCTAGATTGGTCTTCGGACATTGCTCCAGACTGAGTCTGTCGCCTTTAACTACAGGTGCCACACTTAATGAACATTGCTTCATCTTAAACCTTTCTAAAACTTTGTCAATGTAACCTTTTTGGGATAGTCCCACGGTCTTAAGAGACATGTCCCTATGAATCTCTATGCCTAAGACATTGGAGGCTTCACTTATATCCTTCATGTCAAAGTTTTGGGTCAATAAATGTTTTGTCTTGTGTAGTATCCCTCGATCATTGCTAGCTAAGAGAATGTCATCCACATATAACATGTCACACCCCAATTCTGGACTAACCAGTGGTGTAATGAACCGTCATGAGAACCAACGGTTCAAACCATGATCTTGTATAGGCTATGCCAACCATATTAAACCAAAACACATTCCACAATAATAATCAGAGTAAATAAATAAATAGCGAAAGTCTTATTAATAATGAACTGAGAGTCTACAGTGATAATTAAATATTTAACAAGTTATCTTCAAGAAACCAAAACATAATTAATATTGATTACAAGTATCGCAATACGAAAGTTAACCACTAAGCGTAAATACAGTTGAATCACTAGCTTGACGAGCCATATTCGTCCTCCACAGCTTGCACATCCATAGCCGTTGCATGTCCACACGTTGGCGTATTCATATAATCTTTAACCATAACACCTGCAACATTAGAAACTAAAAAGAATTGCGCGCATGAGGGTCAGCTCTCCAACTTGAGCTCAGTGAATTAACAAAACAATGCAACAAACATATGCATGCATTCAATTCATATCTTTGGTCTGGTTTTTAAGTTTACAATATGCTATAGAAAGGTTTGGTGGCCCCCGCACCTCTATACACTAGTGTGTAAATCCACCCAATGGATCAAACACCATTTCCATCCTACATGCACCCACCATAGAATAGAGATAGAGCTAAAGTGTCCGGATCAAACACCGCCAACACTTCCCCTGATGCCCTACCCATACCAACACGTAAGCCCCTGCTGGCAAGGGCTTGCAAATTGGGCTCGCAACTAATCAATCCTAATACCAAACAGTGTATCTAAGGCCTCACCCCAGCATCCCTCAATACATCCATAGAGATAAAGCTAAGGCCTACAGAGTCAGAAACCATACGGTCTGAGACCACCTCCCCTGATGCCCTACGACGTAATAGTTCTGCTAAAATAATGGTGATACGACGATGTCAGTGGGCAAGACTTGAGTAGAGATAGAGCTAGAGTTTGGTGACAAGGTCAAAGACCACCATACCACGTCCTCCCCCTGATGTTCTACTCGCATCCAACACACCAACCATACACATACAATTACATGCCTATTCCTAGCATCATCATCATCATCATGATATAAATAAACATAATTAAATATGCATGAACAGTAATAACAAGAATATTAGAAGACATGTGAGATGCACATTACAAACATACAAGCATAGAATCAATCATGGCATTGGACTCAAATAATAGAAACAGTTTGTTATTATCCAATTAGTTTAGGTCTTGTCCCCTTACCTTTGATCGATGTTTGTTCCTCTCCTTGTTCCTCTCCCAAGCTTTGGAAGTCACTTTGAATCTATTAAGAACCTAAACAATTAATGTATGTAAGTTAGGGTTCAAGTTTACCAAGTTATTGTAGTCAAAAACCTTATTTGGTCTTAAAATATGCTTGTTGTTTTCTTATGATCGATCATATGGTCGTAATATATGCCACCGTAGGACATATGGTCGATACCCTATGGTCGCATTACATGCGACCATATGATTCCTGAATCTTCCCAAATGCTTATGGTTGATCCTCTGATCAGGCTAGTCATGCTATGGTCGGCCGTAGCTGCGACCTTGGGATTTCTGGTCACAGACTACATGCAATTCGAGTTCTTTTGAGGTCAAATCCTCTGCTCTTCAATTGGGTTATTCCTAAGATCATCCTATGGCCATCATTAGTAGTTTTTTATCAATCCTAATCATCAAACTCATCCCTCATGGTTATCCTTGGGATTTTCTCAAGGCAATCACATGGATCATAATAGGTTGATATTGCCTATCTTCCATAGAAGTCTTATTCCATAGAGTTTACATCTCCAAGGAGAGGTTCATACCTTTGCCTGTGATAGAGAGCCAATCTCTTCTCAGCAAGATCATCTCCTTAGCCTTTTCTTCTTCTCCTTCTCTTCCTTCTCTTCCCTTCTCTTTCTCTAGGGTTTACTAATGTTCTTTAAAAGAGTGAAAAAGGACTGAGGGACATCCTTTATATAGAGGAAAACTCTCCATATAGAGTCCTCTTTCAATTAGGAAAGAAACCCCTTAATTTAAGAAAGTTTCCAAAACTCGAAGTCTGACCTGGGGTCTCACGGTTGATGGCTACGGTCACAGAACCCGTTGACCATAGGGTCAAAATCATCGACCATGGGGTCCTAGATTCGTGATCTTCATTCTTACCATATGGTCGACCATACCTACCCAGGTATCTGACCATATGCATACAGTTTTGGGTGTTGAGTTGATTTTTATACCTGGTTTGTGATCCATCTTTACACGCTCAGTCTACTTGATCCAAGAATGATGGGAAGACCTGGCACGACACGGTTAAATTGGGTTAGTGGAGTGCGGGTCTTATAGGTCATACAGTCTCACTACAGTCGACCATAGGTGCGACCGTAGCCCTCAAAACTGCCACCATAGGCCCAAAATTTATTGGTTTTTAGTTTTTGACTGGTTGTTTCCACACAAACTTAAGCAGTCAACCATACCAACTAAATTAGACTTATTGCTTACCTCATCTTGTGGTTTCTTCATACAATTGGTTCACTTGAGTCAATTATGATGGGAAGACCAATCACGACACGATAACGTAAGGTTAAACTGGATTCGTGGTGTGCGGGTCTTACGTAACACTAGTATGGTGAAACTAGTTCCCTTGATCTTTATGCAGATGCATTAATCAGCTCGATTCTCTACAAAGTTATAGGAAGTAATCATGCTATCAAATTTCAAATACCAGTGTCGGGAGGCTTGTTTCAATCCATATATGGACCTCTTAAGTTTGCATACTAAATTATCTCCTTTATCCGAAGTAAAACCTTCAGGTTGCTTCATGTATACCTCCTCATCTAAATCACCATTCAAAAATACCATCTTGACATCCATCTGGTTCAACTCAAGATCATAGTGAGCCATCAGAGCCATGATGATTCTCAAAGAATCTTTTCTAGATACGGGAGAAAATATTTCTTTATAATCAATTTGTGCTTTCTAATTAAAACTTTTTTCCATGAGTCGGGCCTTGTATCTTTTGATATTACCGTGTGGGTCCTTTTTGGTCTTGAAAACCCACTTACACCCCATAGGGAAGGTAAATCTACAAGTTTTCATACTTGATTCTTTGACATGGATTCCTTTTTTCTTTCATGGCATCATACCATAAAATGAAGTCCTTGTTATTTATGGCCTGTGAGAATGATATTGGATCTTTATTTATTCCAATATCATTTCCACAGTCTTGGAGATATATCTGATAATCTAAAGGAATTATCAATCTTCTTTCTCTCAAGGATCTCCTCAAAACTCGTGGTTCAGGAACCACAGGTTTAGCAACAATTGGCTCTTGAAGTGGTACATATTGACTGAATAAGATGTCTCGACAATCTCTTCTACATTTAGTGGTCAGGGTTTTATCCCTTTAGCAGTGGTACCTATGGTTCATGAGCAACCACCACTAGATCAAGATGAATTGTCACATCTCTGACCCTATATACTCCTACTATTGTCATCATCCTCTAAAAATTTGAGGGACAATAAAACTTGTAACCCTTAAATCATTTAGAATAAATAGCCAATGAAATATCCAATAACTGTTTCAGGGTCCAGTTTCTGAAGATGTGGATTGTAGACTCTTATTTCGGCTTTACAGCTCCATATACGAGTATGCTTCAAACTGGGTTTTCATCTACTCCATAACTCAAAATGAGTCTTAGGAATCGATTTGGATGGTACCCTATTCAAGATATATACCATAGTCTTAAAAGCTTCGCTCCACAACTTTAGAAGTAGACAAGAGTTGCGTATCATTCTTCTAACCATGTCCATAAGTATACGGTTTCTTCTTTCATCAACGCCATTTTGATCCGGAGATCTAGGCATGGTATATTGGGCTATAACAACTAGCTCTTGAAGATACCATGCAAATAGACCAGGTCTTTGATCATATTCTATAGTTTTACCATAGTATTCACCACTTTTGTCTGATCTCACGATCTTGATCACCTTTCCACTCTGTTTCTCTACTTCTGTCTTGAAGTTCTTAAAAGCATCTAATGCCTCATCTTTATGAACTAGAAGATAGAGATATATGAATCTTGAGTGGTCGTCAATGAAGGAAATAAAGTATCTCTGACCATTTAGACAGGGAGTGGAAAAAGGTCCACAGATATCTATATGTATGATTTTCAAAATCTCAGTTGATCTTTTGGCACCTTTCTTGGTTTTATTGGTCTGCTTCCCCTTGATGCAGTCCACATAAACCCCCAAGTCAGTGAAATCTAGAGTCTCAAGTACTTCATCATTCACTAACCTTTTGATTTTGTTACTGAGATGTAGACATAATTAAAGGTGCCATAATTTAAAAGACTTTTTATTCACATTCATTCTCTTTATTTCAATATTATTAACAGAAAATAAATTACTTTCATATGTTGGATCTAAATTTAAAAGAAACAAATCATCAATTAAAGAACTTGAACTGATTGTTACATCGTTCTTCAATAGCTTTAGGAGGCACTAGAAAATTCAAACACACAATCCAAAAGTGTCAATCTAGAGACAGAAACCAGGTTCTTAGCAAATGATGGAACATAAAAGGTATCTTTTAAATTCAACAAAAAAATCAAACTTCACAACTAATCTGTAGACTCCTACAGCTTCCACTTGAGACTGCATCCGATTTCCTGAATAGATGTGTCTCTCATTTTCCTTCGGAAGCCTTGTTTGTAGAAAGCCTTGCAAGGTATTGGCCACATGGATTGTCTATCCAAAATCAATCCACCAATTATTTGAATGAGAATCAATTAAATTTGATTCATAGCAAACGAAAGTTTTCTGAGCTAAGATGTCCCTCATGTGCATGATGTGATCACACACACCTAGGCCCCGTTTGATAACACTCCAGCTCCCATGGAGCTACTTCTGGTCTGGAGTCATTTTTTACTTCTTCTCCAGAATTAGGATTTTTGGAGTAAAATGTTGTTTGATAATGCTGCTCCAAAATCAAAAGACTATGCTTCCACAATGCTGTTTGGTGGTGGTGGTGGTGGTGGTGTTGGTGGCAGTGGGGGGGTGGTGGTAGTGGTGGTGGTGCTGGTGGGTGGTGGTGGAGGCAACACTGGTGGGTGGTGGTGGCAGTGGTGGTGGTGGGTGGTGGCCTTGGGTAGTAGTGGTGGCAACAGTGGTGGTAGGTGGTGGGTGGGTGGTGGTACCGATAGTGGTGGTAGGTGGTAGGTGGTGGTGGTGGCGGCGATGGTGGTAGGTGGTGGTGGCGGCATCGATGGTAAGTGGTGGGTGGTGGTGGTAGCAGCAACGACGGTGGTGGTGGTGGCTGTTGTGGGTGGTGGGGATGGTGGCAGTGGAGGGGTGGTGGTGATTATGACAGTGCTAGTAGTGGTAGTGATGGCAGTCAGTAGTGGTAATAGCTCCAGAGCAAGAGAAGTAAGTTTTTTAGCTCCCAGAGACATTTTTTGAACGGGTTACTCCATGGGAGTCAAAACTTGAACCGTGTTTATCAATTGCCATTCTACTCGAAATTAGCTCCGGAGCTAAGAAGTAAGGAGCTGAAGTGTTATCAAACGGGGCCCTATATTATCATTGTTTCAAATTGAGTATGATTTTCCCATTAGAGTGCTAACTAATATCTTGTTTGAACTCACAAAATGAGCATCAATCACCTTTATGGAGTCAGTAACCTTCTTACATTCAGGAATTGATCCTTTAATGCTCTTGTCGATATTGTTCATGACAAGCATTAGGCTAAAGTGGTTAGACTGCTCTCACTTATCATAGTGAGCAATTTGGACTGGCGTACTGGAATTCGTAAGAGCAATGGGCTCTTTCACATAGAGTGCCAAGTTCAAATCCATGCACTCTAAAGTCAAACAAATCTTTTGTTTCCAATCTGGATAATTTCCCCTAGTAAGCATTGGGAGACTAATCTGGTTATTATTTAATGCTGCAAACAATGCAAAAGGAAGTATAGAATTATGGCATACTATTATATACTGATATCAACCCACATCAATAATTAGTCACATACTAAAATTTATTATAATCTACCTGTGGCTAAACTTATAATCAATTTTAGTATGTCAAAGCTTTACACTAAGTTGATTGACATCAAACTTAAGTGACAAACTAATGTATCCTACAAAACTACTTGTGGGCTATGATTATAGTATACATCTGTCTATGTCTGTATTTATAAGACTAGAATGTTACACTATAATTCATAAGGTTATTCCATAGCTGTAGGCAGAAGAAGGCCCCCTTTGTCTTGTAGTTTCACATCCCACCTTATTCCATCTTTGTCAAAAGAAAAGAATATTTCCCTATGGAGATAATAGCTAATTCCAATGCAAAAGATGCAATTTTGCAATGCCTACCTTTAAAAGGGTATTTTAAGTCTTTTATGACATCCAAAAAATGTACTTATAATTGTTAAAATAAACCTAATGGTTTTCTTGATTTTTAACATACCTTCACTATAAGGGCATTTTAGTCATTTATGCACCCTTTAAACAAACATTCATAAGTGTTAACATAGGACTAATAACATTAAAGAGTTCTTAATGGCTTATTTCTTTACTTTATTTAACACTGACTTTTAGTGGTGTTTGTTTCTATCACTAAATATAGTGACATAATAATGATATTGTTATACATATACAGTGGCGTTCTGGCTATAAATATCATTAAACAGTGCTTAATACATTATGTTGTGTATATAGATACAGTGACGCTCTGTTTGTAAATGTCACTAAAAGAAAACTGGATTTTAGCAATGTTCATAAGACATTGTCACAAAAAATACAGCCATTGTTCTTAACTTTTAGCGACATTCAGAACAACCTGTCATAGAAAGTGTAGTCATTAATATAGTGACGTTCGGTTTGTAACTATATAGAGGTGACTTATAGTAAAAAGCAGTTCAAAATGTTAAACATCACCATTAACAGAATCATTCATGGTTTAAATCCGGTTATTGGGTCAGATCGGTTCGAACCAAAATCGACTGATTCATCCCGGCCCAAACTGGTTCAGTTCAAAAGGATGCCAGGTCAAAATCTAGGGTTTCTAAGTCGAACCTTATGGGTCCCCGAGTTATACCACGAGCCAACCCGAATGGGTGCAAGGTTGGGGTCTTGTGATTAATCCGAACAGATTCCTAGGTTGGGTCTTGGGTTAACCCAAATGAGGTTATTTGGGTTGGGGCTGATCTCCTAACCCGGTTCAGTTAGAACCGAACCAAAACCATGTTCAATAACCTTTTTTTTTTTTTTTTAACAATCAATGGGCTGACTATAAAGCCCATAACCATAGTCAAATCAATGGGCTTTAATTACAACTACTTAATCCATTACCAAACGTTTAAAATAAAATAACAACTTAAATAGTCTTAATAAAATATCAAAAAATCCCTTAATATTATATTCTATTTTCAAAAGAAATGCCATTGGCATATTCCATAACAGAATCATGTTCTAACTGAACACATCGAAGTTGCAACGGCTCTAAAGTGTCGAACACCCATGATCTTTTGCATGGAGTCTGGAGACGATTCCGGTGCCACAATGATCACAAATTGCCACCACCACCACCAACTAGCAACACAACAGTTTAGGCAAACCGTCGCTGGCCACATAAGGCTGTGGTAGGTTGGCCCTTGTGGGTTTGCCTGCTGCGGTTAGCGCCACCGGCAATAATCGCTACTGGCTGTTGCTGGTTGGCTGTCATGGGCTTGTAGGTTATGCCGGCTAACCTCCGAGTTGCTGGTGGCTTGCGGGTGTGTGCCTACTGGCTGCGGGGATGTGGGCCGGCAGCCATTCAGGTGGACACCTACATGTTACTGTTGGTCGACGATATTTTAAATTCTGAAAACCAAATGTTTCAAGCTATCCTTAGCAGCTAGTTGCCCTTGCGGGTGGCTGGCTACGGCTGTGCAAGCTGCAATCTGCTAGAAAAAAAAAGAGAAATCAATAGCATCTTTAAGGTGGACAGAGGGTGGGAATGTAAGATCCGCACACCACGAACCTGGACTAACCTTATATTTTGTGTCGGGACCCGTCTACATATCATGGTCGAGCCAAGTGGACCAAGTGTGTGAAGAAAAACCAAGACCCAATATGAAAATTTACTCAAAAACAGTCAAAATGAGGGTAGGGCCGCAGGTTTTAACAGGCAGGTCCGACCCCCCCATCGACCCCCTCATCGACCCGTGACCAGGGGTCGAAGGGGTCTATGAATTGTCCGACCCCCCATCGACCCCCGGTAATAGGGAAAAATAGAACGAACCGAAAATCAGGAAACTTTCCTAATTTCAATTGGAACATTTCCTAAACTCAATGGGACTTATTTTGGGAGGTTTTACTCTATAAATAGGATGTCCCTAAGCCTCTTTCACTCCTTTTACAACCCTAATTGGAATGAGAGAAAGAGAAGAGAAGGAAGAGAAGGAGAAGAGAAAGAGAATTGAAGAAGAAGACCAAGGAGGAGGAAATTCAGAGGAAACTCTGAATCTCAGTAAACCTAAGGTATGAATACATTCCCCATGATTTATTTAAGACCTTAGAATGGTTTATGAAGAGGGTATGACTTAGAAGAAACCCAAATCACCCATCCGTGGTTAGGTTTCAATGGAAACCATGGAGGAGATCATTGAAACCATGTAGGTGAATAAAGAATAGTTCTAAGTCATAGAACATGTGTGGAATGGATTGTAGAAGCAAGCCATAGGACCCCAACCCTAGCATCGACCCCCAGCATTCGGGAAGTTCAAGAAAGGAGGGGTAGCACCTAGGGTCGATGGAACCTCCGACCCTAGGCATCGACCCCCAGTTAACAGCAAGTTGGAAAAATTGGAATAAAATCTAACTAAATTCTATCGACTTTGTTAGGTCTTCTAGCAATATAATATCAATATAAAAGTGATTCTTAAGGCTTGAAAGAGGATCTACAAACAAGCAAAGGTGAAGAAATAGGACTCTAAACTAATTGGTTAATAACAAACTATTTTTATTTTTTGAGTCCAATGCTATGCTTGATTCTATGCGAACATGCTTGTAATGTGCATTCAATATGTCATCCAATATTTCTATTTATTATTCATGCATATTTACTTTATTATTTATAACATGATAATGATGATGATGATAGGAATAGGCATGTGAATGTATGTGTGTAGTTGGTGTACTTGATGCGAGCGAGTATCAGGGGGGGTGTCATAGGCTGGGCCTCAACACTTTAGCTCTATCTCTAACTCAAGTCTTGTGCATTAGCATCGTCATATTGCCATTACTTTAGCAGAACTATTACGTCGTAGATCATCAAGGGAGGTGGTCTCGGTCCTTGTAGTCTCTGACTCTACCGGGGGGCTTTAGCTCTATCTCTATGGACGTTCTGAGAGATGCTGGGGTGAGGCCTTGGATACATTGTTTGGCATTAGGATTGGTTAGTTACGAGCCCAGTTTACAGCCCTCGCCAATAGGGGCTTACGTGTTGGTATGATACTGTACAACAATAAACGTTAACATTTGTTGTACAATGTTCATGAATTGGGTACTTATGAGTCGACGATAAACGTTACCTTCGGGCGGCGTCACACACTTGTGTATAGAGGCGGGGTCAATAAACGTTAACCTTTGACTACCTAAACCTTTCTATTGCATACTACAAACTTTAAACCAGACCAAAGATATGAATTGATTGCATGCATATGTATTGTTGCATTGTTACGTTTACTCACTGAGCTGAAGTTGGAGAGTTGACCCTCGCGCGCATAAATTTTTTTTAGTTTCTGATGTTGCAGGTACTATGATTGAAGATTTTATCTACACGCCAACATATGAACGAGTGGAGGCTATGAATGAGCAAGCTGGGAGAACAAACATGGTTCGTTAAGCGAGCATTTCAACGGTGGATACGTTTAGTGTTTAGTTTTCGTATTTGGATATTGTAATATGTATTAAGTTATGTTTTGGTTACTTGGAAATAAATGGAGTATTAATTATTTATCATGATTAGACCTCGGTTCATTGTCTGTAAGACTTCCACTATTTATTTTATTACCTCTGATTAATGTGGAATGTGTTTTGGTTTATCATATGTGGGATAGCCTATTGTGAGATCCTGGTTGAACCGTTGGTTTATTGACGGTTCATCACACCATTCTGGTTGGAGCAGAATTGGGGTGTGATAGGGAATACCCGCTCTGATACCATATGTTAGAATCCCCACCAATACAGAGGTAAAACTGAATGTAGAAAATTAAAATACCTCTGTTAAGATCGTCTCCTGCCATTTCCGTCCAACCTATGCCATGCTTAGCTTGTCCTTGTTGCTTGTCTCTGTTAAATAGGGAAGAGGGGAGAAGGGGAGGTTTCTATGCACTCCTTATCCTAGACAAAGAGAACATAATGGAAATTCTCAAGATATGTAAGTGTGCACAGGACCTCACCTTGAGTCAACCGTCTCCTCCCATCAAGGGTCGATGGTGATCTGGGTGCCACATGTCCAAAGATCCTATGTTAAATAATCCATCGATGGTGGGGCCAAGTGGCATGTGGGTCACCCGACTGACACTTTCGTGATTCTAAGCTTCAAGACCACCTGTAGCATGCAATAAATGTCAAAGCAAAGCAAGGAAGACGACTACTACGGGTGGTACGTCTGTGGCATCCAATCCATGCCACCGCCATGACCACTACCACCACAAATTTAAGCAGAGGGACGAAAGAGCAGTTTCTTTTTACGAACAGATATATACGTTACGATAGTTCCATGAAGCATACAAGTTATCATAATCTAATTAAAAATACCATTTTCAAAAGCTAAAAAAATGGTGGTACAAGCAGAGAAAGATAAACAAGAAAAGCTACCTCAAATTACAATTTTTTTTTTCAAATTCATAAGTTCACTTTACTTTCTCTACATTGACTGTACGCACAAGAGTTTCTAGGGACCACTTGTATCAACCCTTAACTTCTAGAAAGGATTGAACAGAAATGATATAATTCATGGTTTAGGGACTTAGCATCTTCTCACAAGAGATAATAGTAAGTTATCCTCCCTTCAGCTTCAAGTCCATTGTCTTTGTCGTTGCTTAGCTTGTAAACACTTAGAACTAAATACTGTCAAAGTTAGCTTCAAGGAGAAGGATTGACACAATTTTTTCCCCTTCTCAATTGATGTCAAAATCAGTGGTCACCACCATCGTTCTGGGGTCCAATATGGGCAAGTAGAGCTAAAACGGGCGGAGAGGACTTGGAGTCAAGGAGCTCCATTATTGGTGTGAAGTCGACGCCTCTCAGTACTTTGTATTGGTTAATAGAGGCTCCCCTTGATCACCTCGTCATTCGACTCATTTTCTAGCTCCTTTACTAGCAACTCCCAATATATCATGTAATGCCCCATGATACTCGGCCTGTCTACATAGCTCATGTACTCCACCATGCTCAAGTTATACTCTTGTGACAACACCGACATACTCTCCACCGCTTTCTCTAACAATGCCCCATAAACCACTTTCTTGCAAGAGATAGGGAGAGCGGAGACACCGAAGAAGAAAGATAAGAAATTAGGGATTTAAAATAATAATGACTAATTTTGTCTTTTTAGATTACCCATAAGGGTATTTTGGATATTAGAAAAAACAAAATCATTCTGACATCAACAACTAATAGAAAAAAAAAACTAATAGAATGGGTCTCTATGTAACAACGTTTGGGAATTAGGGGTAGTACATGTAATTGTTGTCAACTTTAGGGTAATATCTGTATTTGACTAATAGGTCAGGGGTCATATGAGTAATTTTCCCTTATTTAAATTTCCTATACTACCCCTCTAACCCCTCACCTCCATCCCATTCATTGCCGCCCTTTGCATCCCCTATTCTTTACTCCCTTTACCCTGCCCTCGCCCCCGTCCCGCTCCCCAATCACCAATCCCTCCTCTTCCCAGACTGTATTCACTCTTCTCCATCTGTAGTCCTTCTACAACACCTCTTCCCTTGTGGTATGTTCTTGTTGGCCATTTATTGTCATTATTGGTAACTTTGTTGAGATGGCAGTGTGGCTCAGTCAGGAGGAGAGAGATTAGCTATGCAGAGTAGTAAAAGTTCTAAAGGAGAGAGAAAATAAAGAGAGAGAGAGAGAGCGTTAGTGCAAGTGGCAGAGATGAGCCAACAATGTGGACATGTCTTCAATAGCTTGAGCAGTGGCTTGGAATAGTTCCAACATGTTAGTATGAGTGTGTGAGGACAAAGATCGTAACCTTGGAAGTCGCCACCTAGATTAAAGTCTAGGACTTTGGAAAATGTGAAATCTCACCCTAGGGTAAAACTTTGATTGACTCATGACCCTTAGATTAGACTTCTGGTCCATCAAAGATTGGGTAAGCGTCAGGTTACGATTATGGGAAAGGGTTAGACACCCAAACCGCCCAATCGAAATCGATCTCCTATACCTTTCCTATGCTAGACTCTATCTGTTAAACCGAACCAAACCAAGTAGTTTGATATCATTGAACCGAATCTATATCCATCAGATTGCCTACATATCATGAAATTATTTCAAAAATCAGGTTCACCATCGTAGTTCAGGTGTGATTAAAGTTTATGGCTGTGATTTATGCTTGTGCATGATTAAATTCATTGTTCAAGTTGAAGTTTATGCTTGAAAGGACGAGAAACCCTATGGGTTAGGATCTGGATAGTCCATACGAACTGATAGGTAATCCTAGTGGATCTAAGAATGGATAACCCTTTCTGGGTCTGAGTGTGAATAACCCTATTTGGACCAAAATGTGGATAACCCTTTCTGAGTCGAAATGTAGATAACCCTTTCTGGGTTAAAATATGGATGGATATCCTAGTGGATCTATGGATAGTCCGAGTGGACTAAGGTATGGATCCGAATTTTAGATTCTCCCAAATAGCCTACGTATCCTAGGGTTTGCCCTAGGAATCAGAATCCGCGTAGTTTGGGCTCTGGGTTAAAATGGTTGAGTATCCTAGTGGATCTATGGATAGTCCGAGTGGACTAAAATGTGGATAAATATCCTAGTGGATCTATGGGTAGTCCGAGTGGACTAAGGTGTGGATCCGAATTTGGGATTCTCCCAAATAGCCTACGTATCCTAGGGTTTGCCCTAGGAATCAGAATCCACGTAGTTCGGGTTCTGGGTAACCTTATTTAGGTTGGAAAATGGGTAAATATCCTAGTGGATCTATGGATAGTCCGAGTGGAATAAAATGTGGATCCGAATTTGGGTTTCTCCTAAATGGCCTATGTATCCTAGGGTTTGCCCTAGGAATCAGAATCCGCATAGTTCGGGCTGAGTAACCCTATTTGGGTTGGAAAATGGGTAAATATCCTAGTGGATCTATGGATAGTCCGAGTGGACTAAAATGTGGATCCGAATTTGGGTTTCTCCCAAATGGCCTATGTATCCTAGGGTTTGCCCTAGGAATCAGAATCCGCATAGTTCGGGCTGAATAACCCTGTTCTAGGTTAATGATTGAGAACCTATTCTAGGTTTAGGGTTAAGAACCTATTCTAGGTTTAGGATTGAGAACCTATTCTAGGTTTAGGGTTAACTAAGAGGTGGAAATCATCCTGAGTTACCATTTTCATCCTGAGTTCTAATTTTAGAAGGTTTGGCAAAGCATTCTCTTTCTTTATTAAGATTTTTATTATTTTCCATTATACCCTTCCCAAGAATGTGGGTGCCTAGATGCACGTCCCCACGCCTAGATTGTCTTCTAGAAATGTGCATACATGGCAGTTCAACTAGGGTGTTGCATAAATTAAATTATTGCCAAAAATATATTATTTATCAAAATATGGCATATAACACTTTTATGATAAGAAATTCACATACAGTAAAATTGTTAGAAATCTCTCAAATATGGTATGTATTGCAAATAAGGCAAGAGCCTATATGGCATGATCTAGTATGCTATCTTCTAAGCATGGTAAGACTTAATATGGCAGTGAGCATTTAAACATGACAATGAGCATCCAAACATGACAATGAGCATCTAAACATGGCAGTGAGCATCTAAATATGGAAATGAGCATCCAAACATGTCAGTGAGCATCTAAAAACACTCATGATGAAATTCAACGGTATAAATCACCATTGATGGTAATCTAACTGTTCAGATTCATTTAAAACATTCCCAAATATAATCAATGGTTCAAATCACTTAAGGTGGTAATCCAACCGTTCAGATTCATTTAAATCAGTTTTCATGTCATCCAATGGTTCAGATCGCATATTATCATGCATCATATGATTAAATCTTGAAAATCAATGGTTTAGATCAACTTAAATCACATTAACATGCAAATAATATGATCAAATGAAGCAGATCGGGTATGAGGCATAATTGATCAGGTTTGTGCATATCAAATGGGAACCATCTAATAATTAATGTGAAAACCTGATTTAGGATGAAAGTCATGGAATAAATCATTTAGAGGTGGGGACAGCTCCATTATGATGGAATTTAGTCTGATTTAATTGATTGATCTAATTAACCTAGGATTGATGATAGGTAATCGGACAAAATTTTGATAACTCTTGGTTGATGCAAGTTTGAGATGGGGTTTGCCAAGTAAATGGAAGTGGTGACATGTGGGTTTGGTTTATGATGAAGGCAACTAGTATAGGTTGTAGGGAAGATCGATGGCTGTACAGGTGGTGATATGGGTTTAGCTGTCACACCCCAATTCCGCTCTATTCAGAATGGTGTGATGAACCGCTAACAAACCAACGGTTCAACCAGCATCTCGAGTAGGCTATATCCGTTTTATCTAAACCCCATACATCCATATTCATAATCAGAGTAAATACACAATAGCGGATGTCTTATAATAAAATGAACTGAGAATCTACTGTGATATTAATATTTAAATAGCAAATTATTCTGTATCAACTGAGACATAAATAAATATCAAATACAGGTCCTTAATAAATCCAAATAAAGAAAACTAGAAAAATATCTAATTGAATACACATGAGTTGCACTCGCAAGAGGAGTCATGTGTATCCACTTCCTCTTCCACTTCCATCGCCGCCACGTTTCCGTACACTGAAGCATCTACATAATCTTCAACAGTCATACCTGCATCATCAACTAAAAATATTCAATGTTGAAAGGGTGAGCACACATCACGGCTCAGTGAGCAAACAAAACAATGCAACAATACATATGCATGCGATTCAATTCATATCTTTGGTCTGGTTTAACGTTTGCACTGTGCTAAAGAAAGGATAGGTGGCCGCCGCACCTCTATGCACGAGAGTGTGGATACGCCCAATGAACGTCTCACCGTCGCCCACAGCACCCACAATGAACATTGGACAACGAAGGTCACGTTTATCGATGCACAACTCCATACCAACAAATAAATCCATGATGGATAGGGCTGTAAACGGGGCTCACTACTAACCAATCCTAATGTTAAAAGTGTATCCAAGGCCTCACCCCAGCATCCCTCAGAGCACCCGTAGAGATAGAGCTAAGGCCCCCCGGTAGAGTATAGGACTCAAGGACCGAGACCCTCCTTGATGCCCTACGTCGCAATAGTTCTGCTAAGGTAATGGCGATACGACGATGCTAATGCACAAGACTTGAGTTAGAGATAGAGCTAAAGTGCCCGAATCAAACACCGCCTAACACTTCCCCTGATGCCTTACTCGCATCAAGCACACTAACCACACTCAAACATTCACATGCCTATCCCTAGCATCAATCATCATCATCATGTTATAACTAAACCAAATTAAATATGCATGAACAATAATAGCAGGAATATTGGATGACATGTTGAATGCACATTACAAGCATATTTGCATAGAATCAAGCATGGCATTGGACTCAAGAAATAAAAGTAGTTTATTATTAACCAGTTAGTTTAGGCTTGTTCCCTCACCTTAGCTTGTTAATAGATCATCTTCCAAGCTTTATAATCACCTTTATAATGTTATTATATTGCTAGAAGACCTAACAAAGTCGATAGAATTTAATTAGAATTAATTCTTAATTTAAAAACCAAGCTGTCAACTGGGGGTCGGAGATAGGGTCGGAGTCATTATCGACCCCTGGTGCGACCACCCCTATTCTGGACTACCCGAACACTGGGGGTCGATGTTCAGGGTCTGGTAGGGTCGATTGGCCATCGACCCCCTGTGCGACCCCCTATGGGTTTTGGTCAATTTTCTTCCTTTCAGTCCATTTTTCGTGTTTAGGGTCCTATGGCTTGCTCCTAAAATCCATTCTACACACATTCTATGGTCTAAAACCATGAATCATTCACCTATATAGCTTTCATGAATTCCCCCATGGTTTTCCATGAAAACCTAACCATGGGTTGATGGTTTGGGACTCTCCGAGATCATATTCTCTTCATTACCTAACCTAAGGTCTGTAGAAACTCATGGAATTAGTATCCATACCTGAGAAGAATACTCATTCTCTGCAACTCTTTTCTCCCTTGCTTTTCTTCTTCTTCCCTTCCTTCTCTTCTCTTTCTCTCAATTCAATTAGGGTTGTAAAAGGAGTGAAAGAGGCTTAGGGACGTCCTATTTATAGAGTAGAAACTCCTAAAATAAGTCTCATTGAGTTTAGGAAAGAGTCCAACCAAAATTAGGAAACATTCCTAATATCAGTTTATGGCGGCAACTGGGAGTCGATGAGGGGGTCGATGATCCCGTCGACCCCTAAATCCTAAAGTGTCCGACCCCCTCTGTAAAACAGGGGGTCTGACTTTCTGTCTTGGGGGTCCAACCCTCCCTTGCTGGGTATGCGACCCTCCCCTTAATTTAAGTGTTTTTGGGTCGATTTGATACCTGGGATCACGATCTTCTTCACGCCCATGGTCCATTTGGCTCGACCATGATGGGTAAACCTGATTCAAGGTGGTAAGACCGGGTTTGTTTGATACGGGTCTTACAACTCCCCCCTACTTATAAAAATTTCGTCCTCGAAATTGTAGGTACCTTCTGAATCAAATAAGTGAGGGTATTGCATCTGCATAGCATTCTCTTCTTCCCATGTAATTTCTTCCATCTCTCTAATTCTCCAAGTGACCTTAACATAATAGATATCTCGGTTGCGTAGTCGTTGAACCTTTCGGCTGGTGATTTTAGTTGGTGTTACTTTAAATGTCAATTCATTAGTCAATTTCGGTAGATCTACTGTCAGGACGTGCGTTAGATCCTTGACATACTTCTTCAATAAGGAAATATGAAATACGTCATGCACACTTGACATAGATGGTGGTAGTGCTAGCTGATAAGCCACTTTTCCATGCTTATCTAAAATCTCATATGGCCCAACATATCTTGGACTTAGTTTCCCTTTCTGTCCGAACCATTTCAATCCTCGCATAGGCGATACCTTCAAGAATACTTTATCACCTACGGTGAACTCAAGATCTCTGCGTCGAGTATCTGCATATTGCTTCTGACGGTTCTGAGCTGTTCTTACCCTTTCCTTAATAATGTCGACCACGTGACAAGTCTCTTCGACAAATTCTGGCCCAATAATACTGCGTTCTCCAATTTTATTCCAAAACAAAGGAGTTCGCTATTTTCTGCCATACAATGCTTCGTAGGGTGACATCTGTATAGTAGCCTGGTAGCTATTGTTATAAGCGAACTCGATCAGTGGTAACTTTTCATCCCATGATCCTTTGAAGTCAATTAGACATTCTCGTAGCATATCTTCTAGAATCTGAATTGTACGCTCTGACTGTCCATCTGTCTGTGGATGAAATGCAGTACTAAACTTCAATGTTGTACCCATAGCCTTTTGCAATCCTTCCCAAAAATTTGAAGTAAATCGTGGATCTCTATCAGACACAATGCTCTCTGGTACACCGTGCAATCGAACAATATTATCCACATACAGCTTTGCTAACCTTTCCAGTGTATACTGAGGTTGTATCGATATAAAGCGAGCTGTCTTAGTCAGACGGTCTACAATCACCCAAACTGCGTCAGCTACTCAAGGAGTCAGTGGTAATCCCGTGACGAAGTCCATAGTGATGCAGTCCCATTTCCATGCTGGTTCTGGTAACGGTTGTAACAGTCCCGCGGGTCTTTGTCGTTCAGCCTTTACTTTCTGACAATTTAGGCATTGTGACACGAACTTAGCTACATCTGCTTTCATCCCTCTCCACCAATATAGTTTCTTTAGATCATGATACATTTTTGTACTTCCAGGATGTATCGAATAGATGGTGGTATGGGCTTCTTTCATCAGTCGGTGTCTAATGTCCACACTTTCTGTTTTGGGTACACATATCCTCCCTTTGTACTTCAGTACCTTCTCTTCGTCCAAGGTAAACTCAGGGTTAGTTCTACCTTTTTCGATGTCTTCTTGCACCGTTCTCAGGTAAGGGTCTGATTTGATAGCTGTCTTCACTTCATCAATTATGTCCGGTATAATCTTCAATGCAGCGAATATATTTGAAAACCGATAAATAAACCCTTGGCTGGCTGATCCATCCGTCGTATCTAACACATACTGCTCGTTGCCGTGATTAAATACCATTCCGGTAGTACACATTGCTGCAGTTGTGCTAACCTCTCCTTGAGATTTTATCATTGCCTTTCTGCTCAACGCTTTTGCTACTACATTAGCTTTCCCCAGATGATACTGGATATCACAGTTATAGTCTTTCAGTAGTTCCAGCCATCTTCTTTGTCTCATATTCAACTCCTTCTGATTAAATAAATAAGTAAGACTTTTATGGTCTGACTTAATCTGAAACTTCTCTCTGTATAGGTAATGTTTCCATATCTTGACAGCATGTACAACTGCTGCTAACTCCAAATCATGAGTGGGATAGTTTTTCTCATGTGTCTTCAACTGTCTTGAGGCATAAGCAATTACTTGTTCTCCTTGCATAAACACACATCCTAATCCCAGTCCTGACGCATCAGTGTATAGGGTAAATGGCTGTCCTGGGACAGGAATAGTCAAAATCGGAGCGGATATCAATTTGGTCTTCAATGTCTGAAAGCTCTTCTCACATTTATCCGTCCACACAAACTTTTCACCTTTCTTAGTCAAACTGGTGAGAGGTACGGCAATCCGGGAATAGTCTTCCATAAATCTCCGATAATAACCAGCGAGACCCAGAAAGCTTCTAATTTTGGCAACGCTCTTTGGTGCTTCCCATTTTACAATAGCCTCGATCTTGCTGGGGTCCACTTTGATTCCTTCAGCGGATACTACATGGCCTAGGAAGGCGACTTCACTTAGCCAAAACTCACACTTGGTAAATTTGGCATATAGCTTCTCTTTCCTTAAACGCTGTAGGGCGGCGTTTAGGTTCTTGATATGGGTTTCTTTGTCCTTGGAATATACCAATATATCATCGATAAATACAATAACTGACGTATCCAACATATCATGGAAAACCCGGTTCATAAGTTCCATGAAAGTTGCTGGTGTGTTTGTTAATCCAAAAGACATGACCAAGAATTCATAATGTCCATATCTGGTCCTGAAAGCTATCTTAGGAATATCACCCTCTTTAATCTTCAACTGATGATAGCCTGACCGAAGATCAATCTTAGAAAATACTTTTGCCCCTTGTAACTGATCGAACAAGTCATCGATCCTATGTAGTGGATATCGATTCTTGATTGTCAGCTTGTTCAACTCCCGATAGTCGATACATAATCGAACGCTACCGTCCTTCTTCTTTACGAACAATACTGGCGCTCCCCATGGTGATATACTGGGTCGAATATAACCCTTGTCCAGCAGTTCCTGTAGTTGCACATTCAATTTCTTCAGTTCAGTAGGAGCCATTCTATAAGGTGCTTTTGATACTGGTGCGGCTCCAGGTATAAGGTCTATCACAAACTATGTGGCTCTGTCGGGTGGTAATCCTGGTAGTTCCTCAGGAAATACGTCGGGATAGTCCCGCACAACATCAATATCTTCCATTCGTGGTGCTTCCTAGGTTAGGTCGACCACTGATACTAGATACCCGACTGCCCCCTTCTCAAGGCACTTCTTAGCCTTTAGTGCTGAGAGTATGAGCTTGCGTTTACGGGGAAGTTTGGTTCCCACAAAACTTAATTCTGCTCCTTCTTTGTCTTTAAATGTTAGCTTCTTTTCGGCGCATAATAGGTTCGCAAAATGCCGAGCTAACCAGTCCATTCCCAAGATGACATCAAAGTCTGTCATCCCAAGTTGGATCAAGGTTGCATCTAAGGTTTTCTCGCCAATGAGAACTGGACATGGCCCATAACCTTTCTCTAATTCCACTTCTAACCCCATCGGTGACCGTACAAGTAGTTTGTAGTCCAATGTTTTGATGGGTAAGTTCAGCTTCTTTCCAAACGACATAGATATAAAGGAATGAGTAGCTCCTGAATCAAAGAGTACTCTGGCGGGTATGCCATTTATAGGTACGATACCTGTGATTTGTTTAAACTTAGTCTACATGCTTACACAATGTAATACAACTTAAAGGTTTAGGTCATACCTATGACCACATCGGGTGATGCGGCAGCATCCTCGGATGTCACAACATATACTCGTCCTTGATGTTGTTGCTTCCTGGGTTTAGGATACTCTCTCATCATATGTCCCACTTGATTGCAGTTATAACATCTTGGACTTTTAGTATTTGGCTTTGGTTGCTGCTGAGCTACTTGAGTGGTCTTGGGTGCAGCGGTAAAATTCTGAGTACAAAAAGACTTATATGTCTTGTTATTACCTCCATTGTAAGAATTACCAGCTGGCCTTTTCACACCTCTGTTTTGCATAAAATAGCTTTCCTTCTGGCTCGACTCAATAACTCGAGCAATTTGCACGACTTCATTATATATCTTCTTTTCCAAACCCAGAACGTGCTCTCTGATGCTTCCTCTAAGCCCCGTGACAAATCTACGGGTCTTAGTGTCTTCTTCTTGCATACTAAGTGGTGCAAAGAAAAACAGCTCCTCATAACGTTGTTGATATGCATCCACGGACATCTGGCCCTAATATAAACTCAGGAACTCTTTCTCCATAGAATCCTTGAAGCTTCGGGGAAAATACTTCTCAAAGAAAGCTTCTTTATAAATAGCCCAAGTCAATAGGGCATGTTTGGTCAATAGATAGGCCCTAGTAGATTTCCACCAATGATGTGCATCGCCTTTTAACATGAAGGTGGCACATAATACCTTTTCTTCTTCTGTAATAGTCATCATAAGAAAGTTTCTCTCCATCTCGTTGATCCAGTGTGCTGGCCATAACGGATCAGACGGTTTACCGTTAAATTCCCTGGACTTCATCTTCAAAAATCTCTCAACCAGTCGAGAGTGATCCATCTGATTTTGGGGGTATGCCCCAAACATAGGTTGTGGATACTGATAATGAACCTGAGCTACTTCCGGACCTGGTACTGGAATCTGTGCAGCTGGTGGTTGAGGTGTTTGAGGCGCTGGGTGGTTGTGCTGCACTGGCTTGTCCAGTCTGCATGGGTGTAGCATGTGCGGCCTGGAACATAATCCCCATTGCAACTTGCATTTGAGCCTGTGCGTGTTGCATTTGTTGCAGCTGCTGTGCTAAGTTCATCACCACGGTTGCTAACTCCGGTGGTGGAGGTGGCAAGTTTGTAGGATTTGCCTGACCTGGGTTTTCTGGTAGTGCAACCTGTGGATTTCCCTGTGCATATATATTTTCTTGACTAGTTTCCTCCACAGGTGGTGGTGGAACTGCATTTCGGCTCTGCCTGGTTACTCTACGCCCAGACATATTTTCTTCTGAGAATGGGGGTGCCTGAAAATCATCAAAATATGTGAGACAATCATTTATACTTCATGTAGGCACGCTAACCGATATAAACTTTCAAAATTTTCAGCTCATTGTATGAAAATTACTGTCTTTTCTATGCAGGGTCGATGGTGGGGGTCGATGATATGTTTGACCCTCAGTATTCGACCCTGGGAATAACCTGTTCTTCCCGAGAGATGGGGGTCGATGGGTGTCCGACCCCCAGGTTCGACCCCTGGTTTTCTGTCAGATTCCCGAGAGCTGGGGGTCGATATGGGGGTCGGTATGGGGGTCGATGATCCTGGTCGAATTGTCCGACCCCCAGACCAAAAATCAGACTTTTAAGACCCGATTCTCGGTTCATTTCCCATCATTTCTTCCCCGTTTCAACTCATCTCCCACCTTTGAGTTGCTACAGTGCCACTCCGCTGTATTGATCATTTCGGTTCCGTGTTTCGACGTCCACATCACTCCTACAGGTATGTTTTCTCATTTTTATCTGTTTTTAGGTTTCCATTTCTAGGTTTTTGCCCATTTAACTTGTATTTTTCAAATTAAACTTTTTCCAACCGTAAAAATTTGATTTTTATTGGGGACTTTTTTATTGGTGTCTCGAGGAACGAAAGCCCTCAAAATTTTTTGAGTTTCATCGGTTGGTTATCGAGAAACTTGAATTTTTTCTCTTTTTGCCCTAATTTGTCGAAATTTTTGATTTCTCATAATTTCTTCAAATTGGATCCCATTAGTTAGAATTTCCTACTGTGTGAGTGTTGTAGGATATGTTAGAACCTACGTAAGCCCTCCTGCCCACGTGTATGGGTGACAAGTGAGGCTTTTGGCCAACTTACATCGTTATAATGTCAAAATTTCGGCTTTTCTACCCTACTAACGTACTATCTATTTTTCTTTCTTATTTGCAGATATCATGGCTTGTACCAAAGTACCTAGAGTTCGTGATCCTCTTCGTTTCTGTTCCAACGAAGCCGAGGCACAGTATGCCCACTTCGCTCGCAAGAAAGTAGAGGGTGGTCGTAAGGTGAACTTGGCTGAGTTAGCCCTGTTCAATGTAGAGAGGGCGTTTGGTGATATGGGATGGCTCCCTGTCATCACTTACGACGCTTGCACCTGTCCAGATTTGGTACGCCAGTTCTATTGTAACGTCCAGGTGGTGGGGGATTACAATGATGTCGAGAGGGGTCATGAGCTGCGCATCACAAGCTATGTCAAAGGGGTAAACATTTCATTCGATTATCGACAGCTGGCCGACCTACTGGGCATTTCCTATGATGGCCCCATGGTTTACTGTGCTCTTGGAGAGCACCAGTTCTCCTCCATAGAGATGAGGGCTGAGATTGATAATCAGCTTCTACGACCTGATCGCTGGCAGATGAGGGCATGCTATATGCGTTCGGCTCTACGGGTATATTGCAAGATTATTCAGCATAACCTGATCCTGCAGAGTGGCCATTACGAGAGGGTTTCCTAGCTGACCCAGTATCTGCTGTACAACATTTGCACTAGACAGCCCGTCTACCTTCCGTACATCATCATGCGTACCATGATCACTGCTACGTTGCCCAGTCACATTGGCAACCTTCCATACGAACGTATGATCACTATTCTGCTTACTCGCCTGGGGGTTGATTTATTGGATGAGAAGATTCAGGAGAAGTCCTTCTCATCGCCTCTAGATTGGGAGGCTATTTGCAAGATGGGCATGCAGGATGCTCAGGTCAGTGATGAGGAGAGGAACGCGATGGTGCGCCCTCGCACTCGCGTAGAGATAGCTGACGCTGAGGCCGCTATCGCCGCTGCTGGAGGTCATGCGGAGCCTGCTGATGATGATGACCGCATGTACATGGATGTAGACTCGATACCACCGCCTTCACCTACGCATGCGGCTGGAGCTGGTAATTCATATGCGGCTGGTCCTTCTCATGAGGCTGGTCCTTCTCATGCGGCTGGTCTTTCACACCCACCTTCTGATATGATGGAGATGTTGCATGAGATCAGAGAGGCTCAGCGCAGATCTAATCTGAGGATGGAGGAGTTACTAGACGCTCAGCGTGTGAGAGTGGATGAACTCATAGACGCCCAGCGTACATCAGACATGAGGATGGGAGAGTTACTAGACGCTCAGCGGGTGAGAATGGATGAGCTACTAGACTCCCAGCGGACATCAGTTATGAGGATGGGAGAGCTCATGGAGGCTCAGCACCGGACTGATCAGCGGGTAGCCGATCTTACAGCTAGTCTGCAGACGACCCAGATAGCCTGGTTGACTAGAGTCTACGCTGAGGACTATGATAGAGATCGTGAGGCACCGCCTCCTCTTTCGCCTCCAGCTTCATGATTGTATCTTATATCTTTCTTTGTACTACAGAGTAACTGTCCGGGTTGTGGACTGTACTCTGTTTTAGCTATGTATATACGTTCGTTTCTTTCACATTGTATTTAAATTTGTTCTTCCTTTAATAGATGCATTATTCTCTTTTATGTTTGGTCTCAAACATCACTTGTGCTTATAATGTGTTAGTATTACTGTTTTTACTTTTATCCTATCTCAGTTCATAATTTGTCATGAATGTATGCTAGTTCAGCGGACAAGGCCTGAGATGCTCTGATACCAAGTTGTCACACCCCAATTCTGCTCTATTCAGAATGGTGTGATGAACCGCTAACAAACCAACGGTTCAACCAGGATCTTCAGTAGGCTATATCCGTTTTATCTAAACCCCATACATCCATATTCATAATCAGAGTAAATACACAATAGCGGAAGTCTTATAATAAAATGAACTAAGAATCTACTGTAATATTAATATTTAAATAGCAAATTATTCTGTATCAACTGAGACATAAATAAATATCAAATACAGGTCCTTAATAAATCCAAATAAAGAAAACTAGAAAAATATCTAATCGAATACACATGAGTTGCACTCGTAAGAGGAGTCATGTGTATCCACTTTCGCTTCCACTTCCATCGTCGCCACGTTTCCGTACACTGGAGCATTTACATAATCTTCAATAGTCATACCTGCATCATCAACTAAAAATATTCGACGTCGAAAGGGTGAGCACACATCACGGCTCAGTGAACAAACAAAACAATGCAACAATACATATGCATGCGATTCAATTCATATCTTTGGTCTGGTTTTACGTTTACACTGTGCTATAGAAAGGATAGGTGGCCGCCGCACCTCTATGCACGAGAGTGTGGATACGCCCGATGAACCTCTCACCGTCACCCACAGCACCGACAATGAACATTGTACAACGAAGGTCACATTTATCGATGCATAACTCCATACCAACAAATAAACCCCTGATGGCTAGGGCTGCAAACGGGGCTCACTACTAACCAATCCTAATGTCAAACAGTGTATCCAAGGCCTCACCCCAGCATCCCTCAGAGCACCCGTAGAGATAAAGCTAAGGCCCCCCGGTAGAGTATAGGACTCAAGGACCAAGACCCTCCTTGATGTCCTACGTCGCAATAGTTCTGCTAAGGTAATGGCGATACGACGATGCTAATGCACAAGACTTGAGTTAGAAATAGAGCTAAAGTGTCCAGATCAAACACCACCTAACACTTCCTCTGATGCCCTACTCGCATCAAGCACACTAACCACACACAAACATTCACATGCCTATCCCTAGTATCAATCATCATCATCATGTTATAAGTAAACCAAATTAAATATGCATGAACAATAATAGCAGGAATATTGGATGACATGTTGAATGCACATTACAAGCATATTTGCATAAAATCAAGCATGGCATTAGACTCAAGAAATAAAAATAGTTTATTATTAACCAGTTAGTTTAGATCTTGTTCCCTCACCTTAGCTTGTTAATAGATCCTCTTCCAAGCTTTAGAATCACCTTTATAATATTATTATATTGCTAGAAGACCTAACAAAGTCGATATAATTTAATTAGAATTAATTCTGAATTTAAGAACCATGCTGTCAACTGGGGGTCAGAGATAGGGTTGGAGTCATGATCGACCCCTGGTGCGACCACCCCTATTCTGGACTTCCCAAACACTGGGGGTCGATGTTCAGGGTCTGGTAGGGTCGATTGGCCATTGACCCCCTGTGCGACCCCCTGTGGGTTTTGGTCAATTTTCTTCCTTTCAGTCCATTCTTCGTGTTTAGGGTCCTATGGCTTGCTCCTAAAGTCCATTCTACACACATTCTATGGTCTAAAACCATGAATCATTCACTTATATAGCTTTCATGAATTCCCTGTCATACCCCAATTCTGATCCAACCAGAATGGTGTGAGTGAACCGTCATTGAACCAACGGTTCACACCAGGATCTCGAATAGGCCGTGTCCACTCATACAAACCATTACACATAACCACAATCAGAATATAAATATACAGCGGAAGACTTTAAATAAAACGAACTGAGTATCTATTGATAACCTAAATAAATATCCAATTATCCAAATTCAAACACATAAAATAATATCATTACATCCCTTTAATCCAATAAAAAAATAAGGAAATTAAATAAAGAAAACAAATCAAAGGTACACGCAAAAAGGGCACTCGCATGAAGCATCATGCTCGTCCTCTCCTGCCTGTACGTCCAACGCCGCAACACCACCATACACAGGAGCATTCATATAGTCATCCACAGTGTAACCTGCATCAACATCTAAAAACAATGTACGTACAAAGGGTGAGCTCACAACTTAGCTCAGTAAGACAATCAGACAGTTTCACAATATTATGCATGAGTAACAATCAGTTTTATGCTGTGGTCTGGTTTTAAGTTTGCAAATATGCTATAGAAAGGTTTGGTGGCCCCCGCACCTCTATACATGAGTGTGTGGCACCTCATGGTTCACACCCCCATTGGCCCACATGCACCCATCATGGAATAGAGATAGAGCTAAGATACCCACGTACCTCCCCTGATACTCTACCCATACCAGTACCTAAGCCCCTACTGGCCAGGGCTCACAAACTGGGCTCGCAACTAACCAATCCTATATGTCATCAATGTATGCTCTATCCCAGTACAGCCGTCTATGGCATAGAGATAGAGCTAAGGCATTCCCACACCTCCCCTGATGCCCTATCCGCAACTAACTCACTAGGATAGAAACAATACGCAGGTAGACCCTATCCCAACATAACTCCCTACGGGATAGAGATAGAGCTAAAGCATCGTGGACAAGCCAGCGTCGACTCGGAGACCACAGTACCACATAACAATGGCCGGTACAACATCAATATCGGAGACCACCGTACCACGACCTTCCCCTGATGCCCCACCCGTACCAAGCATGTTAAGACAGAATACTACAAAAGGTGCTAATGTGAAGAGCAATCCCAGGCCCATGCCCCACTCCACACACTAACGAAAACAATCACATGCCTAACAATCACATCCTATAAATGCATGAACAGTAATAATAACTAAAAGTAAAGGATGGCATGTGAATATGCACAAACAACACATCTCATATAATCAGGTGATTAACAACAATTTACTGTCCCTTAATTGTTAGGTTTAGGTCAAATTCCCTTACCTGACGCTCGTTCGATAACTTGCTCCACATCGCAAGATCCAAACGATAAATCACAAAGTCCTACAAGATTATTTGGGTTTCTTAGAATATATTGTTTAGGGTTTCATGTTGGTCGAAAACCAACATGGTTACAAAATACCCTCACAGAGCTGACCAGTGGCAACATACCGGTTGTAGCTCTGTGGGGAAGACTGGCGACCGGTATAGTCAGCTGGTCCCCACAGACCAGCCTCCTGAGGGATACCGGTGGCAACATACCGGTCGCACCATGTGCAACCGGTATAGTCGACCGGTATGTCTCCGGAAGACCATACATGGGTTTTCGACTGCCGTCGATCATCCTCCATGGATTTCCAAGGTTTCTCCTATCCATTCTAAGTCTAAACTTGGAGTTAGAGTTATCCCCAACTCATTCAAGTCTCGTTTCGATGAATATCATCTCGAAACTCGAATCTAGGGTTTGACGGCAACTTAGGGTTTATTGGCCAATTTAGGGTTTTAGATCGATACCTACTTTGCATGGTATTGATCCACCCACACAATTAACATAGGATAAGAAGATTGATTCAAACACTTACCGTTGACTGGCGTAGCGTGAGCTTCGTCGAACGGTAATGGCGGCACCTTCTTCTTCTTCCTAGCTCCTTCTCCTTTCCTACCTCTTTCTTTCTCTAGGGTTTGTGAGAGACAATGGAAAGGATTTGAGGAGGCTTAAGGGTGTATTTATAGGCTAGAAATAGGGTTTAGTAACCCTACTAGGATTAGGAAACTTCTAGGATTCGAAATCAAGAAAATGGGACCTACAGAGACCAATTTCCAGATCCCCGCACTTAGCTGCGCAAGCCATACCGGTCGACCGGTACCAAGACTGGTACCATCGACCGGTCAACATAAAATGATGACTATTTGGTCGTCTTTGGTCCGATTTCATACCTGTTTGTCATCCGCTTGTCCCGTCTGGCTCGGTGATGATCGGAAGACCAGTCACGACACAAAACCAAGATTTAGACCGGGTTTACGGAGTGCGGGTCTTACATTCCCCCATGGTTTTCCATGATAACCTAACCATGGGATGATGGTTTGGGACTCTTCGAGATCATACTCTCTTCATTACCTAACCTAAGGTCTGTAGAAACTCACGGAATTAATATCCATACCTGAGAAGAATACTCCTTCTCTGCAACTCTTCTCCTTTTTGCTTTATTCTCTTCCTTGCTTCTCTTCTTCTTCTCTTCTTTCTCTTCTCTTTCTCTCAATTCAATTAGGGTTGTAAAAGGAGTGAAAGAGGCTTAGGGACGTCCTATTTATAGAGTAGAAACTCCTAAAATAAGTCTCATTGAGTTTAGGAAAGAGTCCAACCAAAATTAGGAAACATTCCTAATATCAGTTTCTGGCGGCAACTGGGGGTCGATGAGGGGGTCGATGATCCCATCGACCCCTAAATCCTAAAGTGTCTGACCCCCTCTGTAAAATAGGGGGTATGACTTTCTGTCTTGGGGGCTAACCCTCCCTTGCTGGGTATGCGACCCTCCCCTTAATTTAAGTATTTTTGGGTCGATTTGATACCTGGGATCACGATCTCTTTCACACCCTTGGTCCATTTGGCTCGACCATGATGGGTAAACCTGATTCAAGGTGGTAAGACCGGGTTAGTTTGATACGGGTCTTACATTAGCCCTTGATCTACGCACATGAAAAGCTCAGAGCTTTGCAACATTGTTGTGCCAATTTTGAAAGATGAATGAACCATGGCCCCAGAGTAGGCACGGGGAGCAAAGGATTCGAAGTGTTCCTTTAGAGAATTCGGTGACCAAATCCTAACAGGTGAGCGACCACATTGGCTTTTCTTCATTAACAGGATTGGGAGAACTAAGAAATTGGCAAAAACCAACTTGGACAGACCTACTTCTATTGACTAGGAAAGTTAATGACTTCAGACTAGACAATGGATCCTAGATGTAATGCTCATGATCAAGTTTAATTCCTCTACATAGGGTATATCTATGCCCCAGTGTCTGCATATTGTGAAAGACCGCTACTATAGTGTGCTAGGGGCAAGATAGAAGGAAACGGGAAATCTAACAGAATTGGAACTAGGTTGAATCTGGATTGCATTCAGAATTTGACCATGCTTCCAAGGTCAAGGGAAGATTGATAGATTGATTGCAGAAAGTGACTTCTTAGATAAATCCTTCTTGAATCTTGAAAAATGAGGGAACTGATGATTTGATGAATTTGGCTACATCCATAACCAGGCCATAAGAATTTTCTCTCTCCCTAATGTGACAAAAGGATTTAAAGATAGAATTTTGTTGAAAGGCAATGTTATGGAGCCCAAAAGGCAAATAGATGATGGTTTGTTCATCTCCTCTGAGTATGATTCACTAGAGAGCAAGAGGGGTTCCTTTCCTTATGGAGGGTAGACTGGGTATGACACTTGTCTACATGAACCACTGAATTTTTTTTATGAAGGGCCAATGAGGGCAATGCTTTAGGGTTGCATCAGGTCGCCTATCCCCACTGAGGTATTATGGGTTGCCCATTGAGGTTTCTTGGGTTGCTTTTCCTTGCTGAGGTTTCTTTTCTTCCCTCTTTTTTTTTTTTTTTGCAAACCCCATCTTGGGTATTGCCAAAATTATGGTCCTATCCAATGGTCTGAAACCCTTAGGGAAGTCTAAACGGCATGACTTTCATGACAAATGAGTAGCCTTGCCCCACTGTTTAAGTTGACATCTACATGCATTGATAGGCAGACAACTATTTGAATCATCACTAAAAGCGACCTTAGGGAAATGCAGTCCCACACCAAAATTAAAATGGTACCGAATTATGTTTTCCTTTCTTGGAGATGTTCAGATGGAACACGTGTCTCAACAAGCTACATCAAGATGCCGAATCAGTCACGATCATATCTGGGCCTGAAACCTTTAAGTTTGTTGACAAGTATTGATGTTGAAGATCCGGGAGGACTGATGTGAAACTGTCCACATGGGTCTACCATTGGGAGAGTGTTTGGTTGTTTATGTAGAATGTGTTTATCTTACCGA
The DNA here is from genome assembly GCA_028583415.1 of Protea cynaroides. Taxonomy (NCBI): domain Eukaryota; kingdom Viridiplantae; phylum Streptophyta; class Magnoliopsida; order Proteales; family Proteaceae; genus Protea; species Protea cynaroides. The sequence continues at coordinate 54,658,503 of CM053265.1, forward strand.
GAAGATCCTATTTTATTGGCTTGAGAAATGAAGGGCTTATAGAAACCTTGGGAAGTCGTCGGATGTAATGAACGACAGATGAGAGTTCCAACCAGATTCATGAATTTATACATAAAATGATGACATGATCACGAGATACAATGCCATAAAAATTGATAATCAAAAGAAGGGCATGTGATAGAGACTCCTTGGAAGGTCGTCAGATTGATAGACGGGAGAGAGAGTCTAGTGCCGATGAGAAATCTTTCTCTGATGATGAAGAAGTGATGAGATCATCTCTTATAAAGGCGGGATGTAATTGGCCAAAATCAAAAGTCTAGTCCAATATGCTGTAAATCTCGATGAACGATCGAACTTACTATCAGGCTTTATTGGAACTACCATCCTCTTAAAGTGAGAGGGATAATTGGCTTACTGTCGAGCTCCAATGCCATTCAACATCTTACTATTTTTTTTTCTTTTTTTTTTTGGGATGTGGAGGCCACATAATGCAATGCTTCGCTTGATCGTAAAGTTGAATCATGACTTTCAATATTGGATTTGAATCTTCTTCTTCCAAACATTTCCAATCAGATAGAACATCTTTGCCCCAGTTAGTACTCTGATCTTCTGTAAACTTTATGAACATTTGTGACTGCTCATCTAGTATCTGATTTTATCTTAATGGTGAATCTGTATGGTGTCCTCTGGAAGTTAATCATCTCCTTCTGCCTAATGTGATTACCTCCCATTATTGATGTAGATAAAACATAGGCTTGATTTTATTTTTTTTTGTATTTTTATGACCTCATTCTTTGATTTTGAGATTGACCATTCATCATGTATCTCTTGCTTGTAGATGATGTACTTTGTAAGAACTTTGAAATTTCTATCCTTTTGGTGGCACATCTGTCCTCCACTCATTTGTACTAATTGGCTGACCAGTTGATATGATCTGTTACTATCTAATGCTTTCCTTGGAATCTTTTCACAGGTAGAACAAATGGCAGCTTCTCCAATACATGTTTCTTGAGAATACTCTTGTGTCTCTCGATTGATCATTTAAAGCTTTCCCAGACGGGTTGGACCTTTCTTTCTTAAGAGGCCAGGTGGCATAGAAGTTCAAGAGACGGCTCATCGTTTCAATCATCTTCAGAGTCAGAATTGACTGCGCACGTAGAATAGGAGGATGTATGAAACTGGGAGGAAATGTATGGAAAAGACAAAGCATAGAGTTTGAAATCCCAAACGGGGTGATTTTTCTTGACTTACAGGATAGATTGGACTGTACTTGTCAACAAGCATATCAATCTTGGACCTAGACATGGATGACCTATCGAATACCGATAATAGAAAGTCGAAACAACTAGTTCATCCAAGCGGCTCTAGTTGAGCATAACTCCTTCGACGACCACCTTCAGTCGTTGTGGGAATTCCTTCAGACCTCTAATAGCAAGACTCATCATGCTCCTCTATCAATAGGTGCAAGATGCCTACCTTTCAGGGTTCTATACAATTCTTACTCTCTTTTTTTTTTTTTTTTTTTTAGTTTGGGATCCATTCATAACCAGACTATTACTTTTTAAGCTCAAGGTTACTCTTGTTCATGCCCTAGTTTGGGGTTCAATGGATTCATCAATGGACTGCTTCTAGTTGAGTTCAAAATCATTCTAGCTTATGCCCTAGCTTGGGGAGCAAGGGGTATCGCCATTGCACTACACCATTTTGAGTCCAAGATTAGACTAGTTTATGCCTCAGCTTGGGGGGTTCAATGGATTTCTTCATTAGACCACTCTCAGTTTGGGTCCAAGGTCAATTTAGTTCATGCCCCAGTTTAGGGCATAATGGCTTTCCTCATTGAACCGCACTCAATTTGGGTCCAAGTTCAATCTGGTTCATGACCAGCTTAGGGCTCAATGGCTTTCCTCATTGGACTGCACTCAATTCGGGTCCAAGTTCAATCTGGTTCATGCCCAACTTAGGGCTCAAGGGCGTTCCTCATTGGACCGCACTTAATTTGGGTCCAAGGTCAATTTGGTTTATGCCCGAGTTAGGGCTCAAAGGCTTTCCTCATTGAACCATACCCAATTCAGGCCCAAGGTCAATCCGGTTCATGCCCCAGTTTGGGGGTCATTGACTTTCTTCTTTGGTCTAACCCACTGCTCGAAAAAATTTCATTCCTTCTCTTTGAATAATGAGAAATATGAGGGCAACTCTTTGGATTCTAGCATTTCCTTGGCCAATGGGGCAGAAATGCCCGTGATGGGATAGCACTATCATAGCTGAAGTTTCATGGTTTCCTAATGACTCTTGAATCTGGAATTGATCTTCACTGACAGGAAATGAAGGATGCTTCTCATTCGCTATTCCTGATGAGCGATCCTAACTTGTAGCACTGGGCTATGACGGACATGGATCGGGCTCTAATTGATAGAGCCAGAGATTGATTTTGAATCGGTCTCCGATTAATAGAGACAAGGTTAACTTTGAATTGGTCTCTGATTGATAGAGATCAAGATTAACAGTCATGGACTGGGCTCTAATTGCTAGAGGCAAAGATTGCTTGAGTTGGGCTCCGATTGATAGAGGCCAAGGATGAAAATCATGGATTGGACTCTAATTGCTAGAGATGATGGATTGATTGAGTTGAAATGACTAAAATTGTCTTCGATTCCTTCATGAAATGGAACATGGACCAGAGGTAATGGTTGAACAGGCCTAGAGGCTAACTCATGCTCACATTGAGTTCATATGAATGGAACCTTTTTTAGTTCCAACATGAATCGAAACCTAAACTGGAGTTGACGGTTGGACAAGCCTAGGGGCCAAATGAATTCAGATGAATGGAACTTTTCTTAGTTCTAACATGAATAAGAACTTGAACCACAGGTGATGGTTAGATAAGCTTGGTGGCTAAATTGAATTCAGATGAATTTAACTCTTCTTAGTTCCAACATGAATCAGAACCCTAACCAAAGTTGATGGTTAGCCAATGGAGCTCTTCTTAGTTCCAACATGAATCAAAACCCTAACCAAAGTTGATGGTCGGATAATGGAACTCTTCTTAGTTCCAACATGAATCAGATCCCTAACCAAAGTTGATGGTCGGATAATGGAATTTTTCTTAGTTCCAACACGAATTAGAACCCTAACCAAAGTTGATGGTCGAATAATGGAACTCTTCTTAGTTCCAACATGAATCATAACCCTATCCAAAGTTGATGGTCGGATAATGGAACTCTTCTTAGTTCCAACATCAATCAGAACCATAACCAAAGTTGATGGTTGGATAAGCCTAGTGGTTAATTAAATTCAGATGAATGGAACTCTTCTTAGTTCCAACATGAATCAAAACTCTAACCAAAGTTGATGGTCGGATAATGGATCTCTTCTTAGTTCCAACATGAATCAGCACCTTAACCAAAGTTGATGGTTGGATAAGCCTAGTAGCTAATTAAATTCAGATGAATGGAACTCTTCTTAGTTCCAACATGAATCAGAACTTAAACCACAATTGATGGTTGGATAAGCCTAGTGGCTAATTAAATTTAGATGAATGGAATTTTTCCTAGTTTCGACATGAACCGAAACCTAAACAGGAGGCGAAGGGTGAAAAAGCCTAGGGGTCGAATGTCTCCTCCACTTTAACATGATCTCGGAGGTGATGATTGAAGCTGTGTCACACCCCAATTTTGGTCTAACCAGAATGGTGTGATGAACCGCTAATAAACCAACGGTTCAACCAAGATCTCAAATAGGCTATCCCCGCGTTATCCAAACTTACACACATCCGTAATCATAATCAGAGTAAATACACAATAGCGGAAGTCTTA